>JARQTJ010000134.1:10403-160951 GCA_030142635.1 Trachelus troglodyta | reverse complement strand
AATAAGATATTTCGTTCCAAACACAGGTATAAGAGTTGACTCGAGTAAAGAGTCTCTGCGAGCTGTGCCCTGTACGGAGGGTTGCCTGTACGTGGCGCGAGACTCGACCGAGTCTTTTGACCAATCGTCACCATGTTGAAAACGATTGAGGTCTCTCTTATGGATTTTTCAGTTACTTTTTTTTGAAAGGTAACTCCTAAATTAATACTATTGCTATAGAGATTGTGATGCATACACTCACACAAAAAATTGGCTGCCTTTACCAAATACATAATCTGGTTATTTCCAACCATGAGATAGTTATTACAAAGATGAAACTATTCAAATCAAAAGCATATTGTCGAGGCATATAGTTCTCAGTTTGCGCGGCGTTTGAACTTTCCCGCGGCGAGTGAGCTACTTAGCGATTGTGGTTTCCACGGCCCTCTACGTGTGGCGCGCGTGTCGCATCCGAGCGACAGAGTTGCAGTTAGCATCGCAACTGCTTTTCAAGCGACACCAGTCATCTCATAGTTTATAAAATAATCTTCTTACTGTAATTGTTCTGTTAAATAATATTATGAATAAATCAGCACCTTTATTCTCAACAAAACATTGGTCAAATCGAGCCGGATAGTGAGAAGTTAGTCAACGGTTGAAAAATACATTCCACGACACAACGTGACCACGTCTCGGAGATACTCAACATGGAGGCTCTACGCAAGCAACGCGGTGCGACCAAAACAAAAGTGACGAAGCTCGAGAGGAGAGTCGACACCGAGCGAAATTTTGGGCAGCAAATATCAAAAGAAAAAATCGAGGTGCATTTAGCATGATTGGAGGATATATGCTTTGAATTCGATGACGTGTAGCAGCAAATCAACGCCATCCAAGTTGGCGATCCGACAGTCGCCGAAGCAACGGAAGACGAGGCTTTCAGGCGATGACAGGTATCTCAATCTGAAAATCTTATTAAAAGAAATGTTTGGCTAGTGTGGCATCAATACAAGCCGAGACGCGTCCATCGCAGAGCGATGAGGTGTTGGTACGCGTATTGCAGCAACAATCAGAGCTCATGCGACGATTCGGTGAAAATGACGCTGGCGTCGATTCACAAGCTACGACGTCGAACAACGACGCCATTGCGCAGCTCGTCCAACAGCAAACCGAGTTACTACGCCGATTCGCGGACGAAGGTAGCGCTGCACGCAACGATTCGAGCGTAAAGTTACGAGTTGTTTGGAACCAGGCTCGAAGCCTGTAGCGAATCTAGCGGGCATATCCTGTGGTGTGTTTTCCCTATGCCGCATCATCTAGGGAATTTCGTGTGGGTAAGTTGAGGAGAGTTTTGTACGTTTGGAGGCGGACTTGGGGTCTGAAAAGAAATAAAGTACGTTAAAAACCTGAAATTTTGGTGTTCCGAACCGGCCAATTCTGCAACCATATTTCAAAAGATTGCCGTTGGGCAACACCAGTCGTCAAGCTACCGATGTTCGACGGTCGCACGGAGGAATGGGAGCGGTTTTCGGAAATATTTAAATCGCTAATACACAACAACCAAACCATTGCTGACGTTCAGAAATTTCAATACCTGATTTCGTCACTCACAGGAAATGCTGCAAAAATTGTCGAGTCGATCGAATTGTCAAGCGACAACTATATGGTCGCTTGGGAATTGTGGACAAAGCGTTACGAAGATCCAAGGGCGATAAAAAAGTAACACATACGGCGCCTTTTCGCGATGCCGCAGGTAGAAAAGGAATCGTCAAGTGCCATTCGAGAATTGGTCGACTACATACTGAAACATCTAAGAATTCTCGAATCTTTAAAGTTACCGACGGACAAGTGGCACGATTTAATCATACATATGATTGAAGCGAAGCTCGGCAACGTGACACTTCGAGCATGGGAACAGGACTCCAACGCATCCGATGTAACGTTGGAAAAGCTGACCGATTTCCTGCAATCACGATGCCAAATGCTCGAGCGCATTGAGGCGAGAACCAAACAGAAGGACGTCACGAGCAAGAGTGAGGCCGAGAAGCAACAAGCGAAGTCGCGCGTTAAAGAAAGGGCAACCAAAAACGAGAAAGCATCAAGACTTGCAACTTCAGCGGGGACCGGAAAATGTTTTCTATGCCAAGGAGAACATTTTCTGTACCACTGCGAGAAATTTCTTGCGATGCCAGTTGACGCGAGGATGAAGGAGGTTCAACGAATGAATTTGAGCATCAATTGTCTTCGAAATGACCACTTCGTCAAGACGTATCGAATGGGAACCTGCAGGGAATGCTCACAGCGGCATAACACATTGCTGCACGTTTCGGACACGAAGGAAGGAAGGAGTCATCGTCAAGCTTCCGGACTCCACTGCAAGCAACAAAACGAGCAATGTCTCGGTTCATCACGCATCGAGTGACCCCAGGAGGCAACGCGTTCCAGTGTCGCAATACGTATACTTTTAGACAGCGCAAGCGAAGCAAACTTTGTCACGCAGTCAGCGTGCAATAAGTTAGGTGTTAAACGAGTTAGGACATCCGAAATCATCACGGGGTTGAATGAAATGGAAAGTAAAATCTCTCAGAGTTGTAACATTGTGCTACAGTCGAGGAATTCGTGCTATCGCGTGAACGTTCGTTGTTTCATCGTGCCGACAATTACAAAAAATTTGTCATCGGTGGAAATAGATCGAAATGCGTTGCAAATTCCGTCGAACGTCAAGCTCGCGGACATCGAGTTCTACAAACCAAGCGCGATCGACATGTTAATAGGCGCGGATTTTTTTTTCGAATTATTGGAAGCTGAATAAATCGAGCTCGGCAAAAATCTTCCGGTATTGCAAAACACGAAGCTCGGGTGGGTACTCACGGGATCTATCGCACTCGCGCACACGCTGTGTTTGACTTGCACTCGCAGCACAATCGCTACTTTGAATTGCTCACTAGAACATTGCGAAACATTGAACGGAAATCTCGAGAAATTCTGGGAAATCGAAAACGTACAGGCTGAGACAAATCGAGTCTTTTCATCGGACGAACGACAATGCGAAGAGTTCTTTGAGCGCACGACGGTTCGCGACGATGCGGGACGTTTCGTGGTGCGATTGCCATTTCGCGAGAATCCGAGTCAATTGGGTCGATCGCGAGAGATCGCGAGTAGACGATTGGCACAATTAGAACGTCGTTTCACGAAAAACCAAACCTTGCGAGTATGTTACATAGAGTTTATGCGCGAATATCAGAAGCTCGGGCATATGTCGCCAGCGAACGAACTCGCGCGAGACGACAAGCGTCCAGTAGTTTAGCTACCACATCACGGGGTAATTAAGGAAGTAAGCAGCAGCACAAAGCTTCGCACAGTATTCGACGCGGCGAACAACACCGACTCCGGGGTAGCTCTAAACGATATCCTTCATGTAGGGCCTACCTTGCAGAGTAGTCTGATCGAGATAATCACGCGTTTTCGATTCCATAATATCGCGTTGACCGGAGACTTGCGCAAGATGTATCGTTAAATAATCGTGCATCCCGACGATCGCGATTTTCAACGTATATTGTGGAGAGAATCACCAAGCGAGCTCGTACAAGAGTTTAGATTAAATACGGTTACATATGGCGAAGCGAGCTCGGCTTATTTAGCAATCAAATGCGTTCGTCGACTTGCGGAACGGGCAAAAGACGACTATCCTATCGCCGCATGAGTAATACTCGATGAAATGTATGTAGACGATATTATGACTAGCGCCGACGACGTGCAAAGCGTCGTCGCAGCACAACGACAACTCACGGCCCTGCTACAAACTGGCGGTTTCGAGGTTCATAAGTGGTGTTCAAATCGCCCGGAAAGTCTGGCTCTGTACCTCGAGAACGATAAGAGGAGGTTTCGACTCACAGCATGGACGCGAACGACACTATAAAGACTCTCGGTCTCGAGTGGAGTCCACGCGACAACCATTTTTAGTTCGCCATACAGCAAAAAGAGGCGGCAACTACGAAGCGGTAAATATTATCGGCAATCAGCAAATTCTTCGATCCCCTCGGATTGATTGGCCTGATCTTGACAGCAGCCAAATTACTGATGCAAGAAACGTCGCGCATAAACTGCGATTGGGACGAAACTCTTCCTGAGCCATTTGTCGATAAATGTTCATTACTTCGGCAAGAGTTGAACTCAGCAAAAACGTTGTTCGTCCCGAGGCGGGTTGTCTCCTTCGACAAACCGCATCGATTGTTCCTACACGAATTCTGCGACGCTTCTGAGGGAGCGTATGGCGCTTGCCTGTACATCCAGGCCGAAGACGAAAACGGAGCTCTCGCTGCAAGATTGTTGTGCTCAAAATTCCGAGTCGCACCGATCAAGGCAACGTCGATACCCAGATTGGATTTATGCAGCGCAGTTTTTCTGGCGCGCTTAATCGCCGGAATTCGAAGGTGCGTGAGAGTAAGAATCGACGGTTTACAAGCTTGGTCGGACTCTACAGTTGCACTTTGCTGGATTCGTGGCGACGTAGGTCGTTGGAAAACATTCGTCGCGAATCGAGTGGCGGAAATCGTCCAAGCACATCCAGCAAAACATTGGAATCACGTCAGTGGCGAAGAAAATCCAGCCGACCTTATATCTCGCGGGACGAGTCCACGCAAGCTCGAGGAGTGCGATCTGTGGTGGTCAGGGCCTTCGTGGCTCAAGGAAAAATTCCCAGCACCGCAGAACGACACTAAAGAGCCAGCCTACGACATCATCGAGATAATTGAGGCAGAGGAACGCAAACCAGCTTCGACGTGCAATCTGGTTACCGAAGAACATCTAACAATTCAAGAAATCCTGGACAAGTTTTCCTCGCTCACGAAAATCGAGCGAGTATTGGCGTATTGTCTGAGATTCATCGCGAATCTCAAGACGCAAAACAGGGAGCGAGCTCTTAATCGACTATCAGTGGAGGAGTTGCAAGATTTACATCGACGCATCGTCAAACACACTCAAGCAGCTCCATTCGAAGCTGAAATTTCGGCTTTGAAGAGCGGCCACAGCCTGAAAATGTCCAGCAAACTCAGTCAAATGCATCCATTTCTTGACGAATACGGAGTCTTCAGGGTGGGCGGTCGACTGCAACATGCTTCGTTACCCTTCGAGCGTAAGCATCACATCGTGTTGCCGGCCGGAAACCGTTTTACACGACTATTATTTGAGCGAGAGCATCTACGTTTGTTTCATGCAAGCTAATTATTACTTTTGTCGTCGATCAAAGAAAAATATTGGCCTCTCAAGGGTCGAGATTTAGCGCGACAAGTGTGCCATTCCTGCTTTCGGTGTGCAAGAAGCAAGCCGCGAGATTCATCGCAAATCATGGGAGCACTACCGAGCGACAGAGTGTGTCCGAGTCGCGCCTTCATGACTACCGGCATCGACTTCGCGGGACCGATTACAACATTGGTCAATAAAGGTCGTGGACGCAAGACAAATAAGTCGTACATCGCCCTATTTCTTTGTTTTGCAACGAAAGCTATCCATCTCGAGGCAACGAGTGAGTTGACGAATGCGGCATTCCTCGCTGCGTTGCGTCGTTTCATCAGTCGGCGCGGAAGACCCCGAACAATATACAGCGACAACGGGACGAATTTTGTTGGCGTCAATCGCGAAATGAAGGAAGTTTATCAATTCGTTCGAACACAAGTGAACAAAAGCATCGGCGATCTATTTGCAAATGAAAACATCGAGTGGAGGTTCATTCCACCCAGCTCTCCACATATGGGAGGTTAATGGGAAGCTGGGGTGAAATCGTGCAAGTATCATCTTAAGCGAGTCGTGGGCAACACACTCTTCTCGTTCGAGGAGTTGGCCACCGCTTTAACGCAAATAGAGGCTTGCTTGAATTCGAGACCACTTTGTTCGATGTCAGCTGATCCCATGGATCTCCAGCCGCTCACTCCGGCGCACTTCTTAGTCGGAGAATCGTTGACGAGTCTCCCCGATGCCGACCTCACCGAAATTCCAACGAATCGTCTGGATCGCTGGAAATCAATTCAACGAACGCTCCAGAATTTTTGGAAACGGTGGGCGACGGAGTACATCTGTTACGTCCTATGCGTGAGCGACCGTATGCGGGAGCATCAGGGAGCTAGCATAGGTGTTGAGATCAAAGATCCCGGAAAAGGTATTGGGTTCTTGCCACTTTAAGGTGCTAAAGCACGCCTATCTGCGTTTATGTCCCTTGGTCGATAGTTAAGATGAGGATCACAACCAAGTACTCAATATATTGGTTTGGAAAACTCACTCCTTCTACAGGAGTTTGGTTGAAGCTACTAGACAATGGGTTATTTGGGTTTGGGAGGTAATAGGTTCGGGTTTTTGAAATCAAGAGAAGAGATTATAGGTTAACTCAATATAATGAAACGACACAATTTAAGTTTCGAAAAACGTGGATTTTAATGCGATTTTTCGGCTGAGAAAAAGTCAGTTTTTATTTTTTATCTAAAAAAAAACAAACATTTTACAAGAAAATGTTTTCGATATAAAAGATGCGTGTTAACGAACTGCATCGAGTGACATTTTTTTTAAATCATATTTTACAATTGTATTTTTCACTTATCTCGACAATACTTTTCCGTGTTTTCGAGCGGAGAGCGAGTTATTGCATCCGGGCCCTCAATTAATGAGGAAATGGTCGAGCGATTTTGTTCTCCATTTAAAAAGCATTGATTCAAGGGGTGCTTGGACACCTCGAGTGCCTACTCTCGGATTAACCACGTTCAATCGTTACCCTACAGTTATTACATACGTGATATAACAAATAATCATAATGGATATACCAGTTTTATTATATACAAAGTTTAAAAAGTTTTCAAAATTCTTTATAATACAGAAACTTGGGCAGTATCGAATTTTTGTATTAATTCAAACTCATTATCACAATTCACGTTACTCGAAACCCCTATGCGATTACGAATGGACTAGAATACAAGATAATCGTGCTAAGACAATGCATGATGGCTTTCCTAGAATGGCATATATATGTTATTTCAGGACGTATTTAAAAGTGCGCATATGACACATATAGATAGATATATAGGTATATAGAAACCTAATTTATATATATACACGTATACACCAGGCCAGTATAACATATATGTATACCATCGATATACCTTACCTTGCCACCCTAGAATTATGCATAGATATGTACCTGAGACACTAGCAGCTGTCTCTGGGTTAGTTTTCAATTATTTAATCTCATGTCGATATCGACAGCACATACCGTCTTGTACATAATTTGTGATTGTGGTCGTCATCGTGTAATGAACTGTTTATGTTTCTTAAAATTAGCATTCTTTAAAACACCAATCAGTCATATGACAACACAAGTTATATATATTATTAATAAATGCTTTAACATTTTTGATTTTTGTATCGTAATTTTTCAATTTTTTTTGTCCGCCCCACCTTTGAAAACGCTCTTTTCCCTGCATCTCTAGCCAATGTAAAGCGGCAAATTGAAATCCGATTACGACTGCGCATGCACACTTCGCAACCGGGCAAATACAAATTTTTCTGCCCCCTGTAGCAGGCGCAAAAATTCTGTTTGCTTCGGAACTCGTGAAATAAACAGTTTTTTCAAGTCTAGACGTCGCGTTTTCAAACGAAGCCGGACAAAAAATATCGTGTGCATCAAGAGCGAAAGGATATAAATTGACTCGTTTGAACGCCGTACGAGCAAAGAGAGGGCGATAAACTTCATACTGGTTAAAATAACCTCCTTTACGTTCTTGATGAACAATGTACTACATATTTGAGTCTCAGAAATTGATAACTATTTTTCATTAATTTTGCTTCTTTTTTTTACTCGATATTCTGCAAAAAATTTTATTACCCTCGTAAAATTAATATGCAGTGATTCTCAAGCATTATATTAGATGTGTAAATTTTGTATGGTATATAGTGTATTTAAATCTAGTATTTTTAAGTAGGAAACTGCAGCAAGTCTGGATATTCAGTTCGACGTCATATGCGTGTTTGTCGATCATCGTTGATAAATATATATACACTTGACATTGTCAGAGCAACGTGTTCAAACTATACGTAATGAGCCTAAAGTAAAATTCGGATAAGGCCATATATGTATACATATATAAGTGTACAAATAATCATCAGTCCGATAATAAGTAGAAAAAAATAATCCACTTCTAGAAGATATTTAGAAAATTGTACGAAATTTCCTTGAGGATTATTTAAATCAAGTAAAAAATAATATTACGGCAATATTACACGAAGCTTTTATTATTAATACAAACGATCCATTTGGAAAAGGATTATCCACTCGGATAAAGAACATACAAAATCAGCCACTATCTACCATATAAATAAATACTTAAGGAGTATTTCCTTATATTGAAGTATATAAAAAAACTTTTAATGAAAACGTTGCTTTTCCAAAATTCACTTCGAATCCAAAGAACCCGAAAAATTACCCAAGGAACTGCATGCGTCGTTCTAAACACACGTTACCCTGTTGGTAAAGTAGGTACAAGCTCAGTATTTACGTTTTCTTCAATTTTTCCAAGAAAGAAAAAAAACTTTATAAATTTTCTATACCATATAGCACAGAAGAGACGAAGGATATTTCGCAATAGCACGTAACAGGGTTAGTCGAACCGAATCGTGGGCGTTTAGGGATAGGGGAGAGGGTGGCTATACAGAGGTTGTAATTTACCCATAGGATTACTGTACAACGTCTGGTGAATTATTCGTGGGATTTGGTCGGGCACGCGGTACCTACTTATTGTTACTCAAAGTATCCAAGGAAGGCGGTCTACCATTTTAGACGTTTTCGTGACTCTAGTGCGTACAATACATATGTACACAATTATTAATCGAATAGCCTTGACTTTCGATAAATAAGCAGAACTCTCATCCACCGTATAAGCTCTTAGTTTCAAGGTCAAGAAATGTCGTTCCTTTAACCAGTTAACTGAGTTTGACGAGTATGGAGAAGTGCTAGGATAGTAATAAAATTAGTAATTTTATAAAATAAACTTATCTTTTTGATGCAATATTTTAACAGCGACATTTACTCTGTGCTCGACGATTATACTCGTCATCGATCGATTTTCGTGATACACAGAAATTCGCACTTTCAAAACGGAGCGACACAGTTAACTGGTTGTCTTTTAAGAACTTTTAATCAGATCAATAATAAAAACAGCTTATAATCCTCAAATAACAAAAAAATTATTATTCACCGGTTCGTTCTCAATTTTTAAAAATTTTCAATCAATTTTACTGTAGACGTTAAGATTTACGAGCGAGTCGCCCCTTTTACATGTAGTTATGCATTAATTACAATAGGGGTGACTATTCAGCTGTCCAAAGTTCAAAGGATCTACGTCGTTCTAGTTGGTACCATTCACAGTCGACACCTACTCAGGTATGTCGTTAACCTTGGAGCGTGTGGTACACCTGGTGCACCGAACCCTAAATGGACGCAGACAATGTTAAAGTCGATACTACAACGTTGCACATTAATATAGAGCCCCCGTGTTGAAATAACCTAGACTGTATAAAAATTCAAGTCACATTACCAGAACATGAATGAATGAAATAAAAAAAATTTACCACTGACAATTATTACCTTGGTCTTGATGACTCTCGAAATAATATTAATGATGAAAGATAAAGTATTATATTTAACCACTGTCCAGTGCCGAAAGATAATACACGATAAGACGAAGACTTCGTCTATACCTTAGACAGGGGTAGGTTATCGATAATCGGAATATCTGGTTGGTACCCATTGGTACCATAACGTATTACTACGTACATACAAGTCACTACTCTAATATCAGCCCATATAAGGGACCTTGCTTCCCCATTCGTCATGTATATACCTTAATAAACACTTTGAAAGCCCTGTTCTACTTTTCAAAGCGAGTAAAGGAGAGGGTTTGTATCGGTTAGAGGTTAGTTGGAATATATCGTAGGAATTAGTAAGGCACAGAAGTCTAGCCTGTGGGTATTAGGGCTGGTTGGTAGTATAGGTTCGGTTCAGTGCGCATGCGCGTAACCATGGCTACAAGTGGTTCCTGCGACCACTGGTCATTCCCGTCAAATATTTTCACCCGCAAGCTAAGCCGTATAAAAGCGTCGTTTCTCGTCAATGATTTTTCATTAATTTTATTAACCTCACGAGCCGATCATTAACCTTATTCAACAATGTCGACAGTTCTCAACTTTAACCAACATCGTCCTGACGTATCGTGATTTTACTCGTGACACGGGGTATTGCACCATTTTACGGACAGGACGAGAAAGTGTGACGCATCGACATTAAGGGACTTGTCATCAACATCATCAACTTTATCAACGTCGGTGATAGTTCAGTGTACTTCGTAGTGCGTTTCTTGCTCCCGAGTGATAAATATATAATAGAAATGAAGATTTGGGATTGTTGAATCTGACGCTGACGAGTTTGTCAACTTGTGATTGAAGGACATTTAATATTTTCAACACACGTTACTCTTTGATGGTGCAGTTTAAAGTGACTCTAATTCTATTGCGTAACACGTTATTCGATTCGATATATGTGGATTTGACTTTCCACTGTTGACAAATATTGACAGTTACTTTTGTTGTGACTCGAATTTTCATTTGATTTCTACATGACGATTTATTGCGTCATTGTAGTAAAGCCGAAGTACGATCAACAGTGAAGCTCAAGAAGTTCATTCCTGAAAGCACGGTCTTTTTAACGTGCTGTTTTTTTACTTTATTTTTATGTCGCGCCGTGTCACGCGAATTCAGTGAATTATTACGCTACAAATTGTTCATTTGGAGTTACAGGTTCGTTCACACTGTCGAATGCGAGGCAGGAACTTGAGTATCTTTTTTTTCTGTCAACATAACAACTCTGTACAAGTTAGTAAGTGTTACTGTAAGGTGCGTGAAAGGGTGCTAGAAGCATGTGAGTAAATGGCTGTGGGACGACCGATCCACCCTCCAAAAAACCTACTATGGGCATCTGCCTGGACACTGGTTAGTATCATTAATATATTTATTGCTGGGGGATACTTTGGGGATGATTTCATTTACGATATCGCTATTTTAAAGACAAGTGACTGTTTTGGGAAGTGTCCTCAAAGAATTTTCAACGTAATGACTGTCTTGAGGAGCATAAAGCGGACTGTCTTATCAAATTTGTTTTTTATTTCAATGCTAGGCATCCAGTATTTGTGATGGGCTTAGAAATGTTTCGTTAGGTTACATTATGTCAGACTCGGACAATTTTCTGACAAGACTTAGAACTGCACTCAAATCCTTTTGCACGCTTTTTTATCGGGCAACATTCAACTAAATCGTACTTAAGATTTGCCTACAAAACAACTTACAGTCCTGCTCCTCTACGCGCTGTACGACCCAAAATATACTTTAAACGTTTATACGTTTTACTTCAAATTTTCCGAATTTATAGCTTTGCTCGGAAATTTCCCGACTTTAATTATATACACACACACACATACATATAAGTATATTGACGACTTTGAGGAATAATTAGAGCTTGCGTGACTAACATCCCTTCTAAGAATTGTTAGATATAGAGTGGATCACTGATGGATCAGTATACATGATCCATATAAGATCCAATTCAAATACGTCTAATGAGACTGTACCTTACTACATTTTTATCAGAAGAATTACTGCAGTCTGCATAGGAGATAGATTCAAAAACTGATCTGAGAAGGATTTTTCCCTTACAATAAATACAGCTTGGGTTGAAAATTGATCCTCGCATGATTTTCTGCGTATAAGAAAATACAGCACGAAAGTTTCGATCAATTTATAGATCATAGATTGAAGTGACATATCAAAATAGTTCAAGTTGTATTTTCATCTAAAATTTTTAACACGAGACCGATCTTGAACATGCCTAAAGGGTCGATTGAAAACGAGAAAGAAAAGATGAAAGAAAGAAAAAAGCGAGAGAGTGCATAAATGAAGATACCAGTGTAGGATCAACCCTCGAAACAAGTAAAAACGAAAAAAAGGAAACTGAAAATTAAATGTAAAAATAAATTATTCCGTTTATCCCAATAAAAGAGCCATGAACCTACCCATGATTAATTATTCTCCTAGAATAATATTAGTCATAATTAAAAAATTTGTTAAAATAATTATCTAAAGAACATCAATAAAATCTTAATCACCCCAATTATTCCATACGAACAAATTGTTTATCTTAATCAATTCCCATGTCGTTACAATCGCGTGCATCAATGACCGATCCCTGATAACACTATCAGTACTTCCCATTGATTAAAACAAAATTGAAAATCATCTACGCGAATCATAAATTCCTCGATACTAAATTAGATTTGAAATTCAATTTCAAAGATGAAAAACATAATATGTCAAGGGTCAGACCACCCAACTATATGATAAACTAGAAAAAGATTTAATAACTATAATGAAAAGTTGAGAAAGAACCCTGAAAGCAAATTGTCGACGTAAGACAATCCAAGGACTACATGGATAGATTTGCATATAGACGCATTAGCATAAGCATATACATCTATAATAATATCAATTTTAAAAAAAGTGCCCCTATTCAAGTGCTTCGATTGGTCAATTACGTTTGTGCCTGCATATATATCTATACGCATGTAAATCCGCAAGTCTTTGTTGTCCATTGCGACACACGAGCCGCATAGTAGTAAAGTGACGTACAGGTCAGGCATAGAGCAGTGACGTAATATTTGAAAAATTGACCAATCAAAATACACCGTAATTGAAATCAGTATAGTTACGTGACGTAATTTTAATTTATATTAATTAAACCATCGGCTGATTAATTATTGTTAAAAATAACAAAAATTGTCGTACCAACTGTTGTTCACGTTGAATGCAGTTTGGATGCAGCTGAATGCAGTTGCAACAAATATGACAGTCAATGTCCACGTGGTTGAATCAACGTGTTTTCTAATGCGTTTGATCACGCGAGTATCTACATCGTTCACCATGCTGGTATCGTATACGTACAGTATATTCGTGTGCACTAGTTACGACGTACGAGCACGCGACGTATGGCGACACGTAAGGATGCATGCAACACGTGTGCATAGGGATTAATAGGACCGTTCGATAAAAACGTTTAATGATGACTCAGGTAATAAAAAGGATATTTCGTAGAGATGTTTTTGCGAAATTTTTCAAACATTTTTATTAAATTATCTTTATGTCGGAATTCATGATTAATTGGTGTTTTAATGATTTGGGGTTGCATGTTTCTAATGAGGGGGCAGAGAGGAGGCTAGCTAGAGTAAGCGGAGAGTAGCTTTCATTTCAGGTCTGCAGTTTTTGGCTGTTGAACTTAATTATTACGTTGGGTCGTATGCATAGGGTAATTTTTTTTATCAATGTTTATTTTCTGTACACGTATTCTCTGTTGCAGGTATATTGAAAGAGACATGTTGATTGTAATATAGTATATAGTTGGTACAGTGTCGATGACGGATGCTGATAAACATTGAGTACTATAGTGATATCGATATTGTATCGTTGATCTGATTTTAAGAAGCTGAGTGTAACGATTACTGTAATTACGGAGAGAAGCTAATTACGATTGGAAAATTAATTTTTCTTTGATTAACCAAATCCCGAGTGATAATTGATTATGAGATTCATTATCACTGTTATTGTTGTTTACGTGAGAGGACCTTGGGAAATTTATTAAATCGAGGCTCTTGGGTAACTCGCAATGGCTCACGAAAAAGTCAACAAATTTTATGAGCTGTATGATAAAAAAATTGTTAATGACTTTTTTTTATATACTTTTCCTAACATTGGCAAACTTTCGGGCTTAATTATTATTATTTTACATTTTATTTTTTTTTTCCCACGATAATTAACCCGCCTATCGATTATTTCCAATCGAACGTATCTCGTATGCGTCGTTATCGGAAAACAATAATATTATCACTGTCATTTACATTCATAAATTCTATTCAATCTTTGATAACATAAAATGACGAAAAAGTCCTATAACAATAAGTAATAAGTAATACCTACAGCGACGGAAGTTCATAACGATATCTTCTTTCTGATTACCAGACGTCATATCCTTTGTTACGATTGTTACGTTACTTATTAATCAATCAAGAAATATTAGTGAAAGGTCAAAAAAACCGAAAGTCATAAATTCAGTATGTTTCAGTATGTATATACATAGCTATATAATATCTATATGTATACACCCACACGTGTGTATATGATCTTCTAAAGCATGCATCTACATGAATTTACGTGACTCATCGCACTAGAGGAAATTAAGCGGGAAATTCAAATCTAATATAAATGGGTGTATATATATATACATATACATACACAAGCGGCGCATGAGCATAACATAATAAATGTGCTAATTGGGCGATCGTCGTGTTAAAACTATTTTCAGCAGTTTTGACGCGTGAAAACAAGATAGAGTAAAGCACAAAATGTTTACGCTTAGAAAATCAGACAGTCAGAGTCAATCATACTGTGAGATAGATATGTATATATGTATATATCTACGTGTTATCGTTCGTCACGCGAATAAAACAGGCACTCCATATCCACAGTCCTCAGACCGAGTGATTTCCGACAATAAATTTTCTACAAGAAGTATATGGTATATATGTTCGTGTCTATGTACTTCATCATGAAATCATCGTTTGTTCGATGGCTCGATAAATTCTGAGGATTTCGATAATTCCATAAGTAGTGCTCTACTGTTCGATTTGTACTCATTCAATGGCCTAGCTAATCACTCGTATCATAGAGATCGAAAATATCAACGTATATGCTGTAACACTTACATCGTGTAACGTGCACTTTGTGAGTCGAACGTTTAACTTAATCCCAGAACGGTACGTTGCGTGTCGTAGACCGGACGTCTTCTTCTTGGTCCTTTTACCTTTTGTACCTTCATAGATGGCCAAGTGCCATAGACCTAGCATTCAGTGTATCTTTATGGCCAATTTCTTCAGCTTCGGATAAAATTTAACCTGCGGATAAACTAATACATTAAAATGATTGGTCAACTGGGGATTTATCCATAGGTTAAATTTTAACCGAAAGTGAAGAAACTGACTATTAGTGACCGGATGCGGAAATTTACCGTTCTAGGGTTAACACGATGCGTATTCTTTTCTTCCCGTGGAATATCACATAACCTATAATTATACTTGTTTTAAGGTCTGCTGAATACTTTGAATTCGTCGATGATCCAAAAGTTGGATTTATTGTTTTTAGATTTCTTTTTTCTTTCTCATTCGAATTAAATTTTTTCTCGTGTTGTCGTTGCACGTCAGATATGACCTGTTAACAGTCATTGTACGTGGAAACGAGGGCAAGTCTACGAGGTAAGTACAGAAAGGTGACAATAGAGCATAGTTGATAAGAGTGATAACAATTTATTTTGAAAATAACGTTAGACATAAAATTCCTTGAACTTTCTTGCTCGTTATAAAAAAACGCCTAGTTTTCATCGGTGAATGAATTTTTTATCTTATTTGTTAATCGTTAGTGCCGTGATCGATAGAAAATTAAAAAAAAATTGTTATCGAATTGCGATATCATTTAAAAGGTTATTATGTGGGTCATTGCCATCGTCGGTCTTTAAATTGTATTTTGATCGTGAAGCTTTTGGGGTCTTGGAATTTTACAGGAGGATGATAAAAAGTGAGATCAGTTATTAAATTATAGATCGAGTTCGTTACTAGACTTGAGAATTACCTGTAGATCGATTACAAGGCCATATTGAATTTTCATTTTAATTTTTTGTTGTTCATGCTAATCAGTGTTTTCTATAATTTATCAATTTACGAAGATTCAATTATCTTCAGAAAAGTGTGCAATTGTCGTATACGCGAAAATCGATAATATCAAAGACAATTTTATTGGATACTGGCGCACTAGGGACGACGTACTTTTACCTCAATGTGGCGATAAGACCTGTCAAACGGATTTGTACGGAAGTATAAAGTTCATTAATAATTCTCGTTATCCTATGAATAAAAAGTAAAAAATTTATATCAGATAATCATTGATTCTAAAATACAGTGAAACATTTGCACGCGAATATATGCATTATTAAGAAGTAAATAATCAATAAATTTTCGCATGAAAAAGATACGTAAAAATATAGAAAATAAAACAAATATATATTCCAAACATACACGGCATTCTTATAATTCGAATTTTTATTGGCAAACAGTGTTACGCCACATTGGTAAATGTTCTGCAAACATCTCATCAAGAACAATATCGTTTTTTACTTCTCTATCTTTTACGAAGTTACAAATAGTAGGGTGTTTATCATTGTTATTGCGTTATTACGTTTAAATATCTCGATAAGTGAAACGACGAGAAAAAAAAAAGTTGTCAAGTTAAACGTAAAACGGGCTTTGGGTATTCAAATTACTTAATTAATTATTCCACAGTGTAAAGTTCTTATATTACGATTAATGAACACTCGTGTTCCACGTTTCAAAATTATACAGTTTCATTTGTGTTTGGCTAAGAACGAGAGTTATAAGTCTGTATACATAGTATCGATAATTACCCGTTCATGACAAATCGAGAGCACAAATTGCCAAAGCTTAATAACGGTTAATAACCATGTACACACATGGGCTAGAACCTTCCAGTACAATTAAATATTTCTACTGCAAATTATAGTTCAACCAGCAAAAGAGTAGTTTCTTCGATCATTGCTGGTGATATCAAGCCTTGCATAAGTGAAATGTACTTTTTCGATAGTTTGAGTATAACTGTAAGATTAGCCAAAGAAGTACTTGCATTTTGAAGATAAGTCCAATTCACTTAGTTACTTGCGTTGAAAGAGTCACATCAGGATTGTCAGACTTTCTTGACAAATTATTTAATGTGAATTAGTAGATAATAATTAGTCGAGGATTCATCTACGTTTAATAGGGTAGAAGTACCGTTTGTGGTCATCGATTTTTGATCCATTGTTGGCCATATTCATTACACATAAATGACGTCGATGGCCATAAATGGTAAAAAAAGTGCTTTGAGCATCAATTATTAAACAATTAGGTATTTTAAGCATCCAATTTTCAATCTAAAATATGCTTTCAGTCATACTTTCGCATCTCATTTCTTAATTGAATAGATTGAAAGTAGTAATGAATTAATATAGCAATTTTTACTATGGCCACTAATGGTACGTTTACCCTATGTAGTGTTATTCACGCCAAAAGTATCTCATTACTTTCACGCCAACCCAATAATTTTGTTTACAGAGCAACAGAATGGATCCCAGGTGTTCGACGAGAGCAATGTCCGTGGTACAGGTAGATGGCGTGGTGAAGCAGGACTCCTGGCGACGCCGCCAGATGGACGTTTTCCTATGCAGAATGTCGGACCGGTTAACTTTGAGACACCCAAAGTGCCAGTCATTTTTGTTCTCGGTTAGTAAAAATTAATTATTCACTTAATTAGCAACGAGATTGAAAGCTCGTCAGTTGTGTTACACAGCTTGAGATACTTGGTGACTATTAGAATTTTTACACAAATGCTATGATACACAGTATATTGTACAGGGTGATATAATTTTAGTAGTAACACAAAATACTTCAGCATTCACTGGCGCGAATCCTTTTGAAAGATGATTGTTGCCCTAATGATTTCTTGTTTCAGGTGGTCCAGGAAGTGGCAAGGTGACGCATTGCGATAATTTGATGCAGGAGAAAAAAGGCATAGTACATATTAATATGACAGATCTACTACAGCAATATGCGTTAGGAAATGGTGAGAGAAGTTTTTCTTCAGACGGTTTTTTATATTATTTTTAATAATCAATGGATTTAATAATATTAGTTATCAGGGTAGTACGATAATAAGTCATTGAAATTAGTCATTTTACATACGCTACACTAACCCTTAGCCCAAAAGGTATTACGTCGTTTGATACCATCTGACCACTCTACATATCGACCAATACACGAACAACATGGTAATGTGTACGAAAAGACGCTATATTTTGACTTCTAGAATGCCGGCGGTCTAAGGGTTAAAATAATGACAGGGACTGTCCTCGTATCGCAAATAGTAGTCTGTAACGTTACTAGGAATAATCGATACCTCGCAATTTCATATAAATATATTTCCATCATTTGAATGCTTTTTAACAATATGCGCACCATAAATTATACATTGAATCGATTAATCGTTCATCATCTTGACCCATTGATAATACTGATCTGTGATCTCCGAACGAAAAACTGATGTTTTATCATACGCTATCGTCCTTCCGTGAATGATAGGAGCATCATTCATTCATAGTCAATTCTCAAGTGAAACATGAAGTACGTACAAGATCAAGATAGTGGAAAAATTTTTAATCACGAGTACGTAATCACATTCGTAAAGTTATAATTAATTAATATATTCATAAAATTGTAATGACAGTATCTGAGTCAATGACTGTTTACCTGCTCATCAGTAACTCAGATGCCAGTCCAATTGTTCAATTTTGGAATTGCTTTATTTAATTACACCTTCGTTTCATTTAATTTTATGTAAATAAAACAAAAACATTTTTTAATTACACAACAGATATGCAAGACTTCGGTCTTCTGAGTAGTAAAACCGTGGCCGAGGTGCTTATGCTCGAGATGAAGATGTCACCAGGTGCTAAGACGTTCCTGGTCAGCGGCTATCCAAGAAATATGCGGGACGTGGTCGAGTATTCCGAGAGGGTGAGTAGCAGATATAAATAAATAAAAAATGGATTGCCCATTTCATCAATTTGAAGGCAACATAAGGTACTAAGGTGACCACCAATGGTACATTTAGTCTATACCATTATCAAAATTTTCAATCAAAGTGTAGTTGTTGGATATTGTATTGATTAAATAGTAAGCGTACCCCAGGGATATCATTCGAAGAAGGAATCGTAGTTTCATATATAATGGCGAAATGAATTTTCTAAAAAAAGCAAATTCGTGTAAAAAAGTTTTTATTTTACGATTGACGTCATTCTCGAGCTGCGAATAGTCCTCGGTATAGCAATATCAAATTTCGTAAACCTGCATGTCAAGCGTTGAATGGCGACAGCGACGACCAATTGGCATCTTGGAAAATTGACAAGAGTATTTTAGAGATTTTTTCGACATGAAGTAACTTAACTCTTACATGGTTTTATACTACGGGGACTAGTCTTACATTAAATTTATTGATCCGACTGTGTAACGTAGTCCTTAGGAAAAAAATGCTTCTCTCTTCAAGTTCAGTCGCAAATATTCATATGATAAGTATCCGTCGCGAATAAAACTGTATATAAATTATCTTCACGTTATTTGTTATGCTTAAGAATTAATTAATTGATTTGAGGAAGAACCGATTGATTAAACATTTAGTTGGTTCTGGAAAAATGCTGTAAATTGATTTTGGTGTACCGTGAAGAACAGATATGCCGTATTAAACTGTATTTATTCAGAGCGTCACAGCCCTGCTGTCGTTTATCGCGCGCGCGTTGTTACTCTAGTCAGATATATAATGCAGAAAATGGATATCCTATCCTTTGTCACGTGTACTAGAATAAAAAATAACGTGATGAGGAAACGAGAAGAAGAACATTGTTGAATAATTGAAAATTGAATTGACGCAGAGTCAAAAGTGCATACAACCATATTTGCATCGAGAAGATCTAAGAAGGAAACTGTAGGAAACTAAAGAGACAAGTGAATCATTCGGAAAAGAGTTTAATGACGATCAAACAAAAGGCTTAAAAACTCTGCGTAAATATATTTAGCATAGCGGACAGGCGACGATCGCAATACATGACGCGTCTGATTCTGCGCATGCGCACTAATTTCGATAAGCTAATCGAGAATCGACATTGTCCCATTCAAGTAAAACAGGGTACAGTCAATTTTTTCTCGTAAGTTAAATGGAAATAGCGAAAAATATTTAACATGAACCACTGTGCCATTGACCTCAATTGCCGACGTAAAAGCGAATTTGATGTTCTGTATGTATGATACGAATCGAGTATGGCCACCATACACGTGAAATACTTTCCACGAAATCCAATCGTTATTACGAATTATTCATAATTTATATGAATTCAGATTTGAATGTTACGTCATACTGCACTTTGTCTGTACCGACTATGCTACAATTTTTAACAAAATTTCATTAATTCGTAACCTTTGACGGTTGGCTCAGATAATTTTCGTATATATTTTTCAATTAATGCCTTTGAAAAGTACTTTGCGATCAGAAGATCTTACACTGTTATGTATAGTCAGATATCGCTACAATTTTCTTCTTATGCGTTACTTGTTAATTTCACGAATTTTCATATTACATTTGGTTTTTATCGGCATCGAATTTGGGGCGACATCGAAATAAGCCGACGCGCTCGTATTTCCTAATAAATAAATGATGTACTGTAAGAACAGCCATGGAATCGATTTGCGAATATTAGGTCGCTTCGCACTCTGATACAAAGATATAGATATATGATATATATCGCACGTGACACATTTTAGTCATTGACATTGCAAGGAAATAAGAATTTATGTATTTTTTTATAATTAAAAGTATATTTTTAACGTCAAATTGTTAATTTGAATTTTACAGTGATTCGCTATAGTGTATTGCTGACTCGTTAATATACTAAAATTTCTTCTCAGATACAAATAGTAAACGGAGTAGTCCTTGTATCCTGGAGGCAAGAAGTCTTGGAGCGACAGATCGATTACGGGGCACAGCTTGGTCATGTGATTTTGGGACTTGCCAGAATGGAGCTTCACAACTTTTATAGAAACGTCATGCCCGTTGCTGAGTATTTTGATCAGAGTGGACTGCTGCTTGCCGTGAGTCGAATATTTATGTCTTTGCTGTTTCTTTGAATAATGCTTGATCACCTTCTTCAGTCGTAAAAGGTGTTTTGATAAATTAAAAGAATGTATATTAAGCCAGTGACTGTATGGCTGGTTGCTGTTTTCTTCATGCTGGACAACTGTGCAGAAATCCGGGATAAGAAATTGGAGCTTTTGAAGTTTATTGTTAAACTATTGAAAAATCGATAAATAGATATTACCAGAAGACGTTATTCACGTTTTTGCGTGACTGATATGTCGGTTAAAGGCGAATTATCAGTAACAGCTGCAATCTCGAAGCAGTAAACTAGTCATGCGATACCGATATATGCAGTCGGAATAGATTTTAACTGTAGTATCGAAGCAATACTGTTATCGACTCTTTCGATATTCATAAATTGTCGTACATTATGAAGAAATGGATTTTCGAATCTGATAATTTCGATAATCGAACAACTATGATTTATCTTGAAATTTATTCTAGATTAACGGGGAACGAAATCCTAGTGAAGTTTACATCGACTTCCGGGAAGCCGTTATGAAGATTCTTGGAATGTCAAAGGATGAAAATTTACCAAGGGACGCACCGCGTTCACTGGAGGCTGAGGTTTGCCAGAGTATTTTCAAACTGTCGATGATTATTTGCAAAACTTAAGATTAATTCCATTCGCGGTTAATTAGGTGGCCGTGGAAAGGAACGAAGGAATGAAATATTCGCCAGCCATGAAGCACATAGTTGTGGCGGAAATGTCGCCTCCGCCACCGTCATCGCCTGATGCCCACATGAAACCTTCGAAAACTGCCGACAAACCCCGCAAGGGGATTCCCTCGTTTATCTGGGTGATTGGT
Source organism: Trachelus troglodyta (assembly GCA_030142635.1). Taxonomy (NCBI): domain Eukaryota; kingdom Metazoa; phylum Arthropoda; class Insecta; order Hymenoptera; family Cephidae; genus Trachelus; species Trachelus troglodyta. The sequence continues at coordinate 139,247 of JARQTJ010000134.1, read as the reverse complement.
AAGTTTGGAATGATATGATATAATAAAGAAAAAACACAAGCAACCAACCTGACTCGGTAATTAATTAAAGGTGGTCCTGGAAGCAATAAAGGTAGCTTATGCAGACAGGCAGTAAGAAATTTACCAGGATGGGTTCATGTTAGCATCGGTGGCCTTTTGAGAAATATGGCGTCCTCGAATTCAGTAGTGAACAATGCCATTGTTTCCGGTGAGATGGTGCCACAAGACATTGTGATGCAGGTAGTGGAGCAACAGGTACTTCTTAACCGGGATACAGATGGGATTGTCATCGACGGCTTCCCCAGGGACCTTAATCAGGTTCAAGAATTTAAGAACAAGGTACCCTTTTACTTTCAATTATACATTAGGTAGTTTTTTTTATCCAGACTGGATTTTATTATGACATGGTGCTATTTCCAGTTCGGTCAGGAACCTCCATTGCTTCTGTTGGACTGCTCGAAACTTCAACTAGGTCGTGGAAGATTGGATGACAGCGTGTCAGCCTTCAGGAAGAGACTGGAGCTCTTTCGTGAGATGTCCCTTCCCATGCTGAAGACATTAGACAATGATAATCGTCTTACAATAGTATGTATTTTTGATACACCGTATAGGTTTCATCCCCTAGCTGACGGAAGACACGTCCTAGGTAAGGGACTCGTCCCTAAGTGAAGTTCGGTCTGCCAGTCTAGGGGTTAAGAAAGTAAGGGTTAATTTTGAGCTACACGAATTGCATGTAACATTTGTCTTAATGTATCAAAGGTCGATGGTGACACTGACATTCCAAATGTCCAAGAGGAATTCACAGCAGCTCTGTACCAACATGCGCAGCAAGCTCGTCGCAAGGAAGAGCTTCATCCTCAGGGTCCAAGATTCGACGGAAGTGATGATGCGGAGGATGGGAAAGCCAACGTTACGAATAAAAGCCACCCAAACTTGCTGGCCCCCGGTAACATCAACGGGGGCCAAAGAATTGACAACAGTGATGACAACCTAGAGCGACCTGCGAATGGCTACGCTAAGCAAGTTGGAAACGGCCTGAATGTTCTGGCTAATCACATTAAGAAGCGCAATGACATTAAGAACAATGTTACCAATAATACTAATGAATTAATCAGAAACGTTAATGGTAATGGTAACATCAATGGTAGAGTATACGGGAGAGGCAATGGTGTCCATCGTGGAAATAATAATGAAGATAATTTGGCTAATGGCCAAATTGGCAAAACGATGGGGAACGGGATAGATTCGATTTCGAAGAAAGTTCAAGAAGCAACGATTAACGGAGCAAAAAGAGCAATTGCGAATGGAAGCATCAGAATAGCTAATGGGATTGTAAATGGTGCTCCAGTTAGTTTACAAAATGGTGCAGCTAATGGCGCCAACCATCTTTTACAAAATGGTGTTGCTCATCTTGCTAATGGAATCCCAGCCAACAAGGTTGCTCCTAATGTCAGGAATTTGGTTGGCAACGCGATCCGGAATCCGGTAAGAAATATGTACAACGAGGTGGAAGGTTATCAGGAAAATTTGCATATTTAAAAATAATGTCACGAGGTACGAGAATATTAGGCATAATGGACATTAGTGTTGACGCGAGCTTGTCCGGGAAAGAAAGATTTTCGAAAGACATGCCATGCGACTAATTCCATCTCGTAAGTGCTAGTAACTGAAGAATGCTCACAAGTAATATTGTACGTTTGGATTATTAGACATTCAATTGATTACTGTTTACTGCCGAAGTGGCTAAATCATTTTCCCAAAAAAAAAATTAGTCGATTTTCTGTCGAATATTCCGAATACGTATCGCGCGAATTGGTATGGGTGATTGGTGCTGTTTATTTGTTCACTGTTAACGTTTCTTTTGAAACATCTCTATTTTCGATTCCCATATTTATAATACTCAAAACTATTTGCCCATAAAGCATATTCGAATTTCAAAGTAAATTGCACCGGTGACTCAGCTAAATCGTCTGGTACAATAATAACAACGATACGTACAATATGTCTATTACTTCAGATATTTGTAACAAGATTGAAAATTGCTCACAGGTGAATACTAGACGTAGATTATTTAGTATCAGACGTTAATTATACGTGCTTTAAGTTTAAGGATAAGTAGGTATGTGTTTTATGATACTACACGCGCGGCAATAACGTGTAAAGTCAATCAAGTACGAAGCATAATTATATAAATAGTACATAGAAGACATTCTATTTTCGAATGGGAGTTATATACACATATCTGGTTTCAACATAGCATTAATACGAGTCATATGATTTGGAGATCGACTTCCCGTTAATATAGTAAAGTTAAAATTTCTTTTTAATGTTCGTTAAGTCTCTTAATAATTAAGCGATGATTAACAAGCACTGATATGTAACTGGCACTATTAAATTACAGTATTAGATTTGATATCAGAATAATGACGTATGTCTCTGCATGTTATTTATATACAAATATGAACGTCGATCATCAAATCGGTTGATTCGTGCTTACTATGCAGTCCGCAGGCGGATTAAAAATACAATAAAACTATTATACAAGTACCAAAACAAAAGTATTAAGCATATTTTAGCATAAATATCGTACATACTAGTATTCGGAGAAACGCGACGTCGGATTGCAATAAAACTAAAAAAAATATTCGTGCAGAGAAAAAAAAGCCAGAAGAAAACGTGATTCTTGGCAAAGTGACCTAGAAGTAAAACTCATAAACGATTATTAGAATTCTGTTATCGATAATTAGAAGTGCATCAATCGGCACCGATACATCTAAAACGGCAATCCTTACTAATATCTATTTCAAAGGAAGATCTGCGCTGAGGATATATATTCTATAGTTCAAGAATTCGTGAAAAAATTGTCTCAGGCAAATATCGTGACATTCGCAACTGAATTCTCGTTATCGGCACGGATGAATAAAAAGGAAAAGATACTAGAGCCAAAAAGAAATGAAACGAACCTAGTGCCTTTTCACATTTCGTATCCCTTTTCTACACTTGACATTTTTTAAGACGGATCTGCGAAAACGCATATATATGTACATAGATTAACGCCAAGTAAATTAAATGGGGTTGCTGGTAAACACCAAAGTGCCCAAACGTTTCAGTAAACGTTACGTCGGGCGAATCACTCGTGAAACGGGTTATACTTAACAAACGTTGTTAGAGGGACATATTAAAGTTATTCATATTAGTTGAACGTTCTTGAAATGAAAAGACAAAAAAGCGAAGAAAAATAAATGAAATAATGGATTTGGGTGAACAAGTGTTATACTTCGGAATATGTATTAGATCTCTAATAATAATAATAATAATATTAATCAAAGGATATTTTGTAATAGATTTAAAGGAGACAAGGAACTTAAACGATTAGTTCAATGTTGGATGTACTTATCGATTAGTATGCAATAAATATACACGAACACGAATTTGAACGTTTATAGTTATTTATTGCCTTTAATTCTTTGGGATTGTTATTCGTTTTAATTACGATAATAATAAGGTTAATAATAGTAGCAGTTTAATATTAATGAATGTTAAAAAGGTTTTCATAATTTATTCTAATAAGTTTTATTCCCGAAACGGAAAAGAATAACCGATAATAATTGGAAGAATAAGGAACCGAAACCGTAACCATTAACCGAAGTTTCATAAATGTTTTACGTAAAACCGTAATGGAAACCTGAAATTGCTACAGTGGAAAACCGAAACCGAAACTTTTAACTGGAATGTATTTTATTCATAATAACAGAGATGAGTAGAGAGATTGCCAGTGGGCCTCATTCATTCAAATTATGTGGGGCCATCTATGAGACAATCAGTGTGAACCTTGTACAACAGACCACTTCCTCGTACGATAAATGGATTCCGAATGTCATTTAAAAATTGCATCATCGAAATTTGAATACGCCAATTCATACAGAGATGAGTAGGGAGATGCACAACTCTACGGTTTTAGGCAATACCAAAAACATGGCGCTAAATCGTAGCAGCGAGTCTGGGAGTAGGATTTCGTGATCATCGCCTCCGTCGATAATGCATATCCCGTCGTAGCCGAGCTGAACGTGATCACGAACGTGTAGCCTGGACGGCAGAGGTTCTCCGCAACTTACCGCTGGTAACCAGAGCAACCCTTAGGACCAGAGCGCTCATCAGATTTGCCTAAATATATTTTTGTGCAATCTTAAATTCGAGTGCACAGCGTAAGCTCCATAAGATTTACTAAGACAAAAGCGTGCACCTCATGCCTGCCTGCGTTAAGGAGTGCAGCGATGCGGTGCTGGCTTCCAGCATTATTTAACAATAGTTCCGAGCGGAACTATGGTCCCAACATTCAGTACTAGAGACAACTATCCCAGAACTGTTTGAAACACAATCTGAAAACAACACTGAAAAACCAGCTCCTTATGCATACCTGCGTATGCATAAGCGTATGATGCGACTAGTATCGTTAATAGATATTTTATCTATGTTACGTAGCAGAACTATTGTTAAAACCTATCAGGAACTATAGAATTCCTCGAGAACTATTGAAATAGCCTATCGTTGAATCATTTTTAAGAGATTTTAAAAAAAATGCGATGGTGGAGCTGACACCCGTGTAGCAGCTCAATTTTTGAACAATGTTTCATCAATAGGCTTTTTCAATAGTTCTAGAGGAGTTCTATAGTTCCTAATAGGTTTTAACAATAGTTTTTCTACGTAACACCATTAAGATACGTATTTTCCAAAAATTGAGGTGGCAGTCGTGGTCGGTTTTTATTAATTAAAACACCATCAGGGTCGCTGGGACGTTAATTAAGCTCATAGCAGTCTCATGCGCTTATCCCTACCCTTATCTTTTTTCTCCTTATCAATTATTATGGTTACCGTAAAATTTATAAAAATACTTAGCGCAATACACTGCATACAATTATTCTAGATGTACTTATACGCTGGTAAGCTTTACGATGTCATTTTTCGATTCACGGTCACAAGGCGACTCCGACTACCGATACAGATAAAGTTCTTGCTTTCTGTTTCCCTTCGGGTCGCCATTCTGCATAAAAGCTACGCTCTCGGGTTGATTCGTACAGTTATGCCAATGTTCTCGTAAGATTTCGTTATTGTTTAGTTGAGGTCGAGGTGCTGGAATTTGCCGTGAGGAGATAGTCTTAATGTACCGAATTGCCCGGCAAAAGAGAGTACCCGACGGAGACGTCTTCACGGACCGACAGAAGCCCGGGTGAAATACCGGTGCCCCGCTGGAGATGGGCAAAGGGCTGTAGAGCAGGCGGAGATAAAGTTTTGTTACGGTTAAGGGCAAGCAAGGAACACCCTGACCCTGGGGAAGCGGTCGTGGAGGATCTCCAAATGCTACGTATTGACTCGCAAAGGAACGCTCTCGATTTGGTTTAAATGGATGATTCGAGGGAAATGGAAGAGTTATCGGCTATAAGAATCACGACCAATCAGAATGATTAGTTCTCGAATTTGGCTATTGTCAAAGCAGTCTGCCTTGGAGCACCGACCGAGGTGTCACGAGCTGCCTCGCGCTCCCGTGCTATCTGTTCATAGTTTTTCTAGCTGTGTTTCGATACGGTATAGAAAGTTATCGCTCGTGTACTTCTCGCGTTGCTCTCGCGACATCCAGGAAATTCCGTGAATTTTTTGTGAGTGTTCCGGAAGTGCAATGCTGTGCTCTAGTGCAGTGCCCACCTTAGTGTCTCCTGGATGCAGTTCTCGGCATTCACAGATCAGCTGCACCAGCTTCGGTGAGTACATCTCCACTGCGTTCTATTGTTTGCACCCTCACAGTTTTTTTTTTATAAATTTAAGATAAGTACGTAGCAAGTACAGCGCTCAGACGCCGTTTTTTCAGTTTTTGAAAAAAGTGTCGTTTGCTATCCTTTCCACTTAGTCCCATTCGAATGATCATATTTTCTAGTATATCTCCATTGCGTTTCATCGTTTGCACCCTCACAGTTTTTCTTTAAATTCAAGATAAGTACGTGGCAAGTATAGCGCCCAGACGCCGTTTTTTCAATTTTTGAAAAAAGTATGCCGAGCTACACGTTCGTGATCACGGTCAGCTGGGCTACGACGGGATCCGCATTTTCGACGGAGGCGATGATCACAAAATTCTGCTTCCGGACTCGTCGCTGCGATTCAATGCCATATTTTTGGTATCGCGTAAAACCGTAGCGTTGTGCATCTCCCTACTCATTTCTGATTCATATTAAATAAAGTTATATTGGTTTGAATTTTCGCGATAAGGTAGCAGCACCTCCTGGGTGTAGGACACGTGGAGTATCGCGAACACAATTTATATAATGTTAAGAATATCGCAAGGTAAGTATTTATTAGTAGGTAGCATTACAAGTTCTTTTTTTTTATTAAGCCTCAATTTTACATTTTGAATAAATTTCGAAAGTAAGTTACGTAAAACTATTACTCTTTAAAACCGAAACCGAAATCTATTAAATTCGTAAACCGAAACTGAAAATCGTAAACGAAAAATGATCAATGAAAAACCCAAAACCGAAATTCAAGTTTTTACGATTGTGTAAATCGTAACCGAACCAATATTTCTTTCGATTGCAGTTCCTGCTTTTAAGTAACAGCATTGACTAAAGAGATAAATAGCTTCATATCTTAGGGGATATCGTGTCACACAAGCCAGGCGCCGCGTAGATAGACCTATAAGCGTACTTTATACATTGAAATGCTGTATATATACATTCTGCGTATGAGATTTGCGAGACACAGAATATACGGGCATGTTGGGTCTATTTACATTCTGTCGATGGTGATAACTGGTGATAACATTCGAGATGATCCTTTAGCACGTGTCCGTCAGCATAGGCCAGTATGTCAGAACCGCGCAATATTATATGAAACACGGCAATTCTTAGTCTATTTATCTTCCGAAAACATTCGCGCGACACGGTCAGTCAACGGTAACTGGATTGCGACCGACAAGCTCGACCGATTAAACAGCATATAGAAAATTGAATGTTATATCTGCGCCATACTTATTCCTCGTCAGCTGAGAACTTCTGTCATAATTTCGGTGTTGACATTGTCGAACACTCGGATGGTAGTCCTAATTTTGCTGGCGATGAAGACAATGATATCATTGTCGGAGATGCGATGACCAATGTTTTCGAACGTATTGAAGGTGAGTAATATCTAAAGATAATTTTTCCAGTAAACAGGCTGATTTAGAGAGCTCCCATACTATTTGCTGTGTAACCTCAATCATTTTAGTCATTTATGAGTTTTTTTAATTACGTTTCTGCGTAATTTTTAGTCTTTAGGAATTAAGCTCAGTCGGATAACTTTATAACCTAAATATTTTCATAGTTCTTTAAGCGTATTGCCTATTCTATCCATACTTCTAAACTATTTAATTCGTGATGCATTGATCTTCTAGGATAAATCTTTTGTATCTTTACTGACTTCTTTTTTTGAGAATATATCTAATAAATTTATTAGATCACTTCTTTATATTACAGAACGTTTGATTCTAGCATTTGTTTCTTAAATCGCTCTCTTACAGTGTTCTAGTGTGCTTGTCTCGAATGACACATTGATCAATTTGACACCAGAGTTCTTATATACCAAGGTTGTTAAAATGGACAGTCTTTTCACACAAAATGTGTCTGATGAGCCAGATGATATACCACATACAAAAGAACCAGTCTGGATTCTTGGCAAGAAGTACAACGCTATAAAAGGTTTCCAGTTAACATTGTGTTAACCCTAGTATTCTAGATTGGATAAGAGCTATTTCCTATTTCAGAACTTGATGCCATTCGTAGGGACATACAGTCTAAACTGTGGTTTACATATCGCAAAGGTTTTGTTCCAATAGGTGGTTTTGGTTCTACATTTACCTCGGACAAAGGATGGGGCTGTATGTTAAGATGTGGCCAAATGGTCCTTGGTCAGGCATTGGTCTCCTTGCACTTAGGTATAAATAATACAAATAGAAATTTACCACATGCAGAAACCTACTATGGGAATTATTTCAAACAGGCAGAGACTGGCAATGGACACCAGACACAAAAGACAGTACGTATCTGAAAATTTTAAGCAGATTCGAGGATCGAAGGGCAGCACCATTTTCAATTCATCAGATTGCTCTAATGGGAGCATCCGAAGGGAAGGAAGTTGGCCAGTGGTTTGGTCCCAATACTGTTGCACAAGTTTTAAAGTATGTAATAATATGTTGTTTTAATCAAGAACATAAGAGTATCGTACTTTGAGGCTAGCCTCAAGCGAATGACTGGTCCTTTCAGAAAATTAGTTGCCTATGATGAATGGAGTTCAATAACGATACACGTCGCTCTCGATAACACGTTAATCGTCAATGATATTCGTGAGTAACATTGGGCTTGTCGATGCGTCCTTTATCCATAAATACCTGCCAGTAAGGAGGAATGATTACAGTGAGACAATGTAAGGTGGAAGGCGGAATGACTGTCGAGGTTGATGGTGAAGAACCTTTAAAGGCATCCAGCCAATGGAAACCATTACTACTTCTCATACCTCTACGACTTGGTTTAAGCGAGATCAATCCTGTCTACATAAATGGCCTTAAAGTAACAATCGATAAAAAATCAATTAATCCTAATGAAAATTCAATGAAAGAATTAGTTACGTAAAAAATTCTATATTTCAGACATCTTTTCAAATAGCCCAATCACTTGGAGTCATAGGAGGAAAACCGAATCTTGCACTGTACTTTATTGGTTCTGTTGGTATGTCCCTCACTTTGCATTCTACAGACATAATGAATATAGTAAACTGAGAGTTCGTTGTTCAGGGGATGAAGTAATATTCTTGGATCCACACACAACACAACGATCTGGTACTGTCGAACAGAAAATTGAAGAAAATGAAATAGAAATGGATGCCACGTACCATTGTAAAACTGCTAGTCGTATTCCTATAACTGGCATGGATCCATCTGTTGCTCTAGTTAGTAATATTTGAATATAAACAGATACAAAATTTGGTTTTCTTACGAATACAGAAGATAATAATTCTCTGATGTGTTTGTAGTGTTTTTTCTGTGCTACGGAGAAAGACTTTAGGTCTCTGTGCAGATCGATGCAAGAGGAATTAATAGATCCTGAGAAACAGCCACTTTTTGAATTATGTACCGAAAGACAAACCTGGTCTCCAGTAGAGGATATTGCAACAGAAGCTTTAGGAGCTGCTGCATCTACTCGTAAGCTCTTATTCCATGTATCTATACTCTTATGATCCCCCATGAAAATATTTATCGATTGATTTGTACAGTTTTGGAATTTGAACATCTCGATCGTCAATATGATACATCCGACGAAGATTTTGAGCTGCTTGGTTGACAGTTGGCCCCTGATAAATATGATGCCGACGCCTGATCATGATGCAACGCATTAACAATTGAAGAAAATTGGAGAATTTAATGAAGATATCCTCACAAATAATATGTGATCTTTGCGACAACAATTTTACTCAACGTAAGTAGTAATAGCTAGATAATGAATAAAAATTATTAATACAGATGAGAAAATGTCAGCGCGATATTTGTCAGCGGTGCTTTGTGAAATTTTTCAATGATCGTACATCTACTCGATTTTGTGACTTTAATGACATTAAAGATCACAGAGTCCATTCGTTGAAATCACATAGTACAGATAATTCCTTGGGATCCTTACAGAATATAATTTATCCAGTCCAAAGGACATACTTCGTTTTTCTTTTCCGGTCTGAAAATTCTCGTGAGACAGTTACGTTACTTAACACAGTTACGTACTCCGTTTAAAGAACTTTGTAAATATTTTATTATAAATACATATAACCGACACAATACCGCTTATCCGTAAATGCAGGGAGTGTAATACATTGAAATGTAACAGAAAATTGTAAGAAGCAAATTTCTATATGAAGTTATACAGAGATTGGAGAGTACAGTATTTGTCCTTGTGTTCTTAATAACATAAGATATATACTTACATGCTTTCGGTTTGTTACTTGAGTAAGCTGAGTTATTTTTCGATTTTTCCTATCCGTAGGAAACTAATATTTCAGATAAAACAATAATGAGAAAAGCAAAATATACTATGTATCTCTGATACACAGAAATCATTATTTATATCACTAAGAACAGGCGATAGTAATATATGACATATTTTTTTTTTTTCAAATTTAAAGAATAATATTGTTCACCGGTATTCCTATTAATTGTTTTTAGGTTCCCTGCAAACTTCCTTTGTACTTTATTGTTACGCGCACGATCGATTCTTCGTTAAAATGTATTTTCTATTGTTATATAACAAAAGTGTCACAAGCATCTCCGTGCGTTGGACTACTCTTAAAGTGACAGAGTGAACTGCCAATTTTTTTTATTGTGCAATTTTATTTTACAAACTGTTTGCTTTGGCAACTTTAAATAATGTGACTGAATTTAACCGACAGTCTGACATGCAGCAGCTGTTGAATTTCTGGATGAATGTTTTGCATAATATAAATTTCTATACATGATAAATATTTTGTAAAATCGAACCCAGGAAAAATATTAAAAGTAAGCGAATTGAATTTAGCTGCCACTGTTCCTTCCGATAAATCAAATTAATATCACATTGGGAACATAAATATTAATTAATGTATGATACACTCAGTCCACTCCTGCATTCCTATTAAAACTTTGTCACAGCCACATTTGCTGCGCATTCAAATAGAAAAATCCAATTGTCCAATGAAACTTTCTGTATTGTCATTTTGTAAAAGAAATCCAAATAAACTATAATTCAAATCTTTTACTCAATTACTAGTTGATCTTGGGCACTTTCCAAAGATTACTGGCAATCCTGCAAACATCATTCTGTATTTTAGTCTGTCATGTATCGAACAATGAAGCAAAGATGTTCGCAGCAGTTTGCAAGTAAATTTTGGAACACACTTCTAGTGTGCTTTTAGAATAAATAAGTGGGAGACAATTTTTTTGGACGATTTAAAAATAAATATATTTATTGATCTGGCGCGCAATGTTACAGCCAGTAGATACTCTCTGGATTTCAAAAATTGCATTTACAACATCGATGGTATTTTTTTCTTTTCTTATAATTTTATAACAATATACACACACTGAATACACATAAGTGAGCAATGCATTTCAAACAGATTAGTGAGCCTTTTCATCCTTTTCATGATCATCAGCGATAAGAATTTGCGAAATTTTAATTTTTTGAAAAATACAACCGAACCCCGTTCTCTTGTTCTTTGCTTATTCTTTTCTCAATCTATGTTAGCAAACTGTAGTTGTCAATAATTGCATTCATGTTTCATATTATGTATTACAAAAAATGCAATGCACTCGATGCATAGTATATATAAACAAAGATATTCAGCAATTTTGTTTTCGTTGCGCAGCAATACTTTTCGAAGGACGTTTTGCTTGTACATTTTTCACCCACTTTCATTTTTCCATCAGATTGTATCAGATGTCTGACTTAATTGATATAATTATTTTCCAGTAATTACTCTTATCGAATTAAATGATATTTGGCACAGGCAATACCATGTGTCTCGTTTTTTATTTTACCCAATTTTTTCTTGCAGCAATTAGTATCATTATCCTTTTTTATTACTTTTGGATAACAAACATTTTTTAGATGTAACTAATCGCAAGTAAATTCGTTTGAACAATCGTGTTCACGACGATAAATTAATTTATATGAAAATATAGTTGATTGAGCCTCCATTTAATGGGACGGCCACGAAAAGCGTCGTAATTGACAAGGCAATTAGAATTAATAATGAAAGCTTCTTCGTTTTATCATCCTTTGATATGTGGTGGTCAGATTTTGAATTTTCCTTTTCACATGACTCTCTTTGCTCTTTTATCATCATAAATATTTCTCGATGGTCACCACGAGTTTCACGCTTATGACACGATCAATGCATTTAATTATATTTTTTAAATCTCAGCCTGTTACATTGCTAGTCACAATATATCTGACAATTAGAGACAGTCATTGGATAGTCATGGAAACTAATTGTTAAAAATAGGATTATTAGATTGAAAAAGATATCGAGTTACTATACTCGTTAATCATAAAGGTAAAATATGAAAATTTAATATCTCTTTCTTGATCTTTTACCACGAAATTTCAGTAACTTCAACGAGATATTTAAAGCATCATCAATGTCCATAGTAACAATCAAAATATTCAATATCATATAAATATCTAATATTTTAACAGAAAAAAATCTTTGCTGATCTTTTTCTTTTCCTGTCTCTCAATAAATAAACGAATAAATGTCATATAGCTGCACCGAAGGAAATAACAAAATAACAGAAAATAACCAATAGCAATACTTTTGCACTACCACATAGAAACATTACCGATCAATAATGCTCGTAACAAAATATTTATAATAACATTTGACAAGGATTTTCTCCCTCTCTCTTCCTCTCTACATAATCAACGTACTCTCCTCTCTCTCTTTCTTCGCGTCTTCTCTAACTTTCTGTAGGAACTTAAAGGGTGCATCTAATATTCTAAACTTATAAATCTACGATAACTTAACAGACAACAAGCGAATATATTTTGCTTCCAGCAAACTTAAGCACGAATAATTTGTGATAAAGGAAAATAGAAGACAAGAAAAAGTATCAGAGGACAATACAAAATTTAACGTTGAATAGAATGAAGCATTGTCTTTTAAGAAATTGTGTTAATTAATTGCATACTGTTTTATCTTTTTTTCATCAATCAATTATCTTGTATCGTACGCGAAAAAGAAAACTTTGAGCACTTGTAGTGCTGACACCAAAAGATATTCAGTGTAAGAAGAATCGTAAAGGAAAAATAAGAGACTTGTAGAGACATTGAGACACTGAATTTTCCATAGTGTATATGGACGACGTATACAAACGTACATAAACGCGTGGTGCTATTGTCATCACGCGTTTTTATATCTAAGAGCAGAGAGATAAATTTTTTCTATACAAGATGAATCGTTCGTATATTCAAAGAGAAACAAACAGATATACGTATAAATATACTAATCGTATTAATTAGACGGATTCATTTAATAATCATTTCCCATAACGGGATATTTTGTTAATCGAGGCAATTTTTACGGATGCCAAATAGCTGCTAGCTCGTCTATTGTAATGCGCTTCTATTAAAATGATCGTATTTGATGAATATGTAATAGGAATCATTTAGAATGGCTTCGTTAGACAAGCCATTGTCAGCTTTCACATAGAGGAATAGTAAACACGAGATAGCGAAGGCAATGCGAATTGCAAAATTACATATAAATATTGTCGAAATATTAACGAGTCTCGCTTAAAACTGATTTATCCATTTTTTGCAAATTTTTTCGAATTTTTTACAAAGACTTTTAACGCTTCCAGTCGCAATACTGGTAAAAAGTTTTCATCGAACTGCACTGCACGAACGTCACGAATTATTAACGTTGCTCGCGTTGCGTTACCTTATTTTGAAAAATGCCATCTGTCGAAATTGAATCGCGTGGCGAATTCTAAAAATAATTTTTTCTTTTTGGTTTGGACATTCGAGAAGTTTTTAATTTATAAATTTTCATCAGTCAGCCTAATTGAGCATTAATTGTATTAAATAGGAAATTGGACTAGCTCGGAAGCGAGTTTTCCTTTGTTTTTCCTTTTCTTGTATACGAAGTTACTTTGATTCGGAAATAGATTTCAACTGTGCCGGTATTAAGACCAAATTCGCGCATGAGTATTACGGTCGACTATAATATATATAGAAAGAGAATTGTTCTCATTCTCTTCCTCTGCTATTCCCAAAATAGATCACTTCTCGAGAAAAAATAAAAGAAAAATTCCCATAGGATTTCCAATGTCCCATGTTAATTCGAAGCGTATACTTAAGATCCGACGGCAATAAACAAGATGAAAAAAAAGTTATTCATCAAAATCCTCATGTGACTAGAACATCTCTGCAAGGAAATACAAAGATGATCGTACAACAATTACGGTACGACAATGAAACACGGAAATTGGCTTAAACACTTTTCTTATTTTCTGATATGTTATACTTGCGGTCTTTAAGGTTGATCACAACGACTGTAATGTTATCCAGAGATCCTCTGCAACAGAATTTACATGCAGGTCAAACAATATTCATTGAAATCCGCAATTAAAATCTCAGTCAGGAAACAAAATGTACCTGTAATAACTTTGCAGGGTAATACTCTTAGCTCCGTAATGCGGTTCGTTGATACGTTCCCTGATAAAAGTAATAGCTTCCTCGTTGGAGAAGGTGTCCCAGAGTCCATCAGAAGCCAACACTAGGAACATGGGATTGTGATCGTCCAAGTCAAACGTCAGAATATCCGGATCAGCTATGACTAGTTTTTTATCCTTTAAAGGATAATCTCCAAGAGCTCGAGAAGTGGCAAGGATACCGGCAACTCTCCATACTCCGTTAAAAGTGACGTGTCCACCGGCTTCTCTTATTCGTTTTTTTTCCCTTTGCTGGATATAGAATAGAATTATTTATTTTTTCAATGATATTTCTAAATATTTTCTTTTACTATAAACATTATTTACTGTGTATCTACCTGCTGAGGTTTATGATCGAAAGACAGTGGTATTGCAGTACCCTTGCTATCGCACATAACTCCACGTGAATCGCCGACATTGGCCACAATTAATTTATTGCCCTCCAAGAGTGCTATTAATGCAGTTGTACCTGAAATTCATTTATAAATTTATTTAACAACAGTTATAAGATCTAGATCAAGAGTCACAATGTGCTTAAAAAATGTAGAACATCAAATTTAACAGTAGCACCTTTATATCTTGATCAGTAGCGAGAAAATTGTTTAACAATTACCAGCAACGTCCATATTCTTTTTAGCAGCTTCCACGAGGAGTCTATCGACCGCCAGGACTTCGTCGGTTAATAACCTAGCATAGTTAATCCTATCCCCATCCAGGTAACTGGCAGTGTCTACCTTTGGTGGTGGTTTTTCTCCAGGTTTGCTAGGTCTTACCTAATAGGAGAAGAGTTACGAAATTCTCCCTTTGTACGAATATATTCATTTAAGTTGATTAACCCATTAAGGAAACGAACCTCTCTAGTAATTGGTAATAGTTGATCTAATTTTCGCAGCAATTCCGGATCTGTAACGCCGACGATCTTTTTTGAACACTCATCGGTCTGCGACGTGCTCATGGTTTTGCGAAATGATTTTTTACGCTCCACAGAAGTTCCATCTGTCTTTTCGTCCTTTTTTGTATCCTTAACATTCGTTTCTTCCTCGTGTTGTTTAGTATTTGTCGGTCTCCCGGCTATCATAGCTTTCAATTCGATGACCCTTTTATTAATATTCGGGATAAGCTTATCGCGCGCATAGTTAGCTGCAAACTGTAGACAAAGATTAATATTAGACTAATAAAAATATATATTGCATTTCTTTTCGTTATATAATAATGTTTAACAAGCATGAAATTGTGCACCGAGAATTATTAATGGAAGGAATCAATATAACTTAGTAAATGGCGATCATTAGTCATTGTAGTGATTTCTATCTGTTTTCTGCATATCCACATTTTTCGTTACATCTTTGTACTATATAAATAATTATTTCTAATGTTCTGATTGGACCTTCAATGTCATCAGCTAAACTGCGTTTGCTCCAATGCGAGTTAGTTATTTACGATTTCGAAATTTGTTTAACAAACATTCCTGAACTTAGTCCAAATATATTGAGACTCGTATCGAATCCCTTACCTCGCCACCATGACCGTCGAATACGGCAAATAAGGAGACTCCTGTGTTGTTAATATCATCATTTACTACGAAACGGTCTTCCATGCGCGCCCTATGGCCCTGGACAGCATAAGCGGCTACATATCCCTCTTTCAATTCCCAGCTCAGCTTCTCACCGTGACTTAGAAGTTGCAGTTTGGATACCTGTGTCAAGGTCAGGATAACATTACTAGTTTCTTCTATTTCTTCTTCGTCAAAAGCATCTAGGTCAATTATGCCTGACTCGCAACAAGTATTTTTTAAGCGTTTTAATGACTTACGATGGCTGCCAAGAGCAGTCTCGGTTTTAAAAGATATGCAAGCACTATGCCGGCGTATCGTAAAGTGGATGAACGTTTAGAAATGATACCGTCCATCAAGATGAAGTAGCTGTGATGTCTTTTATACCTTAGAAGTGGATCGGCCAAGAGTATACTGAATTCTTCCAAGAAGTGTCCTACTCCAAACATCAACAGCCTGAAGGTAGACTAGCATTACAACCAGAACTGCGCCGCACACCAATACCTCAGGCTTTAGCGCATACGCTCGCATCAATCGCCAAAAATAACCCAGCGGCGTGTTCACCCCAGCATTCAGGCCGGTGGGTATCCCCACAGCAAACTTTGACATCAGCTTCATGTGTGATACGTATGTCTGTTAATAACAGAGCAAATACAGATGTAAATATAGGGCAAATTATGTCTCCTAATATATTTTCTCTTTTCAAGTCATAACTCGATAATATACATTACATAGAATAAGATGTTAAACCTTTCGGAAAACTATAATTGTTACAGTATAATAATACATTATTTCTGAACTGTCTGTTCTTACATTGCAGTAGAAATAAGCAATTATATTTTTGGTAACGTATGCAGGTAAATTAAGTATACTCAAATAATATAATTGAATACCTTGATATAAACATGAAATATTAGTACTCTTATTAATACAAATGAATCATAACCATGCTATTGTTGGCCAAATGCTGTTACTGCAGGTATTCTTTTTAGATATCCTATTACTCCGTTTTGGAGCCAACCGCAAATGTACCTACTGTCCAAATCTATTTAGTTTTCGGTTTAGGTATAGTGGTAATTAATACTGATATAATTATGAAAAATACATTTATCCTATATATTCACCTGATAGAGGACTCTATCTTCAAGTTCGTCGTCCATAATATCCTGGGAATATTCGCCCGGTCAGGATCCCCCTCAAGCCAGTTTCGCGGCGGACAAAAATAAGTAAAAAATCCTCTGATATCTTGAAACTTGAACTACGCAACGAGTCCCGCAGCAACGTCACATTAAATACCAATGACAGATTTCGTCTTATTTTACACAGCAGCTTGTAAACTTATCAGCAATAATTACACTGATAAAAATCCCTGTTTTTGGATTCCAAAAAGCTAAATCAAAACATTTTTCGCGTCCCCGAGTACCGCGACCATACACTGCTATACACAAGTAATCTTCGCTGTTCTTATAGTCCAATTGTCTAAACTCACGCCTTCGTCTCCCTACCGAACCTGTAAAATTGTATAACCCCTTCGTAATAACTCAAGTCACGTTCTTCTGATTGGTTATCCGAAAAGGTCAGTCATATTTAAATACATTGGCGGCTCTTGGGATTTTTTACAACACTCAAAAGTAATATAAGAAAAAATCGTAATTGGCGGCATTCTAAAATCATACCTAGTCTTTCTTCAAGAGTATTCTTACCTTTTTACGGAGAGCACTTGTACTTTTTGTTTCCTATCTTACATATATTTAATTTCTATTACAAATATTGTAGTAGGTGAAATATCTATGTTCTATATTCGGAATGAGAGAGCAAAAATGCAATGATCCGTTTAGCGGAAATTTGGAAACTCCCCCATGGAAAACTGTCAAGTGTTACGACGTGGTAGTAGACGTCAGGGAAACATGGCAGCCAAACAGCTATTGGAGTGTCGTGGGTGCGCGTGATGATTCCATTTGGTTTTATGTCTTAAACGGTGATGAGACTACGGTGTCATCGTGAAAGATGAGCGAAAGAAAGTTCACCCGGGGCCTGGGTAAACCGGGCATGGCTGCACAACTCCGGGAAACCGTGTCTCAGGTGGTTCGTGAAAGCACGGTCCAGGTAGGAACCACTGACACACGCTCTTATTATATTCTATATGATCATATATGTATATATTCACACATGTCCCGGGTTATTTTCGGTACTGCTATGAATGGTAATTACGCAATAATTACTGGAACGTACTACGCAATGTACTGACCGGCATTTGATTCTATACCATAGGATACTGCCTTATCGTTACTGTAGAATTCTTTCTTAACAATATCTTAAATTTGCTTATCATTCATAAACTTTTATAAAAAATTTGTTTCTCTTTGTGATATCATTTTTATATCTTATATTCCAATAAATTTTTACCTGTTGCTGAATAGTTTATGTAATGATTGTGGATTATCGAGCAGAACCTGGATCAGTGGGATTTGGATTTCGATATTTTGAAGAATATATGTTATTTTTGTAATCTTCAATTAACAGATATTTTGTTTTTTAAAGAACAAATAAGTAGTTATTTATGTATCTATTTCATATTGCTGTAGTTTGCTGTTTGATATATTGTTTATCTTTTGACTAAAGATCAATACATTGGTCCTATCTGTATGCTATAGTGTTCTACTTTTTGTTATTTCTCAAGAATAGTTTTTATTATGTAATCAGTCTGGACATGCTAATTAGGTTCAATTTTGTCTAATTATAATTTATATTTAAGAGTACCATTTTTATTTACGTAATCATAGAAGTACTATTAATTTATTTCAGAGTAAACCACACCTAGTGGATCCAATAGATTTTGAGAGTTTTGTTTTGAAGAATAAGACTCTCTTACAAAATGATCCACAGAGGGAACTCTTGCTGTATCCACAGGATGATGTTTCGGTAAGTCACCACATTGATTGTTCTTATCTTATGGAGCATGCAAAATATCGTTACTGACTTAGATAAGATTTCCTGGTAAAATGCAGTATATATTTCAATGAGATCATCCAGCAAAGACTGATATAAAAATTACAGAGAAGTCTCCATAGTAAGACTGGACAGAACCCATAGAGATTCTATTTATATCAAAGAGTAGATTTAAAAAGAAGGTTTATGTCATCAGAATGCTACTATCTTGTATATACTTTTCTTGACCTCATTCCGTTAAATTTTTACCGTTGTAGCATAATACATACAACATGAGTTGTTTTTGAAAATGATAAGCTCTAGTAGTAGTACTCCCACGCAGTCTACTGATATGATTCTTGCATAAATCACTGATATAACATTCAAAGCTACACATTTCATTAAAAGAACTTCCATTAAAGAATGTAAAAAATACACGAGATATCCATTAACTATGCGAAAGCAATATTGCTACAAACTGAAGAAATATTTCTCTGGCATTTAGCAAGTGGTCCTGCCCAGACGATATCGTACGGTCGTACCTACGGTTCAAAATGTGTCGGAAATGACTGATGGTGGTGAGAGTCTCCTCACAAAGGAGTGTCTACGCAGTTACGCATCTAATTGGAATCTGGTACACTACAAATATACAGCCTACAGTGGGACCTACCTTGACCTACCTAAGTACGTTTGGCAATGCATTAAATTAGAGATACCATAAACGGCTTTTAAAATGGCATTTCTCAGTGCCAGTTCGTTGGTAAACTGGTAATAAATTTTCCTTTATGGTTCACGCAAGCAGGATGGATCTATTAAGGAAATTGTTCTTATTCTTTACAATCCAATAATAAAAGAGGGTACGATTATTTCTAGGTACCATAATTAAATAACAATGGATACAATTTTACAATCTTAAGATTATTTAAATGCCGAATGAGGCGACAATCATCAACTGATGTGCATTGCGATACGCGTTTCTAATGTATGCATTGTCGTTTCTCAGATCTTTTATTTTTTTCTTATAAGCTTCGCATACCAGGTGTATGTACAAGTGGCCTGACGACTTTACTGAATCCCAAGTAACCAGTTTTACTTATACTTTTCCATAAAAAGTCACCTTTACTCTTTCACCGTATGTCTGTCTGGTAGATACACGAATGTCTGAAATTCATAATGTATGCTATTTTTTGAATCCTGTTCTTAGGACTTCAGAACAAAAATTATTACGAGGCGTTAAGAGTCATCTTGTTTTACAGAAAATTTAAAAATTAATTTTATAACGAGAAACTGCAAGCATTACATATTAACCGTTTGAGTCCGAAATAGTACGATCGCGCTGTTTAGATTTCATGTCGGACAATCACAATATATTTGAACTCTATGGATTAAGACAAGCGCTATTGCGCTTATTCGGCATTTTTCGACAATGTATTTCCAATGGCTCCTGGGATTCAAACGGTTAATGAATATCGCATATTAACCCTTTGCACTCGAGCGACGCTATGGTCTTTTGTAACTCGATCTCCTTATTTACGATGTGCGATAAGATATTTTTCTCAGAAGTAATTTCGTGGATTAGGCTCCGCTGACATTGTAGCCAAATCTTAGCTCAGTTTAGTTAGTCTAAGCGTAGCATTCGCTTGAAACAGTCTTGGCAGTAAATATAGTAACTAAAAAGTGTTTGAGCCCTAAAAATATGGAGGAAGATCAGATAAGCTCGAGTTTGGACGAATTCGATTTTGCCGCTTTGGATGATGAACTTACATCGATTTCGTATTACTGTGATAAGTGTCCTGACAAACCTAGGATGCATCTTGGATATTGTTTTACAAAATATCACACCAAAACTAATTACAGAGTGTAATATTTATCAAAGTTTGTTGTTTTTGACATATAAATGAATAAACTGGTGAAATTTTATTATTTGTATACGTTTGTTTGTTTATAAATGTTTTTAAAGTATTTGTAAAGTGTTTGCCGAATTTGGCCGAAATCGTCTCGAGTTGCTGGTTTGCGCAAGCGAAAAAGGCCTCGAGTGCAAAGGGTTAATCTGTTACTCTCATTATAGTTGGACAATGATTTTTCATTTCATTGACGTCACTTTATAGGATACCAAAAGCAGATGAACTGAAGGATGAGGTTTACGAGATCGATACGGAAGTCGATCAGGTTGATGAGGTAACTAAAGTGAATGATATCTTATTATTAATGAATAACAATTAATTTAAATTACTAATTATACACATTCATCTTTTTAGTTGTGGCATTATTTAGCAGGCCGCATTTACAAACCAGTGAGAATGGTTAGATATTAGAAAACATCGTTTGTGTTTTTCTATAATGGCAAAATCATATCTTGCACGTGACTTACATTAGTGATTCTATTCAATTAGGCAATGTTCAGTATCCTGTCATCATCGTATATCACTCTAGTTTATTCGACGTAGTTCGCCAATCATTCATTCCCATATCTATGCACTACTTAGTTCCTCAATGATAGAGGCACTCGAATTTTTTAAGTTACAATTTTTGTATAGTGAAGTACTCTGAAAAATATCTTTACCAAAATAACTTTAATTGGTTATCATTTATTTTCCCAGGATCTCACAAAGAGCGATGGAATAACTAAGCAAGGATACCTAATGAAGGGTCCGGAGATTGGGAGCAGTGATCGAATGTTTGTCCATATTGGTTCAAAATCCTTTAAAAGACGCTTCTGTTATCTTAGACAAGAAGTCGATGGCACTTACATTCTGGAACTTTTTAAAGATGAGAAAAAGGGCGAGGCCAAGTTAACAATAGTAATGGATTTCTGTACCGAAGTCATAAGAAATCCAAAGCGCGGTCGTTACTGTTTTGAATTACGTATGAGCGGCACTCACAAGTCGTATACATTAGCAGCGGACAATGAAACAGATTTGCAGGACTGGTTATTGAAATTAAGCTCAGTATTACAACATTATAAGCAGCAAGAAGAAAAGCGGGCAGCGTCCTTGGAAAGAACCTGCAATACTCCACCGCCGTCGCCACAGCCCATGCAGGTGTGTAACACAGTGTATTAATAACTATTGTACATTATAATTGTATTTATAATAATCATTTTTCTAATAGGTTTATGGAACTTTGAAAGGACTGGAGCAGAGTATGAATCCTCAATTGATAAAGTACTCTAGAGAAACGGACACCAGTATAGCTCTATCTAGGAGAGAGAATAGAAAACGTTTGTTTAGCATGTATCCTCAAATACCTCATGTTAAAACACCTATAGGAAACTCCAGCGAATTAAGTGTAGATCCATACAAAGAACAATTTGGTCACAGGATTTTTATCAAGTGCGAAAGCCTTAAATTTAGACTCCAAGCTCCTATAGATGAGAAACAAGCACTTTGTCAAGTCGAGCCGTATTATACAAGTCTCTGTTTATTTGATGCTAGACACGGGAGAAAACTTACTGAAAATTTTCATTTTGATATTAATCATGAGGTTGTGCGCAATATCGTACAGGAGTTAAGTCCCGTAGGTGTTATGAGTGAAAATCAGGAGAGTATTAAGTTACCAGATGATTTAAAGAATATAGCGCAAGAATGGATTATGTATCCCAAACAGGTATGATTTTTATTTTTTATTTTAATTAACTTATATTACTGTTATCTTAATCTTATATTCCAGGCTATACTCAGTATTAGTAATCCTCATCCTGACATATTTCTTGTTGTGAGGATAGACAAAATTTTACAAGGTAGTATTTGTCAGACTTCGGAGCCTTATTTAAGAGCTACGAAGGATCCACGTCTTGGTCTGAAGGTACATAAGCAAGTCAGAGCGTGCTGTCAAAGGTAAGAATAAGTAAGAATACGAATAATATATGCAAACTTATTGATTTGACATAATTCATATTTACTTATTCAATTTTAGACTGGGAAATTATAGAATGCCTTTTGCTTGGGCCGCAAGGCCTCTATTTCGATTGTACAGTAACGAGTTAGACACGTCCTCTGATTTCCCTGCTATATACAGACAAGAAGGGAACAAAATAAGGGATGATGAATTACTTAAACTTCTCAGCGAGTACAGAAAGTATGTCTGAGCAGTAACAAAGCATCGTTATAATACACAGAAATAACACTTTCACCATTTATCCTTACAGGCCAGAGAAATTAAGTAAATTAACTGTGATACCAGGATGGTTGAAATTGAAAATTGATTCAGTGACGGACATTCCTGAAAGTAAATATAAAAACTTTACATAAACCTTAAATATTATATTGTTATTTACAGCAAAAGGAATTAATCTCTAATTCCAGATACCTTAACAACAGCTCTGGCACCACTGAAGCCGTTTCCTATACCACCTACATCCGAACCAACCTTAGAAATAGCAGAATTCGAGGGTTCATCCGAGAGAGAAGTTCACCCTTATACAACCTACGTGAATCATCTTTACGTCTATCCTCAAACGCTGTGCTTCGATACGCAGAAGATATTCACAAGAGCCAGGAACATTGCCTGTATCGTAGAGCTTCGCGACGACGATGACGAGAATGCTGAGCCATTGAGGGTTGGTTGAACATCATCTCCAGGTATCATGATGCTCAAAAGATCTCTCTAGAGTGTGAGTCCTTTTTTCCACAGTGCATATATGGAAAACCCGGTGCACCGGTTCTGTGCCTGAGAGCATCCTGTGCGGTTTTGCATCATAACGCAGTGCCGTGTTGGTACGAGGAGATAAAAATGAGATTACCGACAAAACTACACTCTAAGCACCATCTGTTGTTTTCGTTTTACCACATAAGTTGTGACATGAACAAGAAGAAAGAAAATGGCGTGGAGAATTGCGTCGGTTACGCATGGGCACCGCTCCTGCACAAAGGCCGGTGAGTTATTTTAATTAAATTCAACGACACCGCCAATTCCTTGGTTGACGTCCAAGCAGCAAAAAATTGTAGCAGCAACAAAGTAAACTCTTCCAATTGCACAAAAGTACAGAGTGTCATAAATATTAAAAAGCTTAATTGATCTGCCTACGTGATTCGTCCTATGTCTGAACGTCTATCTCATTTACACATTAGCCAGTCTATTATCAAGCTTTAGTATAGCGTACAATTATTGTCTGTGATGTCGAGCAATATGATAGGTTAATATTCAGCAGGTACATACATACAATTGTCCAGTATATTCCGTTAGCATATAATGTGCTTAATTGATCAGGCTAAACGTGGATGTGGATACGAACGTTCAAGTGTTGCCTGTGGCAACACACTTGCCAGCAGGATACCTTGCCATTCAACCCCTTGGCCTGGGAAAAGGGGTAAGAGTAAGATCATGCTATTCAGTCACTCATTAATACACTTTGTTTTTGGGGCATTTGCTTTATGCCTTGTAACCCGTTAGAATTGCATCGATTCACCATTTTTCACTTTGGCACTATATGTATAATAAAGAAACATTGGAACGTTCACAGAATTACAGTATCGTGGAAACGATATTGCGTACACTTCAGTAATTTTTGCACACTCCATCCTTTTTTTTCCCTTTAATCAGCTTCAATTCTAATCGATGCTATTTGACGGATTGTGTGGAATAAAGCGTAGGCCTTATAGCTGCGGCCAGTTAGCGTTTGCGCGCAAACGGTTTTTTGGATGCAGGCATGGAGCGTGTGTATTTTTGAATTTATTCATCGACTTTAATCGATCATCCGATATGTGAGTTAATTATTTACTGTGAAGGTGTTTTGGTGCGCATTTTTAAAATGTTTTTCCACGTGCGGTTTGCGGTTTCTGGGTTACATTAACGCTTTTTAATAACACATGCATGACAAGGATTTTGGTCTATATTCGTTTATCTGGACCATGTTTCAATATCCAATACTGCAGACTTTTTAAGAATATTAAAAGAAATAATTGTCTGAAGGTAGTTTCTAGGGTAGCCTTTTATTTGTCGGTATTAAGTCGAAATTGATATTTTACTATTAGTAAGTTGATTTTATATTTCATGTTAAATTTGTTGGGCTTATGTTCTTTTTTTTCATATAAATTTCATTAATTGCTCTTCGGTAAGCTTATTTCAATTTCTGTCAGGATATTGAAAATGGGATCTGAGCTTCTGATCATGAATTAATTGGATTTTCATCTCTTAGAACGCTGGACCAGACATCACCTGGATAGATTCCCAGCGACCGATATTCACAGTCGGCTTCCAATTAATATCTACTGTCTTCACGCGTGATCCTCATCTGCATAATCTGTTCGCACATGCTGAAAGAATCCTGGGGACGAAACCTTCTGCGATGCCGTCTGATTCTGAAACCTGCAAGATCCTCAAGGCTGCTCATGCTATACAACTAGTAACGGCCATTACATTCTTGCCAACGATTTTAAATCAATTATTCACGTTACTTATAGTCACGAGTAGCGAGGAAGTTGGTCTTTATATTATTCGAGTGTTGATTCACATCATAAATATGGTACATGAGGCTGGACGCAAGGAAATACTTCAGGCATACGCGAAGGTAAAAAAAGATGCGAACAAAAATTAATTGTTCTTTGAATAGTATTGAGTATTTATTAAAAAAAATGTTTATTAATCCTTTTGACAGTTTGTCTTCGTCTCACCGTCCAAAGGAAACGGACATGCTACAGTACACGAGCAATTGGGAAAACATTTGCCAACTTTACTTCAGCCAAGTAACACAGACTTCTTGGTAGTGAACAAATTCATGCATCATTCCAGCTTTTTCTTTGATATCATGGTAAAAAGTATGGCACAGCATTTACTGACTACCGGTAGAATAAAGGTAAGTTCAATTTTCACCGATAACTTATCATTCCATATTAACCCTTCGAGGACACTTGCGGTCATTTTGGCTCAACAATTGCATGGGCTCGTTACGACTTGCCAGAGAGGTGTGCACTCGAAGGGTTAAACGTAATTTTTCTCATAATTCAATTGATTTTGTATCACAGATGCACAGGAACGAACGATTCTCTAAGGAGTATCACAGTAAAATAGAAAATCTGTTAGAAGTAATAACACCATACCTCATGAACAAGTACAAGGAGATGCCAGTGGAGACGCATGAGCTAAACAAGAGTCTTGCTCATTTTTTGAAAAGATGTCTGACCTTTATGGACCGTGGCTTTGTCTTTAGATTGATAAATTCATACATGGATAACTTTTCACCTGGCGATCAGCGAACTCTTCATGACTTCAAATTTACGTTTCTGCAAATAATCTGTTCTCATGAGCATTACGTCTCTTTCAATCTACCAATGATGCAGTCGCGTATCACTACACGTGGTAAGTTTGTTTTTGATCAAATTGCACATATTATCTGTATATTTGTAATATAATCATTTTATGCCTGGCTTCGAAGATACAGAGCAAGAGACCGATTGTGATGGTACGTGCCATGTTCATACACTCCCGTCTTTATTGTGGTTTTTTCATGTAGCCATAGTGAGTGGGAGTACGAGCACAATTATCTTTATATTAAAGTATTGATATTACATAAAGAATACCTGAGATTATAGTAAATTAGAAATTAGAATTCACTCATAGTACCTGATTTCTCGCAATTCGTTATCGCACCATTTGTGGCCAACACCGATTCTTCTATGTTCACACGTCCATTTTGACTATAGCACCTTCAAGCAATGTTAGACAGGATGTTGCGTATATATGTTTATATCTATTCCCTATCCATTGCAGATCTAATGAACGAGTATTGCCTGTCAGAAGAATTTTGCAAGCATCACTTTTTAGTGGGACTGTTACTTCAAGAAGTGAAAATGTCTTTAAATGAGATTGTGCAAATTCGCAAAGTTGCTGTGGCTACTTTAAGAGATTTAATGGCAAAACACGAGCTGGATGACAGATATCAAAATAAGGTATAATATTGTTTCTGTCATTTGTTGAGTATCGACCCTTAAGTTGTACTCGTATAAATATCTGAAACATTTAGGGTCAGTTAAGTAGAATAGCCTCCATCTACATACCTTGGCTAGGAATTGTCTTGGAAAATCTACATCGTTTACAATCAGTCAATGATGGCGTCAAGGCAGATTCTAAACAGAATGCTTCAAATAGAATGTCTACCAGCAGTTCCTTCCTGGCAAGTAAAGACACAGCTACAAATAGTACAGCCAGTGCAGGAACACCAAAATCACTACACAGGTAATTTAAGTAAAAATGACTGCTTAGCAGGACTTCTTTTTAATTACCAATCGTTATATCAGATTTACGCTTCATCTGGATACGCAATCTCCTATTAGGGCTTCAATGCACCTTAGAGATTCTACGTACTTCGCAGCCATTGCTGGTCAGGGTCTAGTTAATGGATACTCATGTACTAGTATCGAGTCGGATACCTCAACGATGTCTAGTGCTTCTCAGTCAAATATATCTCAGGAAACAACTATTGTACGCGAGGCTCTCGAAAATGGGAATGCCGAGCGAAAAAGTCATTCCAGATCACTGAGCGTGACGCAAACCTCATCGAGATGTGACAAGCTTCAACCATCGGAAGTCAAGGATCTTTTACTTTGCTTCCTATTTGTTATGAAGCACCTGGGTGACCATCAGATCATTGCGTGGTGGCAACAGTGCAGTGACACTGAACTTCTTAGATTCTTCACTGTCATTGAGTGAGTATCACGAAATAATTCTTGCATGCCAAATCCTAAAGATTCTGTTTTATTGCAATTCTCACAGTCGTTCATGTTTCTTCTTTTTTTTTTCTTACTGTAGAATGAGTATTTATCACTTCAAATATATTGGCAAGAGACAAATAGCAGCTAACGCTGCTACTAATTCTGGCAAGCCTAGAACTGTCAAAGCTATGACACTACCTGCCAGAATGGCACCACCAGATTTCTCGACTGACAGTCCTGCCACTGGCACTTTACAGCCACACAATACTGCAGCCCGAGAGAACTTAGTGGATAATGACAGTGGAAAAGTTTATCAGGCTATTTTAGATGCTAATATGACAACCGAAGTGGGTCTTATAGCATTGGATTGCTTGGGATTATTTTGCATTCACTTTAAGGTATACCTCGTTCTAACTCAGGTACCTTGTACGTTTTCGTATAATAAATTTACTGACAGCTCTCCTGCATTTCTTAGGATGCACTTCTAGCTGGTGATGGAGATAATCCAGTTATGCAGAAGCTCTTTGACATTTATTTGTCGTTCCTTCAACTTGGACAATCTGAAACGTTATTTCGCCATGTCTTTGCCGGTCTTCGAGCTTTCTTGAACAATTACTCTATTGCCTTATTTCAAGGTAGATATCGTACTTAATGTGAAATATCTATATTCGATTTTTTAGTCAATTTTATTTTGTTTTTAAACACCTATTACATAAACGACAGTCTCTCGCAGATGAGCTCTATTGTTAGTAAGTGACAGTAGAAATTAATCAGCGGAAATAAGGAACAATAGGTGTTTATAAACGCGGGCTCGTTATTAACTTTACAACAGCCTATAGAATTGACTATACAGCAAGGTCTTCTCTTTTCCAATCCAGGCAATGCGGTACTTTGCGGTCGTCTCTGTTACGAGTTACTACGCTGTTGTAACAGTAAGCTGAGTTCTATCAGGCAGGAATCGTGCGCTTTGTTGTATTTGCTTATGAGAAGTAACTTTGAATTTACAAGTAGAAAAGGATTGACGAGAGTGCATTTGCAAGTGAGTGAAACAATACTTCAATTTGAAAAATTGATAAGTGTATTATATTGAGTAATATAATCTTTAAATCATCTTGTCTGTTTCTCAGGTGATAATATCAGTCTCCCAAATGCTGGGGAACGTTATTGGACTTAATAATTCCCGTTTTCAAGAATCCTTATCATTGATAAATAGTTATGCATCTTCTGATAAGGTCATGAAAGGGACAGGATTTCCGGTAGAGGTTAAGGATCTTAACAAAAGAATCAGAACTGTATTAATGGCTACAGCACAAATGAGAGAGCACAATAACGATCCAGAAATGTTGGTGGACCTGCAGCACAGTTTAGCAAATTCATACGCCAGCACACCGGAACTAAGACATACGTGGTTGGAAACCATGGCCAGAAATCATGCGCGGGATGGAAACTTCTCTGAAGTTCGTTATACTACGACATGTTAATATTAATTGTGGTAATTATTTTAAATACATCTTGTTCCTCATTTATAGGCGGCTTGCTGTCAGTTACACATAGCTGCACTTATGGCGGAATATCTAAAGCTAAAAAAAGTTCATTCCTGGGGTGCTGAAGCATTTGACAAAATATCTGTCAATATTTCCAGGGACGAGCGTGGACTGAAGCTCGATGCTGGTGAGATTTGTATGTCTTCTTGCACATGTTTTTTTTTGCATTATCCAACACAAGCACGGTTAGGGTAGTGATTAAGAAAAAAAGTTAGCCTTCCTTAACAATTGTCACATCCTATGCATGTTAGAAGAATGATTCTGAGTTAGTTAGAATTATTCATTTTGTTGTGCAGTGTGGTAAATGTCTTGTTTTTGTATTGCAGACTTGGGATCACAGTTTGCTGGTGTCTTTGATATTTTCGTACGCCCCGGTAGCGTTCCTTGTATTATTGTATTGTTACGCTTATTATTTGCTTGACATTTTGTGCTTAGTCCCTTATTAATGACGTTATCTTAATATAGAATTAAGAATCATATTATTTATTTCAGGCGTACAGGATATTCATTACAATGAATATCTCCTACTGGAACAGTTGGAAACTTGCGGTGAGATGCTGGAGAAGGCTGAACGTTTCGAACTCCTTGGACATCTTTATCGTTTAATTATTCCTATGTATGAGAATAAAAGAAATTATGAGGCCTTGTCAAATTGCTATACGCATTTGGCGCAGGCTTGTAATAAGGTCGTGGAGGTCAGCAAAAGTGGAAAGAGACTCCTTGGCAGATTTTACCGGGTCGCTTTCTTTGGAAGTGTAAGTATATTTGTATTTTTATTTTTTAGATTGTAGAATTAATTGAATCGTATATACAGGCTTACTTTGAGGAAGAGAATGGACAGGAGTACGTTTACAAGGAACCGAAAGTAACATCCTTATCAGAGATATCGGAACGTCTTCATCGTTTACATTCAGAAAAATTCGGTGCGGAAAACGTAAAAATGATTATGGATTCCGTACCCGTGGATATAAGCGAATTAGATACCAAGTCAGCATATATCCAAGTGACACATGTCACTCCATATTTTGAAAAATATGAATTAGAAGCACGACCAACAGAATTTGAACAGAATCACGATGTATCTTGCTTTATGTTTGAGACACCATTTACAAAGGAAGGAAAAGCCAGGGGTAACCCTGAAGATCAATGGAAGAGAAGAACAATCCTTACGAGTAATATAAAGTCTTTCAAAATCTTCAAACATTCTCAATTTCTATTATTTTATTTCAATACTTTTACTTCGCAGCTGAGTACTCCTTTCCCTATATCAAGAAGCGAATATCAGTAACAGAAAAAAGAATAATGGAATTGAGCCCCATCGAAGTGGCTTTGGATGAGATGAGACAGCGAGTGCAGGAATTAGAAGACGTAGCCCTGATAGCACCAACCGATGCCAAGAAACTTCAATTGAGACTTCAAGGAAGTATATGTGTAACTGTAAATGCAGGACCCCTAGCCTACGCATCAGCATTTCTGGATCCAGCACTTTCACCACAATATCCAGATGACAAGGTAGAAGAACTAAAGGATGTCTTCAGGTAATTACGAGAATTCAGACATAAAATAAAATCAATTATCCTACAATAATGATCACTTTTACTTTTCATTATAGAGAATTTGTAAAGATCTGTTATACAGCGCTGCAGATAAATAGCAAATTAATCACGTCGGATCAGCACGAGTATCAGGAAGTACTTCGTGAGAATTATCAAAAACTTTGTCAAAATTTATCATCCTTGCTTGGCGAACCAGTCTGGCCTGACGAACAAATAGGAAGTTGGAAGCGCAACAGCGCTGCACTCTTCAGTGCTATTAGTGGTGCTAATAATCATACTAGTACCGCCTAAGAGTTACCGGTTAACGGGTATCTAAAATAATATCGTCCCAGGTATGAATAATCATACACATATATATATACTGTGACGTGATTCTCCCGAATCGCGTTGCAAAAGTCATAAATTACGAATTTGGCGCCCAACGTGAGGCGTAAAATTTGCGACGCTATTCACAAATGGCCAACAACGTGGAGGCTTCCCTATACCGGAACGGAAAAGGTAAAGGGCTCTTCCAAAAACGTTAGCGAGAAAGAGGCGATAAAAAGAGAAATGTGGATTCGGTTCTGTACTTCTCGAGCCCCACGTTGGGCGCCAAATTTGCGAGTATATGTTCGGTCGTCTGCAAAATGAAACTCTACAAAATCTGGAAATCAGGAACGTAAGTGGTTTTGGCAAGATCGAAAAGGTAGGTTGGGCGCCAGGTACCCTCAACGGAGTACCACGAGCTCTCGGCTCGTTATCGATACCATACGAATTGCGAAGAATAAGCAATCTCGGGTAACCACGGGCCACCAGGCCAACTAATCCTAAGGATGCCACTAGGCGAACTAAATCTAAAATTATGCCACCAGGCGAATTAAAGCTAACCATGCCGATGGCGATAAGAAATTATAAAATAAAATAATCCAAGGTAATGAGTTAACGCACCTGAGCTGTATTAAGCAGAAACGAAAGGCAAATAATTTCGATAATCAGTACGGAATTACAAAAGCGTTACATCAGGCAGTACGGGAGGTGCGAGCGAAAGCCAAGCATGGTTAACAAAGGTCTTAAAATTAATTCACAGTACTCGGTATCCGACGTCGGAAGCTATACAATGTCAAAGAAATAAGAATAACTAAATATAATTTAAGAAACTATAGACGCCTCCTAGCTATCGGAAAAACACGGCAGCAAAGGCGCTACGCGTGAGCGCACACGCATGTACGACGCGGGCTTGATACTCCATAAAACAATAGTGACGGAAAATTAATACAAGTTGGAATAATATAAGTACGCGGAATAACTAACAAATTCATTTTGAAAGGAGACAACAAAGTCGCAATAAACTAACGGAAATCGGAACGCGAGGAACGGTCACGCTTCTCGCTGGCGTGCGAGAGGTACGGCGTTTAACACTTGATTTGCCACTATTGCTAGTAGATAAACATCTTCTGACCGCCATTGAGACGAGGTTAGTGATTGGGGTAGGTTAGGGAAGTTCTCTAAAGGCGCATCATTACGAAAAACATGCTTCATTAAGAAATAGGCAAAACAATTGTTTATGCGTATCCTCGTAGACAATGGAACCACCGCTGCTGGAAGTAACCTCATCATAAAAAGCAATGAAAGCATTGAATAAAATGATCGTGTAACAATGTCGCTAGGAACTGTGAAATTCACAGTATATAAATTTACATTAATCCAAGTCTTAATCACACTTGAGACTATTGGTATTATATCAGTACCATTTATGAAATTACTAATATCATCGCCCTGCTTGGCTGCACCGTTACTCAATCGTAATATTTGATTTAATCCCTGCATTACTACACCTTGTGTTTAAATTTCAATTCTTAGGTCAATCAACCCTTCTATGATTGACCGCAATTCATCAGCAGTCCCTGGCCACAGATAACATTATTAAATCTATTAAATCCGTATTGAAATCGTGCTATGCGCGTCTTTGGATGACATTTCTCATGTAATAGTTGCATTGTTTCTCGTGATATTTCAACATGATTTGGCAGTATTCCCTTAATCTCATTCATTAATTGTGATGGATGATAATATTGCTGGTTGAATAGTTGCAAAATAATTCTTAGGCATTCATGTTGTACTGGCGTTAAAAGTAATACGTCAATAGCATAATCACGTAATGAGTCTTGAAAATTTTGATCAACGGCCATTCTACCAAAGACGTCCTCCCACACGGGCAGGAGGTCACTTTCTCTAAATCTATTCGTGATTCTAACAGCAGCGTACTGTTTAGTTAGTGGATCTTTTATTTTATTAACAATATCTTTGAACATGTGGTTACCCATTGACTCAAAATTCAAGGCTGATGTTCCTCCATCAGTGAAGGTTTTATCAGAGTCAACAATGTTAACAATAAAGTTCGCATATTTAGAGGTAATATCAACAGCTGCGATGAACATCATCAGTTCCGTGAATCGCAGAAGTGAATATTTCTGAGCGAATGCATTGGCATTCTTCATAGTTAGCAGCTCGTCTTTAATTTTCACCATTACATAAGGTACAGCATCAATTGCCTTTTTATCCGGAGGGCGTGAATAATCGTGACGTACATTTATCAATTGAACATCATACATAGATGGAATACTTGCAAAATCCTTTTGCTCAATTGGAAATAATGTTCGTCTATATTTAAAATCATGTTCAACGCTTGTTCTAAGCAATGCATAACGCTCAACATTCTCAAATTTAACTAACTTTATTTGACCAAGGATATCAGTTGTAGGTATTTCTACAATGTTAGTCTCCTTGTTCACGTCAGTGGTTCCAGCTACTTGTCCCGAAGTATCCGATACAAGGTTCGACATGGTACTACTTTGAACTGCTCTATAAAAATTGAAGAATTGAAACCACGCAGCTCGTTCCGCAGCCGTTCCTTGCGTTCCGATTTTCGTTAGTTTAGTGCTATTTTGTTATTTTATTTCAAAACGAATTTTTTAGTATTCCACGTATTTATGTTATTCCGACTTTACTAATTTTCCGTAACTATTGTTTTCGGAAGTATCGTGCCCGCGTCGTACTTGCGTGTGCGCTCACGCGTAGCGCCTTCGCTGCCGTCAGTTTCCGATAAATAGGATGCGCCTATACTTTTCTATATTCTATTTAGTTATCCTTATTTCTCTGCATTGTATAACTTCCGATTCTGGATACTGATTATTGTGAATTAAATTTAAGACTTTTGTGAACTATGCTTGGCTTTCGCTCGCACCTTTCGTACTACCTGATTTAACGCTTTTGGCCACTCAAGATACGATAGGGCGCGATACGTTTTCTATTCTCTTTCGTGGCCGTGATGCCTTATCGTATTTTGAGTGGCCGTGGTGCCCTTTAGGTTTAGTTCGCCTAGTGGCACGCTTAGCTTTAATTCGCCCGGTGGCATAATTTTAGATTTAGTTCGCCTGGTGGCATCCTTAGGATTAGTTGGCCTGGTGGCCCGTGGTTACCCGAGATTGCTTATTCTTCGCGATTCGTATGGTATCGATAACGAGCCGAGAGATCGTGGTACTCCGTTGAGGGTACCTGGCGCCCAACCTACCTTTTCGATCTTGCCGAGACCACTTACGTTCCTGATTTCCGGATTTTGTAGTTTAGTTTTGCAGACGACCGGACATATCGTCGCAATACCATATATAGATTTATATATAGTCCCAGTTGATATAAAAAGCAAAAAAAGGTACAAATTATATTTCTGTTAACCTCGCTTATCAGTTTCTTGCTAAACCGCGCAGGCGCATAACATTGCGAACTGTGCCACTGTATTATTTTATATTACAGTATCTAATGTACCGTGCTTTTCAGCTATAGCCACCAGCAATTAGTATGAAATTTATACATTTTATATTATATTTAATAACTAATATCAGCTCGCTCTTGCACTAGGCTGATAAATTCTAGTTAGAATAATTTTTCCCGTTCTCTTTGATATTAGAGAATGAAAGCGAAGTCCCGTAACAACGTGTAAATCGATCGTGCTACTTTAACGAGATAATAATATTAGCCAAATTGTGAACTTTGATAGAGTCGAGATTGAAGAGTAAATTGCGAAATTCTTGTTCCTTTTTTTATTTCTATTTTTTTTTCTATATTCTGTAATTCGTGAAATATACGATTGCGGGAAATGCGTGTGTTAACTGGCTCGTGATAGCGCATGTGGAACTAATATAAGTTAATTTAAAGTTCCGATAAACAAGCGCCAATTAAACAATTATAACGAATGAATTAACGCGATGCTTTGATTGGACAGAAGCTGTGTAATGTATCGGCGTACGTGCGTACAGGGTGTCCGGAATGAAAGTGATAGTGAGGAAATGTCTCGCCATGTTTAATCAATTGATAATTCACTGAACGCCCAGATATGATATGAAGTGATAAGAGAGTATTATAATAGGATTGTTAACGTAGAGACGCGGACCTAGGTAATTGGCCGGAAGTAAAGAGATAACACTGCCGTAATGTTCAACTAGCGAATGAATATATGCAGGATTTGATCCAACGTGTAAATTTATTTACGTTCACGAATTTCTAAATTTTAACGACTGACTACAGAGTGATTTTTTGGATTCTTCTTTCTCTCCTCTTATCCGAAGACTTTTCTTCGTTTTACATGTTGTTATAGTATGCTAAGTCGTGCGTGGTTATTGAATTATGGAATGGAATGGATGACAAGAGGGATTTTGGCGATTCTATTATCTTAAGGAGGTTGGAGCATTTCACGCTAGCCAAATCAGTGCTAAATTTTAGTAATCGTCTTTGTAAAATTTTATGCATTATGTAACAATGATTGAATGTCATTTGTATTACTAATCCAGAGAATTACTTAATCCAGAGAAACATTGATGCTGATTGATTTGCAACATATTCAGATTGATTCTAAAAATAATCCATAATTCTTTACCGTTTTAAAAAAGTC
The DNA here is from genome assembly GCA_030142635.1 of Trachelus troglodyta. Lineage (NCBI taxonomy): Eukaryota > Metazoa > Arthropoda > Insecta > Hymenoptera > Cephidae > Trachelus > Trachelus troglodyta. Next base: position 103,841 of record JARQTJ010000134.1, on the reverse strand, counting down.
GGAACCGCTTATTTTGTTTCTCGAAAGATGCTCTACAAATCAAACGTCTAAGTATTGAATAGTGCTAACAGTTTAAAAATGATAGCCTTTTGTTTACCCAGCAAACAAATTTCTTCATAAACAAATGGCTATAATTATTAAACGGTTAATATTAGCAAATATCTAGGCGGTGAATTCGTAAAGAATTATTTAAGAAACGAAATGAGACATGCCTCATTAAAATCGGTAACAAATTACGGATTATTCTTAGAAAAGAATCGAAACAAATGTACCTCTTCGGAAATCAATATTAATCAGGTAATATTATTGTAAATTTATCGCTACGAATGTTTCTATGGGTTATGGGTGCGTGTTAGAATACAATCACCCTTTGTAAAAACTTTGTAAAAACGATGAAAAGTATTTAGCACTAATTTGACTAGATTAAGACGCTCCAACCTTCTTAATATCAATCGCAATAACAATAAGGAAGCGAAATGATATTTTACAGAAAATTTATAATCCTACTTAGTATATTTAGATAGGTGAACGCGTGTGGTGGGGCATTTATGTATGAACAAATTGTATATGAATTTATTATAAGTTTTTTTGTATATTTCAGCATCTTTATGTAATAGATTTAATCACACAGAATGTACGCATGCGTGTATAGTGTAAAGAGAAGGGTAGTGGGCGATTGGAATCGTCCTCGCATTATTACAATTAATTGATATTTATTATATTCTCTTAGCTAAGATACGACTTGTCTATTAAATAATTATTATACGTCATTAAACTTTAGGTAATGTTTTGACGTATTTTTTCATTCGCTACAATTAACGTTTTAAATTATCAGCTTTTCTCTCTGTATAAATGATTTGTTATAAACAAAGTTTGTGATATGACTTCTAGAGCTTAAACATAAAAATTAAAATCACGCGCTCCCTTCTCTGGTCATTGTGACACCAAGCTTTTATTTGCGCTTCTTTTTTTTTCTTTTATATCGTTCAGCAATATCATGTAAATATACAGTGTCGGGTGCACAATGTTTTTATAGATAGTTTAGCATAATGTAAATTCGGAATGAATTTTATTTTTTTCAAATTCCAATTCAGAGGTCTCGTCCACCCGTGTGAAGCCCGCGCGGATATAATTAAATTTAATATAATGTTGTTAATTTGAGACATTTACTCGAGTGTTAATTAATTGTGTATTACGAACGACTTTATATGTAAAAAAAACAGTGCGTTGACGACCGAGACAAATGCGTTTATTGTGTTTAGCGATTTATCGCGAAACGACGCTTTCACGACGTTGACGTGGAATATTTTTTCTTTACTTTCGCTTGAAATATCCAATGTTTACATTATGTTGATTATACAATTTTATTTTTTCACTTTAATCCGATCCAAAGATATCGGCCAGATTTAAGAGTCTTCAATATCGAAGATTTTAACGATGACTTTATTTGTTTATATTGGTATTATTATTATTATTATTATTATTATTATTATTATTATTATTATCATCTTTGAGGCGCAAACTGTTCAATTGTCGAGTGAGATGTTTTGATAGTAATGAAATAGAAAGTGGAATTTTTAATTAGAGTGGAATATGAGTAGAAATTATATATAAATGCAGTGAACGCATATGATACACTAATCCAATAAATACGAAATCTCATTCTAACGTTACACCGATAAGGCTGACTTAAAACATATACACGATGATGCTTATTTGCGAGCAGAAGAATTTGACTGTGTACAATGCAATTCGTTTACCGGACGTGTCTCCGTAGATAATAGATTGATAATATTTACTGGAAATATACAAACAATCAATCCTTCATGGGTTTGTCGTTACACGTGTTAATCGTAAGAAAATTGTAAAATCTCCAATATACTTATTGTATCTTCAAACTAAGTATTAGGGAAACGAAAACAATTGAAATACAATAGACTGTCAATTATAAATTCATCAATTAAAGTCAGACTTGTGAAACATAATTCGTTCTAAAAAAAATAACCTGCCCGTTGCGACTAGAGAATGAGGGGAAAAAAGTATTTTCAGTACATCACATTAGCTAAAAATTTGCATTGAAATTGCATCAAGGTATACCGGTGACTTTTTGATGTTGGATTTATCGATTTCTCGTTAACTCCCATGAAAAACCATATTGGATGTTGTATTTGTGCTCTGGTACAGATTGCCCGTAGATTTTTATTACCAGTGAAATATCATCGAGACCAAATAAAATCCGACCAAAATTCTATTATTATTATCTTTCTACACTTTGAGAACGCACAAATAAATTTTAAGAGATATTGTACGTCAGTCCGAGGAAATACTTCTGAAACTTGCTGTTATTACGTTTGTATAGTAACGAGTAGTGCGATTGTATGATGGTGATGATTAATGTAAAGTGTAGAAGGAAATTTAGTCGTCCAATTTTGTAGATCCTTTGTAATAATATTTATTAACAATTATTAATTAGGGCGACACCGTGTAACTGCACGTTACTTAAAGCTATATACGGTATATATAAGCTTGAGGAACGTGTACGCATTCTTGTTTTTAATTGTTTTATGACGTGTACTTTGAAATTTCTACATTTATTACAATCGCCGCTTTCTTACTACCTGGTATAAAATCTTTGTTCGTTTGTAAAAGCGTCCAACTCGATGTAATTAATTTTGCCCAATTAATCGGTATAGTACTCTGTATTTAGTATTATATTATTATTGAAAGTATTGTATTTATTAATGTACCGTCTCACAATAAAACTCAGTATCACAAAATGTTGGTTATAGTTCTTTTATTCAGGGTAGTTATGAGACATGTGGCTAAATTGTTTTGTAAATCATTGTAAATAGTAATACCGTTACAGGGAGTCGTGAGAAACCCTTTTAGAAAAAATATATACTACTTTATACCAATGATGAAGTAACTTTGCACGTGTACAATACAGGGGTGGAACATAGACACGTGGTAACTACATGCTGTCTGCTGTCATTAAATTTCAATCGGTTGTCAACTATTGAACAAAGTAGTTGGACATGCAGCGAAGGGCATCTTGAGGAATATTAATTTAAATTTGGCGTGGGAAGAAGACGATGGTACTTCACTTCACATACTTGCAGAGCTGGAGCGCATCAAGAAAGAAACAGTGGTGGATCAAGTAAAAAGGGTAATAATAGAATTAAAATATTGTTGAATATAATTTAAAATTTGAATAGATGCTAATCTTATTGCATTTGGTTATAATTACAGGACATTGAAGAGAGACAGAAGGAAAAGAATGTGAAAATAGAGAGTACTCTCTCTAGCAACCCCTTACTTCATTATTGTTCTGAACCTGGTTGCACTAACATGAAAGTAAAAAGAAGATGGGGTGACGATGTTGTCTTTAAGAATTGTGTGCATCTTGAGCTAGAATAGAAATCAGGTATCTTCATAAATGGTTCTCTGAGAAGTGACTTTCAAAGTTAATATCTGAAAACTATGTTAGAGTGTAACTGGTCACAAATTATTTATAATTTGGTAAATCGAATCGTCCAATTTCAAATGTTCTCTGTGATAATATTTACTAAAAATTCTGTATGAGACTATCTATTATAAACTCTATAGGCTGAGATATGTATTTTTTCTTATACTTAATCATTTATTTTATTACTTGCATAGACTCTTTGTTTGTAAATTTGACTGATATGTCATTATTTTCACAATTAATTGAAACAGTACTTTGTAGTTAGATTTATATTGTCATTGAAAGTACTGTATGTGTCCAATGGCCTTTTATACAATAAAAATAAACATTGCTAAATGCCAAAACATTATAACTTTTTTATTATATCTCTTATTTATTTATAGTCTGCAAATAATATAATTTTGAAAAGAAAACGCGCTACTCGTGACGCATGATTATTACAAAAAATCAGTAGCGTTAACAATGTACCATTAAATATTCTCATAATCAAACGTTTGTATTTTATAGATATATTTTATGATTTCCTTAGAGAATATATATATATTTTCTTGAAAATTGTGTGATTACAAGTTGAAAACAAAAATAAATATCACATGGAAGAACATTTCCGCGTAAAATTATTGTATCTTATGAAATTCTTTGATAGCATTATAGATGGCGCTGAAGAAGGACGCGCAGCAAATCCAACCAATAAGGAAAAAGAAAGACACAGCTGTGAACAGTTAGAGAGTGCAAACTATACTCAGTGAAGAGAAACGTAAAATTTGATTGAAAACAGTATACATAAATATATTTTGCTGCAAACAGGTGTATATTTCTTTGAATAAAATTATCCAAGTCAAAAATGACGACCGCAGCGAGGCCAACATTCGAACCAGCCCGTGGAGGACAAGGACGTGGTGAAAAAGATTTGAGTGCTATATCAAAACAATATAGTAGTCGCGATTTACCTTCGCATACAAAGTTAAAATATCGGTAAGATACTTATTAAATAGTCGCCGATACGAATATTTTTGTTTATTACTATTTATATGTATGCGTTTCATATTTGGAATTATATATTTATGAAAATAGGTAACATAACCTATACTTCTTTATGATGAATATTCTCTTTTGTATAGTGAACATGGTCAGGGAACTATTGAGGAACTTCGCAACCGTGATTTCCGTAAGGAATTGGAAGAGCGTGAGCGAGAGAAGGACAAATCCTCTAATAGACGCATGATTGAAATTGCCAGAGAAGCTTTGCCACCGAGTTCTAAGAGACAGAAATTGGATCAAGTTCCTGCCGCCAGTTTGGATGCTGATGATCCTCTTGACGAAGATGAATCAGATTCAGACAGTGAAGATGATGATAGTGCTGCAATCTTTGCGGAGCTAGAAAGAATCAAGAAAGAACGAGCAGCAGATCAAGCAAAAAGAGTATGTTATACATTTATAACATGACAGTGTTATAGAATTTCTGAATATATTGTTGTAACCCTCTTGATATTTGATATAACAGGACATGGAAAAGAAACAAGAAGAGGAAAGAATAAGGATGGAGAACATTCTCTCTGGAAATCCTTTACTGAATTATTCTTCCCAGAGTACTCGCACTGACATGAAGGTCAGAAGAAGATGGGATGATGACGTTGTCTTCAAAAATTGTGCGCGTTCTGAGCCAAAGAAGAAGCAGGATGTCTTCATAAACGACTCTCTGAGAAGCGAGTTTCATCGTAAATTTATGGAAAAATATGTGAAGTAAAAACTGACAATAACAATACGAATGATAGAATACTATTCTTAAACAGAATACCATTGATCTATTGTGTCATGTATGACAATGCTATTCCTGATCTTTGTAAATAATCTTAAATACTTTTTATTTTACCATAAGAATGAACTCTTAACGTTTTCGGTTAAATGCCATTTTTACATTCAAGTCACCATGTATCCTTTCCAATACTATCCAGCTACGAACAAGGTTCGAAGTCATTGTTTATTATACTCTCAATTAATTTACCCTAAAGGAATGCTCCCATCTTATAGAGAGGTTGGTTAAATATTTTTCACATTGAAAAAATCCTCGAGAGGGCTCGTCTGTTTATTTGTCCTTTTCAAGTGGGCAAACTTGCCTCTCGTTTGATTATGTTTGTACAGGATCCTCACATACTATTAACAGCTTGCTGTTAACTTCCCTCAAGAAGTCCCTACACCCTTTGAGGGCTTTGACTCTTCCTGTTATATTCTGTATGAACAAAACGATGAATGGACCCTTGGGATCATTCACACGGCTCCTTACAAGCGATAAGAATATTTTATTCATTACGTAATAATCTATCTCTATTCATCTAATGAAAAATATGAATATCCATTAACAAACTAATAACCCAAAAAATTCCACAGATAACATTCTTACTACATAAATTACTTGTAAATACTGGATAAAGAAATATAGAAGAATTTAATAGAAATTCCTACATTTCTAATTATATTTAATATACGTATCTGACACTATATGAATTACCTTAATAAATAAGTTAGACCATACCGCAAGACAGGACTATCCCGTTTGATTTTATTTGAACGGGGAACCCCCCGGGAAGGTTCGACAAAGAGGTCGTTAAGTTCTTTGTATGTAAAAATAAAGATAAAAAAGTGGAATTGAAAATAGAAATAAAGGTGTCGAGACGACTGCATCGGCATCAGGATCGGGGCGGCCTGGTGTTTCGGTAGCGGTCCGATCCGGTCTCCCGTGTGCGAGTATAAACCGCTGGGTCAAGTATAACCGGTCCCAGGGTCCCGACCGGCGCGAGTGCCAGAGGCAAGCAGTCTACCGGTGCACAGCTGGTATCGGTAGACTCCCTGGCACCGACCTGGCCAACAGAGAGAGCCAGCCGGGCCCCACCAAGAAATCAAGGCAAACAGAGATCACGTAGACGCGCGCGCATATCACACACATGTACATATACTTATCAGTATCTTCTCTCTATCCCTATCTCTCTCTTATTCTCTTGTTCCATTCTTTATTTTCTCCAGGCAAGATTCTCGTTCCGACCAAGAGAATTTGCTCCTCCTTCAACTCCGTATCTCATCCCCACTGATCTGCTCTGTGAATTTTTCTTTTATTTATTTATTTACCTCCTATATACATCCTCTATTTACTTTATTTATTATCTTGGTCCATGCGCGCGCGAGCACGCCTGCTTGGCTGCCTATCTGTCTGTCTTCTCTTCCTCTAGAGTCCTGGGTAGCTACGCGATGATGCCAGTCGACCAGGGCTGTAGAACGACCTGACTTTCTTTTACTTCATCTTCGTAGTCTCATTAATTATGAAAATTCTCTTTTTATTCTCACACAAGTTACTAGGATTTTTTTACAATTTACCAAACCGTTCTACGATCACCACTTTTTATTAATTTACTCATCCTCCTTCCATACGTCCATCTTAAGCATTTTATCAGAACCAAGAACGCACTTTGTACCATGCTCCTTGGCAATTGCCTTTTTATTCCTCTTTATCCGGGTTCCACGCGGTGCATCGAATTCCACCCAGGTTACCAATACGACAGTCCGATTCACTTTCACCATAACATCCTGGTCAATGCTGTATAAACATGCATTTTGAAAATAATTAATGACACCTTTTTTCAGCGCGCCTTTCACCGTATTCAAATTAAAGAAAAAAAAGAAAATGTTATCAGCATCCTGCCTCGTTCTGGAGTCTGTATCAATAGAGTCAATGAAATTTAAAATTCATTTCTTGACTAATCACACCTGATACCACAATGAATTCTGATCTGTGTTGTGTTTCATGTGTCGTAGATCATCGTCTATCACTACGTGGGGAGGAACTTCTTCGTCGCACGGTAGTTATGTTCACCAGCCCTGGTCGTTTGCGCCACTTTAGAGCAGAAACGGTGTACGCCTACCTCTTCGGCAGGGGCGGTCCTATCTCTATGCCCCAGGGACGTAGCTGAACGCGGTGAATTCGGGTGGCAGTATTGCAGGGGCACTGAAACAATACTGGAATGATTCTTCAGTTAGACATTTCGCAATGTACAGCGCTCCTGTTCGGTCTGATTTTTTTTAAGACACGTCATAAGTCACCGCGCAGTATTATCTGACTGTCTCTCTATTTTTTCTCAAGCTGTAATATTGTGTCTACTTTATGTATATATACTATTGGTATAACGCGCACGACCCAGAGGCTCTTGACAAAATGAAAGTTGACGCTCGGATTACATAAAACGAGGATACGATCTCACCTTCGCTTCCTTACAGTAGAACGTAGAACTTCCCTCAATTGTCAGGATATCCAATATCAAAACAAACGAACGAACTGGCAGACGCCTGTTTTCGCTCAGGAAGGTATCCGGGGTGTTATCCGCATCTTCAACGAGGCTATTGCAACTCTGTTATACATTGTAGCACAGTATAATACGAAAATAGATGAATTCTGTTCCTTCTGGAAAAATCCATTGATAGGAAACGGCGCAGAAAATGAATACAATTTTTCTATTTTTAGTCACTATAAATCATGGTAGGTATAGCAATGTAGAGAACTACAACAAGATGACTACTACAATGTGTTTTGAAAAAAAGGTATGAAACATTGGCTAATCTATTTAATAAAAAACTTATACAGATTGTTGTTTGGTATTTATGGGATTATTGTTTTCAGATGTCAAAAGCTATGGTATACAGAAGCGCAAGGACTGATTGTGAAATTTATATTAAGTAAATGAATATGGGACTGCTGTAAGACAAGGAACTGAATATGGAATAAAGGAAACTAATATGGACTATAAATATTATTATGAAGTGTTAGAAAAATGGGATTGCACAAGGTGCGCTCGTTCGAAGAGCATGGGTAACAAGGTTCGCTTGGTACGGTCCTGGGAGGCGGTGGTGAGGCCTCGTGAGGAACTGTACAGAGGTGTAGGTATGGGCGATCGGGCCAGACAAACAGACTCGCACTGGCATTGCAGACCCGCAGTGGTCACCGAGTAGTTAGTCAGTGGTGGACGGAACCGGGCGGCACCGGCGGCAATACCGGGGACACTCATCGCGACGAGGACGACTTTCCAGGGAGTCTTCCGCCCCGAGGTGGTTGCGTTGTAGCAAAGACAATTGAGAGAGGGAAGAAAAAAAGGAATAGTAAGAAAATCTCATATAGGAAAGAGGAAATAAAAAAATAAGCGTAAGACTCGGAGAATAGAAGTAAACAAGTGCCAAACTTGGGGAGGAAGTTCACAAGAGATGGTTTCTAAGAGCGGGATGGATCTGCGTATCCCGGTACACGTGTCAACGTCTTCCTCCTATTCAGCTTCCACTTCCTCAACTTCTTACTCCACGTTTACTTCCTGGAGTTCACGTTTGTTTCTCGTACTCCTTGTGGGGCAGCTACTCACCCTGACCGATGGTCAACGGCTCAGTGGACTCTACGTGGATAATGGCCTCGATCAGACAGTCGTTCACAGGGTTGTTACCCAGCGTGAAAAGCGCGAAGTGGAGCATGAAATACTCAATCTTCTTGGACTACCAGACAGACCCAGGAACAGTGGTGGTAAGGTGCCTCAAGTCAAGAGATCAGCACCCAAGTTCCTCTTGGATATCTACAAGAATACTCTTGGCGAGGATGAGGAAAAACCGGTCACCCTGCACACCCAGACGTCCGGAGAGTTCGACCTCACTGGCCAGGATCTCAGGGCCATCGACCAGAGCGATGTCATCATGTCGTTTGCGGCGCATAGTGAGTGATCCACGTTTATATTTACGTTGTTTACCACTTGTTTACCTGCTACCATTGCTCAATACGATTTTTTCTTTGTTTTTGCATTTTCTTGCACCTCTTTTTACTTGCCGATTCTAACACGAAGATCGATGATTCAATCTCACTCGAATCATTTATGTATGCGTATTTCCGAGAGACTCTTTTCTATGGCTCCTCTTGTTTCGCTGTCAATGAATGATGCTTTCGCGGGTTTCCAATGAACGATATGACCTATCGCAAGGCCGACACGCACAGCACGTATCTTTATACGACTCTGTGTAATTGATGTACGGTATTAATGAAAGTGGCGCGTATCTTTACAATGACTCTCTGTAAGCTCCCTCTTGCGACGCCATAATCACTGGTTTTTATGATTTTTATTTTAAGTCGCCATACACTGCAATTCTCTGTAGAAACAAATCTGCACTTAAAGTACCTTTTGATGCATCAGTACAAAGAATAGTGTACGTGCAGACTACTGAGTGCAGCAATAAGAAATCTCAAGGAAATATGGAAAAATCAAGGAATTTTTTCTTGTCACATAATGAGGAAGGAAAATAAACATGGATATCAACAGCCGTATATATAATGCGCCAAGGAAGAACCATAGAAACGTACACTTACTTCCATTTACTAATCTCTATGTAAAAGTGCCCCGGGCTAATGATTTTCTCATTTCTCATGTCTCACAAAGGATTTTACAATGGCGCCTGTAGTAACGGCGTGCCAGGTTCTTGGGTCCTTTTGGGCCAGTTACCTCTCAGCTCCGCGAAGAAGGTACAGTCATTACTAGCCTATACTGAAAAATGTATAAATTAGCAAAACAAAAATAATCACAGTTTATTATACAGTTCCTGAATCAATGCGCAAGAAGTGTGACTCGTCTTCTAAGAAATTCATGTTCTTATATTTGTATATATATATATACACATACGTATACTCGCATCTCATTTCTTTTCTTCACCCTTTTTATTTTCTCCGCAGCTTCGTCTCACTTTATATCTCCTTTACCTCTTCTTCTTCTTCTTCCTCCACCTCTTGGGTTTTGTTTTTTTTTTTCCTTACAAGCGAGAACGTTCTAGGCTCGGATGTGTGTTATGCCGTGCGGCATGCATATAAATTAATACCTATAACCATAACTTATTCGACATGTACCCAACCCAGTACTGGGAACTCTGTCGTTCGATAAAAACGGACATAAATTAAATCGCTATTACGTGTGCCTACCATGCCCAACGAGAGTTAATTGATTGGCCGAGTATACAGCATGTGCAATTTATGACCATCGTCTGCGCGAATTTCGACGAAATCTTTTGGTATGACTTACCGTGATCCCAGCTGGTCGATACTGATCGTAAGCGATTTAAAGAAGATAGGCTTCTGCTTTCCTTATCTCGAGTGTATCGACATTGTTTTCTTTAAAGCTTGTATACATTGTTATTCCGATCAGTTGACTCTTGGTCGTCTGAGAATGCTCTTCCTGGTATGAGTATTTACGATTGCACAATGCATACGCGACGGAAGGTCGCGCAGGTATCTAGGTCCACGCCGATCTAGTTAGTAAACGTGACAAATCCCTAGGCAAATTATAGGGGAAAAAACAAAATTGGGTTAAACGTCTAATTATTTTTATTCGACAGTTTATATCAGTCCGACACGGTTGCGGCAGGAATGATAAATGTTGAACATGGCGATTCAGTGAGAGGGAAAAATATTTGAGGTTAAGAAGTTATCGAAGACCATCAATGTAGCCGGGAATATGAAAATTGAGCTATTTTGCCAAATTCTATTAGATTCCCTAGTTTGCATGGGTACCAACTGTGCCACCCATAGTGAATATATATATATATTACTCAACGAAAGCCATCCATTCGTTTATCTATCCATCTAAGAATCTATTCACAGTCCGGACAGTTGTACAAACGTGAGTACCAGAGCGCGGTCCATATATTACCAGAAAGTTTCACCGGGTGGGTCCCTCAGTTCCCAGGAGTACGAGGAGGAAGGTTTAAGAAGAAGAAGAAGAAGAAGTACCAGGAGGATAGAGAGATGAGTCAATATCTCTCTTTCCCGTGGAGTCAGGCCATGGTACCCTATCCCAGGTAAAAATGTCTCAACTTGGGGGCCCGCGCGTTCGCCGCGGGCGCATTTCCTTCTTCTTCTTTTTTTTGTTTCTCCTTTTTCTCTCTCTCTCACTCTCACTCATTCTTCCCCCTCCAGCAGCCTTCTCACGGGGGTCCCAGCTTCTAGGGAGGGTGGTACCCACGAGGAGTAACGAAGATGAGAAGATCAGCTAAGAAGAGACTGTTTCCAATGGAGTCTGTATTTGTGGACCTGTAAGAGCGTATATATACGTCACTGGAGTATCCTCCTCTATGTATACAGTATAGAGAGGATTCTGTGAGGGAGGTATATCTTATGGGAGGTATATGGTATGAGACCGTATAGGAAGGGAGTAAAAAACAAAACTCTACTCCTCTTCTTCTTCTGGCTCTCCGGTGAGCAAGAGCATCGGGGGCCCCAGGATCGTCCCAAGCTATTCGGACCACCCCGAGTGGGGTTCCGCTCTCGCTCGTGGCAATCAGGTGCCGTTGGAATGCGGCCGTCCGAAAAAACAAAACAAATTTTTATGCCCTTATCCCCCGGGAACATTAGGCATTACTTAGCCTCCTGGGAGCTCATGGGACCTGCAGGATTTGAGAAGGAACTACGGTGTACGTACTATAGGCATGTACCTGTCTCTTTGTGTGTGCGTATATGTATATATGTGCAAGTAGATACTTGTACTAGGAGAGGACTTTCTATATACTCCAAGTTATCTCAGGGTAGACACTGTGAAACTTTTACTACATACTTACCCCTCGCTTAAGAGGAAGATATAGAGTTTGGTTCGCTGGTGGTGGTAGTAGTCACGGGGCCTTAAGGCCCGAAGGATACAGGTGCTTTTAAAAAAGGATGATTTCACGCTGCGAATTGTCCACGGCTCGTTATACGTTTCATTTATGGTGGGAAGATTAGAGGGCTGTATTAATCCAGTTGGTTGGATGGATATAATGGAGTCTGTTAACAGGGTTTGATCGTGTTTGTATATTATCACTTTTTTATTTCGTTTCCGATCCACTATTGCGACACGGTTTTTTTTATTAATTAATATTTTTTTATTGATCATTCTCGATGGATTATTTTTTTCATTTTTGACACATTTTTTTTTGTTTGTATATATACAGTGATCTTTGCTCTAGCATTAAGACGAATTATTTTACGTGGCAAAGCGATTGAGCTTTTCTTTGATTTAATGGCTGGTTTGCCTGGTCGTGAACGCCCGTCACGTTTTGGTCAAATCGCCGTGTTCAATCTCTCCACACGCCTTAAATGGGTTGACGTACGTGAGAGCTACCGATCACGTATCAGTCATCGATCATGACTTGTTTTCCTTTGTTTCGTGACTTAATGATAAGGTTTGTGGATGTTTATACACGTGGTATTATTTTTGTTGGTTTCAGATCACCACGTGGCTGGTGTCAGGCACGAACGTGGAAAGAGACTCTGGTTCGACGTGTCGGAAGTGCCTCCTGGTGAACACATAATCGGCGCTGAGTTAAGGCTGTATCAGAGCTCAGATATCAAGAACCATCGAAATCGTGGATCTTATATGATAACGGCTTATCGCGTTCTACGCACTGAGGATGGGTGAGGATAACTTAGTATATTGGTTTATTTTGTTAGGTTAGGTTATCGGATGTGTCATCTCATGGAGAAAGGCTCTTGCGATAAGCTCAAAGGTTTTCGGTTAGTCAGGTTTGGTCTTGGTTGAGATGCTGGATGATCAATTCAATCCTTTTAATATTTATCAGTGATCGATGTTCGTTTTCTTATCAGTCGAAGAGTCGTGGGAATTTTCTGTCTCTTTGGTAAGTTGGACCGCGTTCGTCGGCTGCTCTAGGCCTAAAATCAAGATCCTGTTTAAGAGTTTGAGCCTCTAGCTATTTGTGGCGGATTCGAATGGTTTGGCGAATTACGCGGAATCTTGTGCTATTAAAAGTAAGTGAGGCTTTATCCTAGTGGTGGATTTGATATAGGTGCTTTCAGTTATGACTCTGTTGGAATTTAGAGTTTCTAGAAGTCTTATTGCTTATATCGTGATATAAACAGCTGTGCATGGGAACGACCTTCCTCGTACTTAAATATAGGCTGATTCAGTTCTTCATGGAGACTTTTCCAAAATATATGAAAACAAGAAGAGTTTGCTTGAACTACTTAAAAAAAAAAAGGAAATCCGTGTGAAACTAAAGATCAGGGGTCTGACTATTTTAGTTTTCTAATAGCCAAGACAATCTTTTGTTGTAAAAAAAAAAAATTTTTTAGGATTCCAAGAACTAAGGGAATTATCCCATGAAACAATTTTAACCTTGCACAACCTATGGTTAGACATGAAAATGGCAGCTGACTCCATATTCCCATAAGCCACAAGGAGAAAACGGTACTCCTGAGCAGTGGTGGGTGTAAGGGGGCCAATTTCGAATTTTTCGAAAATTAGCCTCGCCCGTAGTTTTGACATCGTCATTGTGTCCCTAATTAGGCGGTCCTTAGTTCCCTGAGAAATGCCAGGTATTTGTTCTACCTGTGAGTTCCAGGATGCTATACCTCAGGGTCGAGCCAGGTCCCCACAATCCCTGTTACCATTATTGTCTTATGTATAGGGAATTATTTTTTCACTCTAATTTTATACACTAAATTGTCTCTGGCGGTAAACTCTTCTTTCTTGGGTACGCGCGTACTACGACCTGACGTCGTACTAGGGGGATTGGGTCCGTGTCCGGCAGGAAACGCTATTCCGTAAATTGAGGTAAATTAGCCAAGGGGACGTCATTAGTCGCATGCTCACCAGAACTCGGGCATTATTTAGCCTACGCACTTACGCACGCGCGCGTCTTCTGTCAAAAGCATGACGCATACCGTATGCTCGTTCTAAACGAAGAAACCTGAATTTCATCGTGTCAAAAAGTCATAAGGCCAAGAACAGACCCGATGACAACTTTACGTACATCATTCGCAGCATCCTGACTGTAGAATCTGAGTACCGATAGAGTATAGATACATCTAGAATAACACAGACGTCAGTTCATAGAATCTAATACAGGCACCATAACAGAGAGTAACCATTGTCTAGAATTTATATACGCAATTTTAATTCTTATTGGCATCACGTGGATCCTCAGCATCAGAATGCATCCCAGATCTTGAGTCAGGTGAGAATTGTTCTACGGTTACTCATTATTCACTGGGGAGTGTCTGATTGGATGTAGAAAATTATTACTCAATGCCTGGGATAGATCACGTGCTAGATTGATATTGTATAAGAAATTTAAATCTTGCTTATCTTTGAATTTTTTACATTCGATATTAAGGTTTGATTTTACGTTTTTTTTTTCTTATATATTTTTTTAGGGAACGAGAATTACAATATGTGGATTCCATGAACACAACCACCGGACACGAAGGATGGTTGACGTTGAATGTCAGTGAACCTCTTCAACATTGGGTGAACAATCCCGATGGTAATCGTGGACTTTATCTTTCCGTTCATCCTGCAGATCGTTCAGGTTAGTATCCGACTTTCAATGGTTTTATTTATTAGAAATTAATATTGGTACCAGCTCTGGTACCTGGCAATGTCTTCAGACTCGAATATTTGGAATATCAAGATTGGTTTACATGAACCATACGTGGCGAAGATCATTGGGATCGATTTCTAAGTTTAGCTCGACTCGACCTCAGCAGTCTGTATATATAATCGTACTTGAGGTAACGTCCATAACGTACTGGGTAGGTCCTGTAGTTTCATCGAAGAATTCGACACAGCGAATAATACAGACGATTAAATATTTCGACTGGATTCCTCAAAGAAGCCATCCGTCCATACCTGTACAATAATATACACCAGTCGCGAAGATCATCTACAAAGAGGATGTAGATGTCTGCTCCTAGCCAACGTTCTGAATATCCAATCGCAAAGCTGCGAAGACGCTTTCCTAAATTCCACAATGACCACGTCACATCTGACCTTTGATAAAATTGCCAGAAAGCCTTCGCGCGCGATAAAGATATCTGCAGGCAGAAAATGTGGTAGCCATAAAGTAAGTAGACCGAGCGAAGACAATAATTTCCCTGAGCGTCAGTGCCCAAGGTTATAAATAAAGTAATTACAATGTTAATCAGTGTAATTGAATTTTCTATATCCGTCGGACGATCGTTAAGAGGAAAGGATAAAAAGTCAAAAGTGAGAATCCCTGCGACGAGGAAAAAGAAGAAAATTTAACTGGACTCGTCGTCGGTGTGTTCTACCTACAGAATGAAGGAGGACACTGGTCGCCATGGTTAGACCCCCATAAAGAATGAAGATAAAGTTGCCTAGCTTCTGGCCCATGGCTATGGGAATGTATAAGCCAGGACACGCGCTTACCTACCTATGCCTTTAACGTGCATATAAGAGATCCCAAGCGTTCTTATGTAGATACCTATATGCATGAGAGGATATATATATATGCCGTTGAGCAATAGCTCGTGGCTAATAAACGCTTCGGGGTCAGAAGTTCGACGCGGTAGATTCCCGGCGTTTCTTGTACACCTGGCTTTCGATGCTGCTCTTCGGATATATATGCTATCTGGCCAGTACACCTGTTCCTGGCTCTCACTCCCATGCTGAAAAGCACTCTTCGTCACACATACGATTGGACGTATTCTCAACTAGTGAAGGATAGGATCAACAGTTGATACGATGCGGGATTGTGCAAGTGAAGTTGGAGGTAGATGGAGACTACGGAGAAGAGACCCTGTTGGGACGATCATATTAAATGCTTATTGGGTGACTTGGAACTTTGAGAACTGTATGTGTAGATTGAACGTACGAGGCAGCTGATATCGATTGATGAAAATGGGTAAGGTATGACCGTGATTAGTGTCGTATGATATTCTTGTGGCAAATGGAGTAATATTTTGTATTGTGAATTTCTTTTATGTGCCACGCGTTCGAGCTGCGTTCAAATACTTCGCTAGATTTACGAATACATCATCCACGAGAGGGCAAGAAGTGGCGTCGTCTTGTCTTCCTATACCCAGGAGACGTGCGTGCGTGGGATCGGGTAAGGAGGAACGAATGAGGATAGAGGAAGAGGAGGAATGAGAAAAGAAGAAGAAGAAGAAGAGGAGAAGGAGGAGTGGAAGACGGAAGAGAAGGATATGGGAAAAGAGGTGGCAAAAGTGGGATAGACGAGTGAGGAAGCAAAGGAGGAAGGTCAGAAACCGAGATTGTAGGATAAGGACGCACCTGAATCGAATTCTGCCACCGAATCCAAGATGAGGTCCTCCTAGTCTTCTAGGCCTGGTAGCTACGCTCTAAGGAAGATGCTGCGGATGGATCCGATCTGAAAGATAAGACCGACTACACCTGTTGCCCCTTCTCTTGGAGTTACAGTATATGGAAGAGATCGGCGATTTTTATTACTGTTAACCGCCCGTGGACAACCCGTAGAATGCCGTACATTTTAACCCGGGAATGCGGTAGCCTGCCAGATTAAATCTACGACGATAACGAACGATCCTCTACTGTTCCTAAAGGACTGGGTCATCTACAGGGCCAATATCCCATGGGATGGATATACGGTATGGACGCTCGTAGACGATCCCCAGGTACCCTCGAGGGATTGAAACGTTTCATGGGAATCGAGGAGAATGATTGTCTTAAAAAAAGGAAATTATCTCACACGTCCGTCTCATCTGTATACAATAGGCTTTGTACGATATATCATAGAGTACATGGGAGCATAGAAAATTGTAGATCAGGAACATCAAAAGGTGTCGATTGGTTGATTTATCAATTAGCGATGAGATTTCTTTATAAATGAGTTATTATTATAGAGTCTCGCGACAAGCCAGAGAACTTATTGTTATTGCGTATAACGAAATAGTCTTTCGAGATACTCAAGAATCTAGATATATTATTATCTGCGCATGCGCATTGCGATTCTACGCGTGCGCGTAGTTTGTTGTTTGCCGCGCCTAGATTATTTTGTTGCTTGCGTCTCTACTCTCCCTTCGCGCTTCCCCTCATGGATTTCTCTCGTTATCAATCTCTCTTTTTCTCTCATGCAACGTTATGAGCTCTAATCTCTCCTCTCTCTCTCTCTCTCTCTCTCTCTCTCTCTCTCTCTCTCTCTCTCTTTACCTTCCTTCCTCTCACAGAGCCTCTCTCCTGTCCTCTCCGGACAACCGGTTTACCTTTGATCATTCAATATAAAACGCAAGATCGCAGCTACATACCTTATATATTTATATAATATCATATGATCATTTATATATATATATACACATATAAATATATTAACTCGCACTGCCACTTCGCGTCGCGATTATTTAACGAAACGCACATTTTTTTTATCTAATACTTTACACGTCCGTATTTGAGTATACGAAGCGATTAAAAACTGCAGTTTACACCGATCATTATTCCGCACGGAATCCGCGCGTAATATTCTGATATATAAAGCGATACCTGCACGGAGTGCACCGGTGCATTCCCAATACTCAGACAGTCTCGAGTGCACTTGGACAAAGTGCAGAAGCAGGTGTCCGCAATCACAGCAAATGTACATTCCTCCCGGCCAATTTACTAGCTTTCTCAAACTCGACGATTCGCAACAGCGCCAACCCGTACGATCGTTTTGCATGGACGACCGATCTTGGAATAGATAATTCCAGCGAGAAGATGCATCTGCATCTCCGCATCTGTAACCAGGGTAACCTGTTGGGCAAATTGTTGATGCACTCCACAAGCTCTTTTCATTAATCAGTGCCTGTGCACTGCTGCTGTACAATTGCGATGCAGGAATGCTGGGTAATAATCGTTGGCACTTTTGTCTTTGCTGAGATTTCCATGGCAACGTACATACAGCTATAATAATAATAAAGCACCGAGGATACAGAGATCAGAGGGAAACTAATCTTACTCCTTGTTTGTATTGTAACAGTGGACTTATGTAATGGGATATATATTAATGTATGAAAGTGTAATATATTATGACGAGATTCTTTTTCTCTCGCCTGCCGATATGTAATTACAGGGTGTGCGTGGTTTTAAACCAGGGCCGCTCGTCGCTTACATATATTGCGAAGTGAACGGCTTGACAGCTAGCAACGAGTCCAGTTTCCTTTTTTTTTTCTTTTCCTTTCTTTCTCTCTCTTTCTACGTATGCCATTTCGCACGTTCCTGACTCTGTTTCCCTCTACGGGGCAATGGGATTCTTAAATAGTTAATATTCATGAAGGTTGGCTATAAATAATCCCACGCGACAGGAGACAGGCCGTTCTAATAAACATAAGCATATTTATATATACTATGTAAGAGGATAATTATGTACGGCGGCTGGCGTGCCTATGAGCTGTTTACCATTAATTTTGAACTACCGTCAATTGTATATATTTGTTGCCGTTTATATTGTTTTTGTTATGTTTTGTTCCTCGTAGATTTATTGTTCTTTGATGGGCTGACCTGATTTCTTTACAGTGCATGAAATGCGACCGGAAGACATTGGTATCGTTGGCTCACGTGGCGATGCCGATAGACAACCCTTTATGGTGGGCTTCTTCAAGAGTTCCGGGATACGTGAAGCTAGGGTGAGACAGAAGCGCGACACCAGGAGACGGAAGAAGAGCGAGTCATCCAGTTTGGATTATCGTAGTAATCCATACACAGGTATTGAGTCTTGTTATTTGATGATCGATAGCGTTAGGATTTACGTGCTGTCATCCGGTTGTATTGTTGGCATTTTTTCTTACTGTACAGATCCTGCCATCCAGTACAGCTCTAGGACTTGCAAGATTCAGACGCTCTATGTAAGCTTCAAGGATCTCAAGTGGCAGGTAATGAATGATGGATAATTTTGGTTGTTTTGTTATTCTACCCAAATTCCATATTCTTCTGTGAGTTCATGTCTTTGAGATTATTATATTCAACTTGTTCGTTGCTAATCAAGAAGATCGGTGTATGTCACACGGACAGGTTTAATTAATGAATATTTATCTTTCAGGACTGGATTATAGCGCCTGATGGCTATGACGCATATTACTGCAGCGGCGAATGCAACTTCCCATTGAATGCTCATATGAATGCAACTAATCATGCCATCGTACAGACTCTGGTCCATCTTGTCAGTCCAGGCAAAGTTCCCAAGCCTTGCTGCGCTCCTACAAAATTATCAGCGATATCCGTTCTCTATTTCCTCGATGAGAGCAACGTCATTCTTAAGAAGTACAAAAATATGGTCGTTAAGAGTTGTGGCTGTCACTGATTGACGAGCGTTCGAATAGGAATGTATTTTGAAATTTTTGAAAATCGAGTTATGGATGTATCTATATGTATAGATACGTGTTGTACGTACCTATCGATAGGAGCCTGATATCCCGAAGATTTGAAAATGTCGGTGCTACATGCAGGGACTTTGAAATTGACGGAATTTTGTTATTGGAAGTACGAATTTCTTGTGCCATTTCTAATTAGACGTATTTAACGTGTGCATTTTTATTCGCCAATCGGGTTTAACACTTTGCGTGTAATATTGGCTGAGGTTATAGTTGTTTTAATGCTTGCGTTATTTTTAACGTTATATCGCCGTCTCCGTCGCCATCTTATCTGGAGACAGGGTTGTCATTAACTGTTATTTAATCGTAGATAATATAAATGAATGATCTATTTAATTTGTAACGGAGCCACGCTAGGAGTAGAATTTACGAAACAGGGTTTATGCGACGATTACAAATACTCCAGGCGAATAAAGCGCCGGCGACAATAATAACTGATACATCGTCTGTACGAAATTGATAATGGAGGATCTTATCGTATCGTAACGGGACTTATTGAGGATCGAGTATATAATAAGTCATATTTTTATAACATGAGAAATTTTTGATTCGACTATATTATATTCGAGACGCGTTCTTCTCGTTGTCGCAGAGGAGCTCACGCGTTTCAGGCACAAGTATGTTATAGAAACAGTATGAATGCAGCGCGAATGTGGTACTATGCAGTTTTGTTAAAATATCAAATTCTATAGTCGGTGGTTAACACTAACGCAACTTTTGTAATGACAGTGTACATATATCCTTGTAAATACGTTGAATAAAGATTGTAACGTGAAAAACCACTGAAAAATCACAATTAACTCGGTGCAACAATTAATGGTTGCACGATTTTGTTTGGGTATTTATAGAATTTTGAAAAAAAAAGGAAAGCCGTTAGGAAACTCACCAGACTTTGTCTCGTATGATAAAACTACAGTAACCGTCAGTCGTGCACTTCAAAAATGTCCGACAGATGGCAGCACTGACGTTGTTCTTTGGACCAACGTAAAAAGTCTTAATGGCGACCGCGAGATGTTGTCCCGAGTGTCTTTTTTTTTACTGAGGTCGACTCGAAATATCGTTGCGGCATCAAGGAACGAGATATCGCAAGAGCGATTCATCGATTAAACGGCAGCAGCAGCACCACCGAGAAGTACGGATGAACGTTTTCGCGATGGTCGTCGGCGAACGTGCCGTGAACATGAGATATTTGAGAGGCGTAGGTTTTTCACGCTGACGAACGCTACGCTGTATACGCGCATAAAAGGTGATGCTCTAGAAGAATAAAGAATCGTGAAGTATCTTAAGAAGTCGCGAGGACCGTGAAACGGCCGTAATACCGCGACCTGGTGAATCTATACGTCGTTTTCTAGTGCCAAGTGTGATACCTCTGTGCTGTGACGGTATATAGTGCTGCTGATCTTTTTGTGTGCATTCTCTATCTTCTATCTATTATTTTACTTTATGTTACTTCCTGTCAGTCGTAACCGTTGCGATTCTTATGGTTTGGCAGACATATAAGTTGTCATTTATTAAATCTGAGATGGTTGTTGTCCCTTGATGGGATATGAATAATCGGTGTCGTTCTCTTTCTATTCAAGGAGACTCGCCAGAGGTACGCCCTTTAACGTAGAGAGACTTGCTTTCCGATGTAGTATTTCTGCAGAGATATGGTTTTGTTATAGGATTCTTATTTTATAATTATTCATTCATGTTACTTTTCTGTGGCAGAAAATGCTGCGCTTTAACATTTCTAGTTCGGTGTCTTCATGACTTTGTTTCGCATTACGGTAGACGTTGAGAATTATTTTCGGTTGATAAAAAGAATGTTGGTCCTTGTCAGCTTCTTTGGATAGCTGGTGAGATATTTTCTGAGAACTACGTGAAAATCGATAGGTAGACCGAATATCGCTTGCTGTGTTTCATGTATCGTATCGCGACATGTACTTTAAGGCAATGTTGATAAAATAGTCGCATTTGAGATTGTTTAAGATTTCGCATGGTTTTTAAACATTTGAATGTTAAATTGCCAATTCGGTAGGTCGATATATTCGTTACCTTACTTAGGACACTTTGGTTACTTTACGTTGTGGTAGTAGGAAATATTCTCTTGTCTTTTTTGACATTCCATGCATTCTACTTGTTCTCGACATGGTTAATGTCTTTTGGTTTTGGTTTATTTGATTATATCTTCTTCTGCGAGCTGTAGACAATGTTTAATTGCCGTTATATTAAAAAAAAAGTGGTAGGCATGGTGGTTCGTTTAATAATTGGTGGTGAACTTCTTTAGGATAACCTCAGACTAGTCCAGGAATGTGCTTAGTGTATTTTGTTTTTGCCTTGCAATGTAACAAGGTCGTACCTTCTCGCGAATATGTATGTCAGACTTCTAACCTGTCGCTCGGTTACGACAAAACAAATAAAGATCTCTTTCAAAACAAACTGTTAAATGTGAAGTAAGAGTGGCAATGCGAGAGCTGTCTAACCTGTCTATTTAATAAATGTCAATAGTCAAACGGTTTTCATTGTACATAGTGATTCTACAGGAATTTCCTTTCTTGGACTGGATTGTGCTTTAGTGTTCATTACGAAGAGGATAGTACTGGAATAGTTTTCTCATTCTTGTAGTCGAGAAGACAACTTGCAAACAATTTTGTGTCAAGTCCTACCATTGCTATGACAAGAAAAAGGACCAGTCTGTATGTATGCTCTTTTCTCCCATTGCGGATGCTGTGATCATTGAATGTGGAATACGATCTCACGTTTCTTTGCCAAGAGCAAGCTAGAGGAGTCAGTGGCTCAGAGCGAGGATACAGAGCCAGTGTCCATCAGCAACAGTGTGCCAGTGTCCATCAGCAATAGTGTGCCAGTGCCTGAAGAAGGTGTCCATGTTTTCGACGAGATGGACCGTAACATGGGCGATGATCGACGAAAAGGCGACCAGCAGCTCCATGGTGGTGACTCCGAACATGTATCTGATGGTTTTGATACTCGTCAGGTGAGTTGGACATACAATAGTACTATTATTCTATAAATTATACTCATTGGCATGACAAATTTACATACACCTACTAACATAGTATCTATTATTAAGTAGCATTCCAGGATCTATGCTTTTATACAAGCAGTCTAACATTCCAATGTAGCAAAATTATACATAATATCTAACCCATAATTGTGATCCTGTTGTGCAATAGAATCAAAATCTCTCTAACATATATAATATATGTATATTATTTTATTAGATGAGTTTACTATATTTGCCTCTGTAAAATGATTGTAAACCTGTGAGGCATTATCTGGTGTTTCGAAATACAATGTAGCAACACAAAATGCTATCCTATAGCTTAAATCTCCTCAATAAGAAACCCTTATAAATGTTCAAAGCTTATTCTCTTAAGAGCAAGGTCCTGGAAAACAATGTTTTCAAAGTACATCACCTAATTTATCACGATTCCACTGGTGACTAGTAAAACATTGATAAATATAGAATCAGCCCTCTCATCCACACGAGTAAGAAAAAGTAAAGTACACACTCGACCTAGAGTTATTCCGGAACTGTGAGGTTATGATGAATATGGTATTCATTTTCTGTGCACAAGGTCATTTATTATCCATATAAGCAATAGTGCCTAGAAGTACCAAATCACTGATAGACCAACGAACCCGCAAGACGTTTTACAAACCCCTTTTCAAGATCCTTAGAAATTAAAAATAAAATATTACCAAGCCTTAATTAAACGTCCTATCTTTTAATTGCTACTAGCATGCAAATATGAGGTTAGGAATTAATGAAATGAGTAACAAGAGGACATTCAACTTGCTGTTTAGAGTGAGACTAGGAGAAATACTAGTGCGTATTACTTTTGATTTTCATTTGGGCTGCATAAAATTCTTATCAGTATTCAGAATCGATTCACCGTCTGATTTTCCACTAGCGAGAAAGACCGGCATGGAAGTCAAGTGGCCCACTTCTCCTTGGAAAGTTGTACAGTCGGTATTTATCGAAATTTCCGCATATCCCACGTAATTGACAGTCTCTCCTCTCTAGAGTATGCATCTGGACATATGTATTTATACCATATATACCGTGGTCGTACCTACGTACGTACGATGTACTTACGTACATCGATTGCAATAAATAATCAATAGGCAGCCGACCCCATTATCGACAGTCAACTCTGGCAAATATCCAAAGCTGAGCCGAAACGGCTGGAGACTTTCAGCCATTCTTTCAAGTGCTGTTAAAGAAGCACAGTTGTCTTATCCTAAAAAGAATATCATCTTTTTTTCTGTCTTCCTCGAAGACTAAAGAACTGATGGTGCCAAATGGCAATTACGTTTTTCATTTTCACTTTTTTCTTCTACTCTTTCTTCCATTCATTCTATCATCCTTGGCGCCTACAGTCAGTCAGCTCAAGACAATTGTTCATTAACGCGATCCTAATCTGGAAGATAATTTAAAACTGTTTTACAGTTCTATGTCGATAACATAATTCACACATATAGTGCAATGAATCGATCCTCGCTCACGTGCCAAAGGATGTTGCGAAATTTGTTTCAATGAATTTCTCGAATTGCTTTGTTCTTTTTTCTGCGGTTGATATCGAAATTTTATAAAATACAAGGAGCAGATGTTCGCGTTATTGTGGAAATAATCTGAACGTTAATGATCACTTGGAGTCTTATCAGTATCATCCCGTCTGTAGATAAGTTTTATGAAAACAGAATCTTTGAATATTTTTTCTTACAACAGCCAACCACCTTACTTATTCCATTCAGGGAATATTATATTCGACTTTCGTAAATGTCCTGGATAATCGTTCAATTACTCTATATATACTATACTCATATCAAAAAAGTGTCGATTATTACGTGAATATCTTCTGCAATGCGATATCCATGTTAAGCCAGAACTCCGTAGCCAGCATATACCGAGTGCACCATAGGCTTTAGACCGTTTCATAGAAAATACAAGGTTCTGATGAATATTCAGATTCTTACTGTGCCAGTATATATAGACCAATTCTCAGACGTCCTTGCTAGTTGATCGTTTATACCGATCAATGTAGCATAAACTGATGCGGATACGCGATATACGTTGTTGCCATGTTACACTTTAAGGTTAGATTAGGCTGTATGCTCAAAAAATCGTTGCACGAGACACCGCTAAGTCCAACTGCATAACTGGGCTTACATGGAAATTCTTGTTAACATTGATTATATTTTATTGGTCGTCGTTAGTCCTAACCTTTAATATCAGGTACGATGTTTATAAATAATTGCAGCCACTTCCGGGAAGAGCAAATGACCCAGAAAATCCTAATACGGTGGTTCGGTCCTCGAGTCTCCATAAGGCGCCGTGTTTATTTTTTTCTGCCTCTCGCGCACCTATAAGGTTAGATTGCTCGGATTTGTCGAGACAGGAAAACTACAGTGCTTCACTGACTCTCAGACGTTTCCTTTTCTGTGGCTGTTAGTATTCTCGACTCTTGCAGCGACACGTAAGCCTATTGACGACTTCTTGTATTGCTGTAAACCCACCGCTTACATTGTACCTCTACGTGCGTACCTCGAAACGTCGTGTAGCCATTTTGAAGTTTGAAAGCGGCACGGCGTCGTCCGCTTGTGAAATATTCGCACGATGTTTACATCGCGCGATACAATTTACGTCTGTCATATTTTTTCTGGGATTACTGCGACAAAGACTCGTAGTAACCCTGAATACTCATTGCTACTATACGTTGCTTCACGATGATTCATTATTGGCACGACTTGTCATTCTGCCATAGTTTTCGTCCTGCGTATTATTCATTATCAGAGATTGTCAGCAGTGCCTCGGCTATTTAAGGCTGGTTCACGTGCGTTCGTACTTTTTGCATAGGTTCATTCGTTCGAATGGCAATGACTCGATATTAAAGGTTGGTTCACACGCATCTACGTTGCTTCTTTACCTCGGACCAGATATTCATCGTGCATCGTCATTACCATGAAAGGGATAGACTGGTTGCGCAATCTCTTGTGTCTATTGTGACATCTTGACGCGCGGCTGAAATACCACGTGCGCACGTGAATCCGGCGTCTTATGGCCGAGTATGGGATTGCGCCGCGACGCTCTGACATCGTTGCTCTGCGCGCCAAGTTTTATTGAGACGTTCAGGACGATTGAAACGGCGGGTCCCAATTGTTTTCGTATCGTTCAGGACGGTTGGTCGGTTGTCATTGTGAAATAGTTCTTGGCTACTTTTCGTCGTAGGTTGTTGTCTGGGAGCGAGAGAGATGGACGTAATACGGATAGATAGGGAGTGACAGAGAGTCACAGAGCTATAAATATGTAATTTCGCGTGGGTTTCTCAGCGAAAGTGAGGATCCAGTTTTACCGACGGTGCTGCCACTACTTCATTTTTCTCTCACGGAGGCGGCAACCCGATTCTACTTTGCGACTTGTTACGAATACGCATTCAATTGTCAGACACGCTGCATGCAAGCACCATACTCTTTATCCACACAGGCTGTTATGTTCTGAGAAATTGTTATCTCGGTTCTCCAACCCTCGCTCCTCTTGGCTTTTATTACTACTGTCATCGCGATGGGACTACGTAAGGTTATGTTACGTAAATCGAGTAAGATGATGATGCGATTATGCAAAACCGTTTATTTTCGTTTATTCAATAACTTTACTTTCTCTTAGTACTTTATACGTTCTCGGACGAATCAGGTTAAACATTTGTTTTATGATAAAATGTGACTGCCGATTGCTACCATGTGGTGTTGTTGATCCAGAGAAACTGACCTTCATTTCTGTTAGCCGTGCGCCTATTGTAGTGACTGCCGCTTAATGCTCAGTTCAAATGACTTGACTCGGACTCATTGATTCACGACTCAGACTCACGGCTGACTCACTTTAGTTATATCCTTGTGGCTTTGTTCCTCCTCTTCAACCAGTGCGCTCTACTCGAGGTGCCGAGGACGAGTGGCACACTTGCCACGGGTTCCTCGAGACCTCAACTTCTTCTTTCCCCCTACTTTGCTCTACACTTGCTCTAGTAGGTCGGTAGGTTCCTCTTTCTGTAGTCAATGTGATTCCTCTAACCGCGAACAGTGGCAGGAGGCCCCATTCTTATTTCTCACTGACAATCAGTCGTCCCGGCTCGTTCTCGAACCTCGCGTCGCTCCTCCGTTCTTTGCTTGAATTCCGGCTTTCCGTTTCACGAGGTATGGGATTGATTGAAATTTTTTCGGAGAAATCCTACAGTGTTTTTCTTCAGTGTCCGTTGTGTAATTTTTGGAAATTATCAGTGATGTCCTAGTGGGATTAAACGAGCTCCTGCGGGCAGTACAGCTTGGGATTTAACGCGTCAGATCCTCGGGTGACTTTCGTGCGGCCGTAGAATTCTGGGTTATAGGCAAACAGCGTTCTTACCAGTACAAATTTGCTTGTAGGAATTTTTTTTTCAACTAATCTTGATTCTTTTTTTCGGGGTTTTCTTCGTTGATATTTTTGTAAAATTTCGTTTTAAAACGGCACAGGGTACTTGGGGTACTTTACGTTTCATTGGATTCTAATTTACAGTTAACTTTTTTTTACACTCGAATGGACTAGGATTCAATTAGGGCTAGAAGGGTAACGCCGTATAATTTACTACGTTTTAGTGCAGTAGAGAGAGAAAAAAATTAATAAGATAGCCAACCCGAATACGAATTGGCAATGCGAACGAATACGTGCCGGAAATCGCGAGTTTAATTAGCGTTACCATTATTTTCGGCAATGGGTCTACATAACTGTTTCTCTTCTCAATTTACTTTTATACGTTTCTCCTGAATGCGTACTGAAATTACGCATCCGGAGGATTTTAAAAAAATCGGAAGCTCCACGATATTTTTCTTATTTCCTTTTTTTAATCTTCTTCTTTCAAGCCTGTCTCTCTATCGCCCAATCAAAAGTCTTAACGGTGTCTCGTGGACGAAATATAAAGTCTAACCTCAAAGCACGTACCTGGACAGCGTAAAAGTGATATGCACAAGTGACACGCGATTGTCAAGGATGTTCCTGGGAGTCTGAGAAATGGCCAGTGAGATAATGTTGGCCCCGACGTCGACGGTGTCGTCGTCGAAGCCGTCGACGCTCGATGTGGATGACGTCAGGGAGATCGTCAGGAACGCCAACGTTACTTCCGTTTACGTGAGTCTCAATGATACCAATATCCATCACTCGTCTGCATTTAAAGTCAGAGAAATTCACGTGGGTCATTTATTATCACATTTATCCAGCCCTTATCTTCGATATCACCTACGCCATTTTCATTTGTTCCACTCGACCGTGCCTGACACATTTAATCCTGTGCTGTTGGCAGCAATGCTTTCCTTCTCGTATACTTGGTTTTAAACGTGCCGGAAATACTGTACAGTTATAGACGGTCCCTCCTGTGTTGACTTTTTAAACAGATTCTCACCTCGGGACTAGTCCGCTGCACAGGGGTTAGTCGAGAGCCTGAAGTTGGCTTTAACAGTCGAAATCGAATGGACGTTGCCAACTTCAGTCGGCGCGGCCGAATCACACTGCGCTTATGTTTTTACACGCGTATTATAATTAATACAGGAAAATTTGGGATGTCGCGAATTCGCGAAAAATGATTTGTAACTGATTTATATTTTTTGAAAATTCTAGCCAAGTAATATAAAGAAATTTCTTTTCGCCTTTTTATTGCTACTACAGAGGATTAACAGCGATAAGATTAGACGAAGATACCGGGTTTCGGTTGGGGCGCGTCTCTATGATCGCATTTTAATATATATTTTTACTGTTTTTCTTAGCTGCTTATACTATGATTTAACTTTGTTATATTTCGTGTATATATTTTAAATATCAGGGAATAATTGGAACGAGGTAGTCGGTGATTTTTCTTTTAAGTCAACGGAATTAGGATGGCAATTTTCGTTAGTGAACACGTGTTGTCAGGGTTAACACCGGACGGTTTTTCAATCTTATCGGATATAAATACATGACTGTCAGGAAACGTGATTTCGGCCGTTGTACTTGGGTCTTGTGCTCAAAGATTTGAGCCTGTGAACCTTTGCAGGCCTTTAGCGTTGTGATTTGAGACATGGGCGAGTCCACTTCCGGCCGATAAATATTCGACTGACAATCGAGGAAGTGTTTTCAGACATGGTGGAAACGCCGGGCCCTTCTTATATCACGTTACGATCTCGACTAACATATATCCATTAGCATAGGCATACGTACATATACAGGGTGTCCCACTTGAAACAGGACGGTTGAATATCTGTTTAAGGAAGGGCGAGATGGCAAAATGTGTCAGACGAAAGTTGTAGGGTACGAAGGGGGAAAGTTAGTGCAAATGGAATTTATGCTCCTACTATTTATGCTTCTATGTTGCAAGCATAAAGCCAATTTTTTTTAAATAGCAACTAAATGTTTGAACTCGTAAAAGTTGTGCGTTTCATCGAGACGAATTCAATCATACCCTATTTTATGATTTTTTTCATCGATTTTCTATGAAATATCACACAAAAGTAGAATAAAATGTGACTATCTCCATTCAGGCCATTCAGGTTCTTCGGTCTGTTATTGGAAACTTTCGACGTCAGCTGGAGTTGTGTCTCGCTAAAAATGGTGGCAAAATCGAACATAACCTGCAAGAAGTGGGTCCTGTATCTACACAATCACACACGTGCAACATGTGAAATAGATAATGTAGGAAAGCTTCGATAAAAGTAATCGCGTTTCGTTCCATTTTCGTGTGATGTTTCATAGAAAATCATAAAATGTGGTACGTTTGAATTCGTCACGATGAGACGCACAACTTGTGGGGGTTCAAAAATGTTCTTGCCATTTAAAAAATCTGGCTTTATGCTTGCAACATAGAAGCATAGATAGTAGGAGCATAAATTCTATTTGCACTGGCTTTCCCCCTTTGTACCCTACAACTTTCGTCTGACAAATTTTGCTGTCTCGCTCTTCCTTAAAAAGATATCCAACCGTCCTGTTTCAAATGGGACACCCTGTATGTAGATTGACGCTGCTACAAATAGATTGGCACGTGGCTCCTTAACGTCCTTTGCGGCTTTGACAGTTGCCTGCGATGGTTTGACATCGCGAGTGGATTTGAGGTTAGAAATTTTCGTTGGACTTGCAACAATACAATTTGAGATTTGCGAATAATCCAAAATTTCTCACGTATGTACTCTTGGAGAATTGTGGGAAAAAGATGTGATTAAAAAAATTTGTTTATTCATTTTGCGTTGCTACGTTTTGCGCTGTCGTCTCTTTGAATTCTCTCGGAACTTTGCAGTTTAATTGTTTATTAGCATACAATGCTACTTTTTTTTATATTAATAACTCGAGTCACCACTTTCCCGTGGATAATGGCGGAATTTCATTTGTCTCGTTTGAGTGACAGTTACTTTTTTTCTGTTTCATTATTATTCCTCTATTCGTTCAATTTTTTTTTCAAATTATACTGCTCTTATGCTACTGTGCTGTAGCGTTGAAAATTTAATTAACTTTATCGAAGAATTTGACGATTGGTTACATACAGCGAGTTTCCGTGATCTTCTACTTTTTTTTCCCCTTAGCACGATCACCGAGTCACATTGTCGAAACTTACGCGTGGGTTTGGAATGACGTTCCACCTACACGTAATATCGATGCTGCGCGCGAGCTCTGAATGTCAACTTTACCTTTTGACATGACCATATCGGTCGGGTTCTGAGTCAACGCAAAATTCTTGCGAAGAGGACGGCCGAGCCGTAAATTTTGCGAATCATTAGAAAGTGAAAAAAAATATAACCAATTTACAGATTTCGATCGTGTCTAACGTTTTGTGTATATCTGCATCTGACGACCATAAAGTTTGGTACGACGGCTGATTATTTTCTGGTCAATATGAAACATTCTGTATATCATGGACGTAACGCTATAGGGTGGTCACAGTGAACTGTATGCACTCGGGTTAAACGTATTATCAAGCGATAGAGATGAGAATCAAAGACTGCATGGTATGAAAGATCCACTGGGTGGTTTGAGGGCGGGTACTTAGGACTCGTGGGAACAATGATTGAAGATTATAGGAGAAGGTTCGCGCGGAGTCGTGAATTGTCGGGTCGAAAGCGAAGGTCCTCGGCTCGGGCGATTTCCGCTTTACGGCTCGAGACAGATTATCAACGGTGAAAGTATACATTATCCCGTTGAATAATCCTGCGGCTTGTTCGATCACCGGATGATTGCATTTTTCATGCAATTTTTTTTTTACTGACTCGCAACGAGCCGAGGCGTAGATTTACTAGTTAAGAGTTACGGTTCGGATGCATCTGTCAAATTTGACAGCTGTCACTGGCCGATCGCCAGTATTGTCGATTTTTTGGAGGTTAGGGCCTTTGGATTTTAACGAGCCCTATGACTGACTGCGAGCGACTTTACGAACTACTTTCTTCATTCGATGGCGACTATGTATTTTCGTGCTTCGTTGTCTCTTTTGCGGAATCGAATGTCTCATGGACGCGTCTTTTAATGGACATTTATTTCAAACGGCACGAAATCTATGTAAGATGTGGTAATACTTTTTTTTTTATTTCTTGAGTGTTTGGGGGATGGTGACGATTTTTGTTCCAAATTTCTTTTTCTTTGCTTTTTTTTCTTGTTTTCTTTGCATTGCTTTTTCGTGTTATAAACTCCGGACTTTGCTTGGGTTGTTTCATAGTCCGAGTACGTAACGTGTTATACGAGCAATTTGCCTACTATAAATAAGTATTCACGAAGCGACAAAAATAAACGTGTTATAGTTTGGAGTTGGTGTAGCGAAATATTTGAGGGATGCGTGGAAAACGATCGTCGTGCAGAATTTATACTGCGGACGGGTGGGTAGGTGGGGGGTGTTAATATATATATTTTTCAAATACCCTTTCGAATTTCAATTTTTTTTTTCATTCACTCGACGTTATTCTACGAGTAGTAACTTTTTTTTACACCAACGGCACTCCGACGTCGTTATAAGGCACTTCGTAGTGGTACTCGTGGGCAAGTACCGGAAACGCTCGTGATTTCCTGTGAAGTCGTTTGATTTTTAATTTTCATTAATTGCCAACGTTAAAGTTAGATCGAGAGACTCTTCCTCGACTTCCTCCTGGTGTAAACTGTTGAAACTTTTTTTTCCCTCTTTTTTCTCACTTTTTTTTCACGTGAAAATACGGTTCATAGACTCCGCTACGTTTTACGTCCTACAAAATCTTCTCGACTTGGAATCACGAACATTGTACGTTTTTGCCTTATCGGGTGAAATTGAAAGAAAAAAATGTTTGCTTTAGAGGTTAAGTCACTTCCAAGCCGGACGATGAGATTCCTCCAATAATTCCCGTTATTCCTTTAAAATGCGTATGTACTTCCCGATACTGATTTCAGGGCCGTATACCAACGATTACCCTCGGGGGTTCTTGTTTTCTATGCACAGCGTAAAAATATTTTTCCCAAGACTTTCCAAGCCAGTCGCGTAGGCTGCGCAGTGCCGGTGCGCGTGGGCGCGATACATGCTGCGTGCATTATCTGCCTTGCCAAAGGGAAAAGGAGACGAGAGTCATTCGCCTTATCTTTACGTACTCCATTCACTGTCAGAGTCCATCCGTCATTTTCTACAAGCTCCAGGAAATAGGTGTTCCTTCTTTTATCCCCTTGTTATCACTTTACGTTATCGCTCACGTATATATGCATCGTTGCGAATTTTCTGATAGTCGATCAACCTTGACGTCAGTCGTTCGGATTCACGCCAGACGACTTCACTGATACTTCCTCTTCCTGGTCTTGTTCTTTGTGGAGGGACATACTTCCGGTATTTATTGTGCAAGGAACAAAAAAATCTGCAACGATTTCGAGAGAGCATTCACTGGAGGACTAACTCTCTCTCTCTCTCACTCTCTCTTGTGACTCGTTAAAGTCTCTTATCGCATTCGTTTGTGAAGCAGTCACGTGACGCTTATACATTTCGACGTTATCTACTAGATTTTCTAGTGTTTACAGGACTTTTATCGTTATCCACTATGACTCCTTGTGCAGGAGCCGCAGTGTCCCGGAAGTTTGGACTTATTTGATCGGGGACTTTTAGAACCCGATACGCAGGGTGTGCGCGCTTGGAGACGTCGTGGGCTTGTCGCGTCGGGATGACGTATCGTGGCGTCGTTACGTGCTTGGTTTATTTTTATGTTTAATATATATATCGATCAATATGATATCAGATATAACGCATAGTTCGTTTGACAGGAAACACTCCAGAATAAATGTCAGGGTCAATTAGTACTGCCACCATAATCTGTACTCGATTGTCTTAATTATTTTTTTCTCAGTTTAGGTAATTATTTGTTTATTTATTTTTTCCATACTTTTGCCCTAATTTTTTTCGTAATTTCCTCACCCTAGCCTTCAGTCCACCCAATAGCCTCGTGCGTGTCCCGAGGGTGCCGAGGACCAAGCCGCACCCTTGCAAATGCGTTTTCACGTAATTAAACGTCTCCATATAATTTTCTACGTCACTCGCATATCGATCGGCCTTTGACCTCTCGCAACCCCACACGCACCTAACACAGTCGTCGTTCGAAGTCTATGGGCCTTTTCGAGGTCATAGTCTTTATCGCTCGATGACATTCGCGTGTCTCTCGTGGCGCTGTGATCGCAACTGCAATTTGTCTTTCTTTCGATTCCAAGCCCTGAAGTTGCATTGTAAATTGTACCGAGGTCGTGACGTCATTTCTTTATTAGCAGTACGTACTTTAGACTTTGCTCGAGTCGCTTATATAGAAACAAATCGTCGCGTCGCTCAGCTGCCTTCTTGAAGTCGGTCGTGTAACACTGCTGCTGCTACGTTCACGTCTGTTAAATGTATACAAAGGGCTGACTCATAAATCCATAAATACAAATAATCCCTGTCTGGACTCCCTCCCTCTCTCTCTCTCTCTCTCTCTCTGCCACCACTCCTTCGCACTCGATGACCCCCCCCCCCCCCCCTAAAGGCTCTATACAACACTGCAAGACAACGATCCTGCCCATTAGGGTCTAATGGAGGTTAGCAGGCTTCACCCTTGACGGGTCAAAACCAGCTGGTTTTTGTCTTATTTTGTCTTTTTTTTTACTTTAATTCTTCAGGATATTCCTTGTACTCTCATTTTGCATATAAACCGGTACTATTGTATAATATTAGCATAGAACGGGACCTGACTGGTACTGAGTTTTATAATAGTTC
Source organism: Trachelus troglodyta (assembly GCA_030142635.1). Classification (NCBI taxonomy): domain Eukaryota; kingdom Metazoa; phylum Arthropoda; class Insecta; order Hymenoptera; family Cephidae; genus Trachelus; species Trachelus troglodyta. The sequence continues at coordinate 69,976 of JARQTJ010000134.1, read as the reverse complement.
AGGATGATACCGATAGGCGTCTTTAAGTTCTTCTGGTTTGTTATTGTCGCAGTTAGATGGTCGTTTTGACGACGTGTATCGGTAACAAAAATTTAGTCTGGATCGATCATCGATTTTTGAACTCTTTCGATTTTCTATTTTTATGGATCAAAATTGTCACGCGACACCGGATCTTGCCATACGAACGTCCCCTAGACATTGTTTATTGTCTCGCAGGATTCCCGTCTGCCGTCCCGGCCTTTTCCCTCCCCTACCGATCCACCTCGACGCAGCTAGTGCCGATCGCTCCTGCAGCCAGCCAAGCACTTACCGCAATTAAAGCGTGTACTAAATAAAACAGCTCCAGTTTTACTTGGCGCGATCGCGCACTCGGCCGAGGTCGTTACCCCGAGAATCAACGAAGAAGTGGACGTCGACGTTTAAACGATCGTTGCACTTCGCCTTGTGGACGCGGAGTAACGTTAATCGTACGTTGGATAAGAATCGACCGTGTCTCGTTTCACGTATACCGTATCCCTATCTGTATAAACACGTGGCCATCCATACGGAAACGGCTAGACTGCTTTTGAACAGTGAAATGAATAATTGTCCTCAGACCTTGTGTATTTAAAAATTTTCCTTTTATCGACTATCGTGCGATTTTTTAGGCTCGTATCACAGTGCGACGGTCGAGCGATTTCGTGCCACGAAAGTAGAAAGCTTGCAGCTGCCCAGTCGACTCAACGTGGGTGGGCCGTGTTTGCACTTACCGTCCTATGCGAGCAGAAGCATCGATCAATCTCATGGGATATGTCATTGCTGAGGAGTCTTGCACGATATAAAATTTTGAGGTTAGGTGCTTTCGTTATAGTCCTTGACTTCGCGATGATCTCTCACTGAAATCGTTCTCTACGGCTGTACTGTGAATTGGGCTTAAAGGGACGGGTGGGCGGAGCCTGGACCGTCGTGAAGTTGGTCTCGAATAGCACTAACTTACTTTTCTCGTTATACCCAAGCATGCCCCGGGAGGATTGGGATTGCCGTTGACGATATTTCCTCGTTGCTTTTCACTGGTATTGTTTGTACTCTATTTTATCGGCAACACTTAGCTGATATCGAGTTTTTTTCACGTCCCACGTGTCGCGCAATAATCCTGGCTGTGTTTTCGGTGATTCTTGTCTCATCGTTGTGGCCCCCCGTGTTAATGCGACCGAAGCGCCCATCTGTTATACAGTTCATTTGCAGAGTCACGGCTGCACGTGGCGGCCTTACGCGTCGAATGTCTGCGTATATCCTTGCACAATGCTCCCTGGTGTAAATATCCTACTTCGGCTTCCTTACACATAGTGATTAATGCTGTTAGTGCGTGGAGAGTTATCATACACGGGCACGCGACTTATGTACCGTATACATATGTATATGTACTGTGTATATATGCGATCGGATTTTGCTTTGTTGATGTTTTTTGCTTTTTAGGTTGGATCAAGCTCCGATGACATTTTTTGAGATCGAAGGATCAGACGTGCGTGATGCTTCTTTTTTTTCAAGTCTTGTTCGGACGTCCGGCTTTCGTAATTGGACTTTGGCTAATTTTGAAGCGGCCGACGGACCCCGACCGCTCTGTGTATATTTGAGCTGGTCGAGACGGCGATATGATTTCACCATTAATTGCCGTAAACTTGGATCCGTATGGACACAAGAGATTGGAGTTGAGTATTCGACGATCGCGGTGTAACAACCCCGCGTTACCGGTCGCTGTGGGCAACAGTGCATGGAAGCGCGATCCACATACGAAACAGTGCGAGTTCCTGGGGCACCGGTAACCTCTTCGTCGGTGATTCTACGCGATCGTCTAGTCTCTAGATTTTAGCTTCAGGCCGCAGTAGCGTTTCACGACTGCTATTCGCGGTACGTCACTAATAGGACTGTTTGAGATCGTTTGTGAAACGAAAACATTGCTTTTCGGAACGCGTATTATGGGAATTCGTCGTTACGGCTGTGAAATCGCCTTTAGGTATTTTTGAGGGATTCCGTTGCGCGGGCTGTCAGAACGCGATTACAAGAGGTCTGAATGATCTGGATACTTAGGTTTGTTTTGGTAAGCAATAAATTTTTTAATTTTGTAATTCTTTTATTTTTTGTGTTATTTATGTTTCCTCTGGCCTTTTTTTTTCTTCGTTGGACCTCCACGAGTCAATTGTGCAATTCCTTTTGGAATATCGTTGCGCTGCTTTCTGTATACTTATACGAATCGATTAGTATTCCTGTCGTTAATTTCTCGCCCACACTCTTTCGCCATTGGTACATATGGTGTCGACCGTACGCTCACACGTGAACTCGCTTTAAAAGGAGCGATACCGCGAGTCAAGGTACGAATTCATATTTGCCGATTATGCGTGTGTTTATCGCGGGCGACCGTTTTGGGCTGCGCTCACGGAGTCTCGCACACTGTATAGCGCCCTCTATGTATTATACATACTATATGCTTAATAACGACGTTAATTACGAAATGAGTTTTCGTTCCTTAACCCACGCGCGACGCATTAACGTGTAGACGACGAGGTCGCGAAGTTCTATTGGGACAAGTAAAAGTTCTAATTTGACCTGTTAACACGTATTTATTTATTTTTTTTCCTCGTTGTCTTTCCTTCGTGTACAGAAAAGCTTCGAAGACTCTTAAGGCCCGTACGCCATATTTGCCCAATGGCCCCTCCGACCGTTCTCTCGCGTCTGGTACCGTGTGAACGTGGCTTAAGATTATGAAACCACGAGCCACGGATACCGCCGGCACATTAGCAAAACGTGTGCAACAAGAGGCGCAGGCGGGTAACTGACCTAGAGCTACATCGAGGCGAGGCAAGCATGAAAGTAGCAAGCGGTCAATGTACTCGTTATTATACCGTACGAAAAGTATCATTTCGATTTATCGATATTCGATAATAATAGTTTTTCGATAATCGCCGATATCGGTTCACGAAGGATCGATTTTACCAGCTCCCGGGTGTGCGAAACGTAGCAGGAACGACTCGAGAAACATTCACGATTCTTTTCGATTGTCGAATCGCTCTTTTTTTTTTTGAAACCTCAATACCGATACTTCACGGTTCATGAAATTCTTCTAGCCGCTCAGACTCAGCGAAACACCAGGAGGTTCAGGTTCAAGTTCAATCGAGCGTTCGGGCCACACTGTAAACTATCCTCGGATTGTCTATCTCTGTCTTTGTCCTTCTTTTGTCCTTAGTACCCTCGCTGTCTCTGTCCTTTCTTACTCGGCTGGTCGCTAACGACTGTCTGCCGTGTATAAACCGAGCGTGCCTGATTTCACGCCGCTCGAAAATTCAACTGGCGAGACCGGATTCGTTCGACTACTCGGGTCTTCGTACTCGTTCGTCCTATCTCCGCCGGTAGTTTAGACTGTCTTGATACGCGGATTCATTCCAAGGTTGGGTAAGCCTTTGCCTGCCTCGGCTGAGTCTGTCTTTGGTTTGGCGTTTTCACGAAACGACACGTAGCCAGGGAGATCGGCGTTTACTTGATTTGACATTTTTTTTTTTTCGACAACTTTTTCGTTTTTATTATTCAGGGTGCGTCTTTTGGTACTTTGGGGATTCTGTCCATTTGTTTCGATATATCGATTTATCGCGCGGTGAGAAAACTATCTGAAACCGGTAACCGCTCACTTCGGGTCGCTCGGACCCAGCCTACCGAGTCCGGACAACTTTTTCTCGCTCCTTCAACCGCACGGAAACCGTAGAAAATGTTGCGTTGGCGAAGCTCACGGCAGACCAGTACTGCCCACGTCTGCTGCTGGGTGCAGCATGGTCTTCGCCTACGCAACGGAAGCTTTTGCCAATACGTAGAAATTATTATCGACGTCTTTTTTCTCCTTTTTATTCTTCTGTCACGGCTTTTAAGACTCCTATACGCCCTTGGTTAAATTTGGATTTTTACTTAAATTCAAAATTACCGCCACTCCAGAATTCTCGTTCCAAGGACTTGCCGTTGGCTCGTGACTCACGCAATGGCCAGAGGAGAATTAGTCATTCAGATTCTTATGGTTTTTTAAACGCAGCTCTCCCTATTCCTTTATTTATTTTTATATATTTATTTATTTATTTCGTCACGTCCCACGTCTAAAGCTCCTTCCTGCTTTTATGCTTTCATGAAACATGGCGCCGTTTTTCTTGCCCACGCTCTCGCTCTCTCTCTGCACACCGTGGAAACCAAACGCGTGCAGCGGAGACTTAAGGTTGGTTCTCATGTACAGTAATACAGCGACACGAAGCTTGACAAAGCAGACCCTTCGCGACTTCGTATCCTCTTACCGTTTATTTCCTATTTTCTTGTTTTCATGGTTTTTCGAATTTTTTTTTATGGATCAACCAGGTACCATTCTGACAGTTCATAATGGTCCATTCGCTTTCCTGTCTGCTATTCGATTTCAGTGGTGAATTTAATACGAATTTGAACACTTTTGTTTCGATTGTTCGTGTTATGCTTCGTTCACTCGTCATTCTCTCAGCACTGCATTTTTAGCTCCGGTGCATCTGCAGTGCATCAAGGGGTGCACATCGCTCAATGAACGAAAAACCAGATCCATGGCTGCCGCTAACGACTCCCGGAGAATAGTGTTTTGTACCGGTCACTACTTTTCTGCTACTACAAACCGGATTCCCGATATTCACAATAAACCTTGTACTCGCAGGTTCACTCGAAGCTTCACGATTTGTATTGTACAATGTTTTTAAAAAGTCATTCAATAACGTTTCGTACCGGTCACTACCCCTAACTGGATATCCAATCTTTAGAATCATCCCTTTACTCTCAGGTTTACTAAAACCTCCACGCTTTGAATTGCACGAATTTTCGAAATTCAATAATACACGTACACTTGAATCTAGGTGAAAAATTTTACTTGAAACTTATGTTTACGTTGTGCACAGACAAATTATCAAGATCGATAAAGACTGACTGATATCAAAAATATTTCTGATAAGAATAATGAAGATTAGGGGAACAAATAATCTAGTCGACATACACATTCACTTTCTGACTAATATTTCATGCCTTAAACAAAAAAAATTATGTCCAGGGCATTAGTCATTCATTTCGCTGAGAATTGCGTCAGTGTTTTTACTGGCGCTTGTAATGTCTATGGTAACGATATACCGGGTGATCCTTGGCCGCCCGTGTCTGCCAAGATTCCACAGTGTGTCGAATACTCCAAGAATGGACATGCAGAGAGAGTCTATTGCTCAGGCAAAGTTCCACGATCTTTTATCTTACTTAGCGTCATCTTTCAAATACTTCTTCTCCTTCTCTGTTTGCTCGCTAAACAAGAAACAACCTACGAGCCTACTGACAAGAGGAATACGCACTGGCTGGTTTGGCCTGACTTGAATTCATCGACTTTAGGAACTCACGAGTGTTAACCTGGCTGTTAAAATTTTTCACCATAACTTCAGTCTCATATTTCCATATCCCAATTCTCATTCTCATCAGTTTCTCGAACGCATGTGGGATGTGCGATTAATCATCTTGATATTCTGGTCGGATCGATTCTTGGTGATTACAGAGCGTTCACAAATTCCAAAGATTTATAACGCCCGAAACAGATGCTCGTTTGACATATCTTATACGGAAAATAGTCAGGGCGATTTTTATGAAAGTTGGTAGGCAAGTAGAAGTTTTATAAGAAAATTTGAAAATATATTTTTTTTAAGATTTTCAAAACGGATATTGTTGAGATGTATAATGGCAACATTGTCGATGTGGGTCCGACACATCAGCTCCGTTCGAGGGGACTTGTTTACGTTTCGGTTCGTGAGGAAGTGGCCCCTCAAAATGGAACTGGTGAACATGTGCACGATACTAGCTGCCCATACTAGTTTCTAACGGATGAGATACTTGAGAAAGTACGATAAAACTTCGATATCGAAGCTATTAATGCTGAAAATACGCGAAATATATAAAAAATGTCTCGGATAACAATGCATGGCTTTCAACTTATTTTTAAAAACCGTACGAAAAAATTTTTCTTAATATTTTTTATTTATCCAAAATTTATCTCCATAACCCTTGTTTCATAGAAACTCGACTATACTTGCATTACAAAATATACAGAATCACATTTCAAAACTAATCGTGTAAAACGAAATTGTAATATAGTTTCGTCCAGTCAGTCGGGAGAACTAAAATGTAGAATCAGGCCAATATCAAGTCCCAATTGTCCGTGTCTGTTAGGATTGCGAGCGCAAATAAAATTATGCAGGCGAAATAATAATTTCAATAACAAGTGAGACATAATATGAATATGTGACGATAAATAACATTTACATAAAACATAACCAGAGCACAGTAGATTTTCGTACATGAATAATTTAACAGATGTCATTTCCTATTCTAAGTTTAAAAATAAACGTTAACAAGGTTGATCATAAAAAAGCGTTGATCACTTCGATCCTTCACCGGACTGTATATGCAAAATATTCAAGAGCATTTCTTATCACGTTGAAAATTTTGAGCTCATCGGTCTGACACGAAAGTCTTATCATACGGATACCGCATCCCTTAGAATCTAATACGGACAGAAATTATTGTACGCGGGTTCGTGTCTCGAGACGCTCTACTTACCTATCAAGTTTCATTTAAATCGGCGAGGAGCTCAGCGAGTACATTCCTCCTTAGAACCCGACATAACCTCAAAGCTCTAACGCGACTGGCATAGCAAATAACACAGCGACGATAATCGTCCTAAAAAATCTTACATAGAAAATTTTCATTCTTCAATTTTTTATACGCGCTCTACTTGCCTACCAAGATTCATTAACATCGACGGAGCACGCCTCGGGTATATTCCCTTGTCAGACGCGACATAACCTCTCAAAGTTCTAACGAGACTAGCATAGCTAATAACACGGCAACGATAACCGTTCTGAAAAACTGTCGTATAGAAATTTTTGTTCTCTGTTTGAATTTTTACACACTCCCTTATACCCTGTGTCTCTGTATTCGCACACACTGCACTATACCAAACGTTATACGTATTAGCCTGTGAAATATAATCGTTGCCGCGCGTGGGCAGCGTCCGTGGCCGGGATCCATGCTAAGTCGCTTCCAGCTTTACAGTGCGCCTATTGTATTACAAAAGCACAGCGATTCCCTCCCCGAATAATTATTACGTAACGTGTACGGTGGGTTTGTTGACAATTATTTAATTGATCGTTTCTCTGTCTGGCAATATTTGAGCTTTCATCGATCCAGTCGTTTGAATAGTCTATTATATATGGTCTTTGGGTTGACTTTTTTTTATAACAGTTTTTTCATTCGAATCGATCGCTGACTTGACTCCAGCAGTTTGTCACGTGACGTCATAATACGGCCTACGGTAACGGATTCGCTTGCACGTAACAATTTCATAGCGTAACCGTCTCTTGCGGTAGCCAGGACGCGCGATGACAGCTTGTCTTTTTATAGAAGAATTACAAGCGACACAGACGCTGCCCGACGTCGCGACGCGCATACTCTCCTCCTCTACATTCTTGCTGGTTCTCACATAACCTCTTGTCGCCATGTACGACGACCTATAAACAGATATTACCTAGTTTGATTGCGCGTAATGGCCCATGAATGCATCCACGCATCGTTGCATGTGACTTATTGTTATTGTATAGGGGGACGCGATTAATACGCAATCATATCGAACGTCTTTTATTTACATTCTTTTCTTATTTTTCGAGATTTCCCTGGCGGATATTGATTTTAGGTTATGGCGTATATCCTTTCGTATTTCGTATGCAGCGCTTTAACTGGGTCGTAACTGAAATTTTATATGCTGTCGAATATCTTGTTTTGTTACCTTATGTGTAATTGGGTGGGAAATAGATTTTTTTTCGTTTTTTTTTCTTCGTTGGTACGTATACCGATTTTTTTTTATTCCCCTCACTTCCTCTTTCCGTTTTCGTGCAATTTCACGGCTCGAGGATCTTTGGCATCTTTGCCACGAGCAGGCGCGGTGGCCCATATTTTTCGACGTCTTCCGTTACGTCATCGAGAATTCCGGGACTTTAGACTCGTGGGCAAGGCTCCTTGCCAATCCTTCTAGACTGGATCATTGATCAGTTTTTTTTTAAGGGAATTTATACAATTTTTTTGTTGGAAAAAAAAATGCATGAAAATTTGTAGATCACACATCTGGGTGCAGTAGGTTATGCTGGTTTTTTTTCTCGTTCTGGGGAATTCTTTCACGGTTATGTTGAGAACGTAACTGGTGGTTTCGTATTAATAATTCATTCTGGATTTGTGCCAGAAGGGAGGCCACGGTTATGCGAAATAGGGAGGTTGATCAATTTCCCAAGTGCATTGGTACCCGAGTATACCTAATGTAAAATGAAAAAAAAAATGGAAAAAGAGAGAGAGGAAAAGATCAGAAGCGTAGAGGGAGACTCGGAGAATATTTGAGAGTGGGAGTGGCCTTCTGCACGGGGTCACTCGCAGTAATACGGGTCAAGAAGGTTTCCCTCATTCACATTACTAATTACTAATTATCTTTAGAATATTTTTATGGCTGTACGAGATCTTTCTTTTTTCGTATCCTTTACTGCGGTCGTAGTAAAAATGTATCCCCGGGGATACATTTTTGAGGTGGTTCAATATTGAAATTTTTTTCAGACATTCCATTCAATACCCCCACCAAAGCCTCATCCCATGAGGTCACGAAGAGTGTCAGTTTAACAAGTTTTCGAGTTTGAATTTATGAGCCTGGCGCTGGCTTTGAAAACTTTATGTACCGTTGCCTCATTGTTTAGCCCACTTTTATTAGACGTCGATAAATCCGAAAATCGAAGTGCGGCTGTCCTTGCCAATTCACATTGTGCGCTATATCGCACAGCCACTATACATGTATTGCACGGATATTTGTATCGGCTGTTATTTACTGTTCTACTATTATGAGGGTATTGCGTATGTGTATATATACGAAGAAACGTACAGAAAAGAATTTTTGGTTCCACCAGTAATTCGATCCCGGAAGTTGGTGACTTTCTCAAAAATAGTTCACAGACCTAAGTATCGCTAAGCGGAAATGCACTCGTTAAGGTTCAAAGAGAGGGATGACTTCCTTTACTTGTTATAAAGAAATCTATAAGACCACACGTTGCGACTGTTAATTAAAATTTATACAGTTTATTTCGCGCGTATGGTAGATGAACGGGATGTAAATAGAATATCTAGTTACATTTTTCTCCCTAGATTTATTATAACAACAGAATTCCGTTCGGTGTTTACGAGGCTTTTGCTTTTTATTGTACAGTGATTTTTTTGTTCCTTTGTTTTCTCTACCATGCTGTTTCCTACCGGTAGGCCAAGGTACCGCGCGAATGAAAAAAAGTTCCTAGCCGCAATAACGAAAGTTCGCGTTGGATCCATAAAAGAGGGGTCGTCTATTTTAGGGGGCTAGTAGGGCGAGGGTGGGACTCGATAATAATTCTACGTTCTGACTATACCGACCGCTTTAATTCCGACGGCACGTCGAATATCCGAGAGCGCGCAGAAAATGATAATGAAATATCCCTAGGGATATTTACAGACGTGTTCTGGGTATGTTTGACCGGGAGAAATATTTGAAAAATCAATATTTCGTCTAGTTATCATTTTTAATTCATTACTGGAACTGAAATACAGAGCGGGGATATCTAGTTGTTTTTTACCGAATTTTTCAATATTTCCAAAGGCCACAACGCACACTTGTTTCCATCGTGTAAATTTCGCCCTATCGAATCCAATTTTGTCAATGGCGAATGGCATCAACGGAGGCGATTAATTTCACAATGGAATCTTGAGGCCCCGTATCGAAATTTCATAGAAAATAATTCGCAATTCCTAAATTCAGTGATGTCGATGCTACATTGCGTGAAACGCTTTCCTGCATTACTATTGCACTGTGTATATGCACTTCTTGGCACATGCGTACCAGAGAAATGCGAGTCGAATGACTTCGAAGTCGCGGCCTAGTTTATACCGGACAAGACACGGTCGATGTTTCACGTTCTCGCAATTCCACCGTTTTACTCCCGACAGCATTCACGTAGAAAATTCAGCCAAAACTTCAGGAAGCGTCAAAACTTCCAAGGAATCTGGATTATTGCTCCAGTCATATAATAATAACAAGCCCGTATACCCACTCAGGAACCGTGGAATTGTCCTATTTTATTTTTAATATTCTGACACACGTTATGCAATTGACGTTTAAGTGCTGTTAAATGATAAAAAAATCAGCGAGACTGTAATCAGTACTCTAGCAATTCGAACCGTGCTAATTAACCTGTTTATCGTAGCGTGGCTGTTGCAGCTTTGTAATTTCTTATCGATTCGCGTAAATCAGCCGGCACGCGTATAAGAGGAATTTCAAGTGAAATTAAATTTTTTATTATTATATATGCCTTATGCAAGTTTATACGCAAGACTCGTTGAAGGGGCGAATTTTAGTATTTTTATTTTATTTTAACATTTCTCACGATACCCGGTACTCCGACGTTATTATTTATCGACTTTGCACGGTCCTCCCATAGATACGCGCGTCGACGACCATGGGCGGCGCGACGCGTCTCAAGTACTTTTCGAGCACCCGGCTCATCTTGAGTCTCGGGGCGAAGAGTGCGAATAGACTCTGCACTGCTTACTTGAGTATCTATTATAAAAGCATTGGTCGATAGCCATTCTATTTTCTACCTGTTTGATCGCCATATTCCATGGTTCGATGCCCTTCGATATGATGGTTTTATATATATATTTTTTTGTCTTCAAAAATTTTCATCCTGAGGAAATAGGAAATCCAATGTGAAAGTCGTCTTCTTGGTGTCTCTTTAAAACATAGTAACGTTGCACCGTAAGATAAAGATGCTTTTTTTTATCAATGGTATCCGTATATGAATAATTAGCGAATTAATATTATTACTGTTACTTAATCGGTTAATTTTTCTTTTATTCATGTTTCAGGCCAAACAACGTGCCTCCGTAAAATGGCTGCTGTCGAAGGCGTACAACAACCGCGTGCCGGACAACCTTCGCGAGCCTTATTACCGTGATCATGAGGTACGTCTCTTATAAATTTTTTCTCTGTCCTAGGACAACTTTATTATCGTTATGCAATAAGGTTTATGTGCGTCTCATTGTGTATTTAGATTTTTGGGTGTATCGATTGATAATGGATACTTTGTGTTATACGGTAATTACTCGTTAAATTTAGCTTCGAGAACGCACAAAAGTTACGTGCAAAACTCTCATCAAATTCTTAAGTTCATATTTTTTAATATTTATTCCGTCCATCTAATGTTCCCCATCTGAAATTTACGAGAGGTATTCAAGCGGATTGCTTAAAATGGGACACCCTGTATGTAAATATATATATATATCAGTCCCAGATCCAATTAGACCAATTGAATTACTTGGCAATCATCCGACTGATTCGCTATAGCGGAAACAAGAGGAATCGTCAGTCTTTGTTGTTGTACCGCGGCAGATAGTTCACTCGCGACTGTAATACGTCTCACGGAGATTTTATGGGGCGATTACACCGTGCGCGGATAAGTGCGAGTGCCTTAGAAATTTTACTGTCACGAACGGACCCGTGGAATTGACGAGGGTCTGTTACTTCGTTCATGGAATTGTGTCGCGGTTGCAAGTCGAGACGTAGACACGAGGTGAGACGCTCATTACACTTCGCAACTGCATTCTCGCGTAGTCGTTGCAACTAGTTTGTTTCCTTCTCTTATCTTTTTTTTGACTCTTGGAATTGCGCTTCTCTTATTATTTCTCTTCGTCTATCTCTCGCGCTTCTCTGTTAACCGAGAATCTGGCTCTTAGCCAGATGATCATTATGTAGGTTGCAGCTTGGACTCTCTCTGTCTTTCTCTTTTTCTTTCTTTCTCTATTCGGGAGTTGCAGAGCACTCGAAATCAACTTGTAATTGGACATTTTGCGGTTCTTTCCTTATTTCTTTTTTTTCTTTCGGTATGTGTTGAAAGTGCAATGCAATTGCGTTCTCTCGAAAATCCGCGGCAGTTGGAATTGCGCTAGATTTTGTTGGTCAGACGATCGATTTCAGATGTCTTTTTATTTCTAAGACTTCTTCATGGGGTATAGTATGGAATTGAAGGGTATTTAAAAATAATGCATGGAACCGCAATCCTAGGTAATCCTGAGAAGTCACACTGGCAAGGCATGAGAGATTAACTCGTTAGTCGGGAACGAAGACCGTGTGCTTTAATTATTATTAGCTTAAGCGCGGCTGCAGCGCAATTATACGCTACTACGAGTCTTTGCGTGTTCCGTTTATGTGTGCCGAGGCGACGTGAATTTCGTGCACGAATTTCCGGGACAAAATTTCTTTCTGTGATACAATTCCGATATATCGTAATGTCTGGTATTGCTTTTTTTTCGAGTGAAATTATTTTATAAATATTTTTCCGTCGAGTTAACCTTGACAGAGTAACGAATTATCTAACGACGGACATGACACTTTGACTTGGATGCAATGGCTAATTAATTAGATGCTCCGTTGAGCCTAAACGAGCCTTCGTGATTGTTCGTAAAAACTTGTTATTATCGTTAGGGCGCATCACGATCCTCATACTTTCAGTAAAGGTGAAAGTTTCTAGGAGACTTTTTCTAAGGACCAGGTGCGGATGTATATAATTAGCGTGATCTCTCGACGTCGGTCAGATTAATTACCATTAGCTCCAACTAAATACAATAATTACGAAGAACTCTGTCACGTTTCAGGATTCCCTGCGCTTATAACAGCAGGGATACCAAGTCCCGTCACACTGATCTATTATTTGCGTCTTGCAGGACCAGGAACACCTGAAGCCTCAGATAGTCCACGCTCTCTCAAATGCTGAACTCTACTGCCTGGCCCTGGCGAACATCTACTCGGACCCCAATTATCACAATCAGAATCATTGGGGCATCCTGCAGGCCCTTGCCAGGAAGGGCGTCTACGTCTCGGAGCCGAATAATACTCAGCTGACGGAAACGATTCTCATACAGAATTCGCCACTGAAAATGGTGAGTCCTGATCTACACGATCTTGACATTGATCAATTGGACCAGCGACCAATCACATTTTTATATATTTTTCAGTCGGCGCACATGGCTGTGATAGAGGGCCTGATGGTCCTGTACGCGAAGGAGGTGGTGACGGGTGATCGCGTTGTGGCGGCCATTCAACGTTTCAACCCTCAGACGGAAGTGACGGTACCAGCCGATCACGAGAAGGGTCTCCTACTTTGGATAAGTCAGGCGTCGCAGGCGCTAATTGCCAAAATTCAGATGGAGGAAGGCGCCGGGGATAAGACCAGACTTCCGGAATTGCCGGCTGCCAAGGATTTTCAATCCTTGTACGACGGCGTGGGCCTAGCCGCTGTTGTAGCGTTCTACTGTCCCGGGGAGCTCAACTGGATGGACATCAGGGTCTCGAAGAGACCCTCTGTCGCGGATGCGCTTCACAATCTATCCATGGTTCATGCCTTTTGCGTCAGATGTTTGCCCTACTCCATCTTCCATATGCAGCCTGAGGATGTTACTTACAGGAGAGGGTTGGACATCCTTTATTGTTATCTATTATCTTATCTATCTTTTTATTTCTGGTTGATAATCGTTTTCTGAATTGACTTTGTATACGAAATCGTTTGCGTTTTTTAGGTCCATGAAGCAAAACCTCGTCGTGTTCCTCGCTGACATGTACAATGTCCTGGAGATACATCCGGTGAAGTGTGTTCGTTATCCCGGCGAGGAAAGAGCGCTGCAGTTCTTAGATGGTACGTCAACTTCGGTCTGTTCTCATGTACGCGACCGAGATCATTATTCGAGGAGATTGATGCCTCACCTATAAATTGCGTGTATGTCCGAGTAATTCCTGAGGATGAAGTACGAGGGAAAGGAATATGTTAGGGGAGCACTGTGAATAGTCAAATTCGCAAAACTCGCGTATGCCTTTTATTTTCTCTTCTCAATGCATTCAATCTTAACGGTGGTGGGCATACGGTATGGCCGATTATTTGGTGATGGCTGCTGTCGCAAGCGAAACTTTGAACTTACCTTTTTATATCATTTAATTTCTTATACCTTTATTCATGGAGTTCCATCGGGATCGAGGGCAAGACTCTAGAATACCGTATTTCTGCACTCTGATCTTGAGGCAGTGCAATCGAATCGACCAATCCTTCAGAATCTAAGACGGTACAGTCTAGTTGCTTTGAGTTTGCTCACGATCTCGATGGTATCACGCTTCTTATCAGTGTCAATACACATACTCGTCCCAGTATAAAAATCCAAGATCCTGTTGAGCCGGCGATAAACTTGCAAGTAAAGATTAAATTCCTGTCAGAGGTGTCAATTTGAGCGAGATGTAAACGAGGTTAAAAAAAAGTACTTTGCTCTATCGCAACAAAGCAGCATCAAAATCAGCGGCAAGAATGCGACAACAAAGAAAAAGTTTCAATAGCATTATTGGGTCAAAGAAAAACAAAAAAGGAAGAAACGTGTGAACGTCATTGAGAATGACTTTGATGCGTATCATCGTCGATTGCTAGAGATCAAAAGAAATGAGACAATAAATTGGTGGGAGGGGGTGGTGGGGAGGAGGGTGTTGGAGGAAATAGAAAGAAAAGGAACAAAAACCTATCTTATCTGTCAGGTACTTTTATACTACAAGTGTAATATTTGCATATATTTCTATGGCATAACCTTCTTCTCGATGCTTGACAACAACGCTATCCTCGCCTTCTTCTTTCGACAACTTCCGGTTTGCCCATGAACCGAATATGGCGTCGTGTCGTGCTGGCGACGGGTTGCAGCGTGCCCGCGCAATAGTCATGGCGTAGCTCATAAGAGAAGTCTACCACAGTCTATAGCTCCGATACCCGACCTGAGAAGCAACCTCTCCGTATCCGCGCCAGGCTTCACAGGTACCCACCCACACGATACCAAGAAAACAGCATCATCTAGGTGGCCTCCTCTCGTTCCATCGGGTTTCATTCGATGTAGATGTCGCTCATGAGAGAAAGAGAGAGAGAGACAGATTGAGATCTATATACATTTATATATATTTTTTATCTTTCTCTTTCCTGTACACTCATTCAATCTGAAGCTTTAACGAGCTCTCTGTCTCTTTCTGTGACGCGCGTCATTTCTTGACTAATCAAGTGTTTCAAATGCAGCGCAAACAATGATATTAATTGTACAGAGAAATTCTTGGGAAAGTTTTATTTCTTGCTGTTTATCTTGTTAACGCTGTCTCTTTTTTTTCTTGAATCTTCATCACGAATATACATATATAAAGTATTTATATTTTTTATTTGCTATGAACAATATTGTTGTATGGTCCTTGAAGTAGAATACATTAATTGACAGGATGTCAGGTGGAATCATTGTCGTTGTTCGAGTACACCTGACATATTTCCATTGCGACAGTTGTAAATGTTGATTTTGTTTGATCTTAAAATGTTGGTTGGGAACTGATTGATACGAATGATGTTCGTGGGAAAATTTTAGCTGTTAATTTTGTGCTTTGCACTTGAAACACTGTATATACAGTCCTTTGATCGATACTTTGAGCGAGAAGGTGTAACGAAGTACTAGGAGCACTGCTTGTTAATGAACGTATATAATTTGCGTGGTAATATATCAATATATGATATATCAAATAGATCAATACTGGCTGTATAATCCAAGTATACACGGGAGTGCATGCGGCTTCGAGAATTAATAACTGAACCATATCAAAATTTGATCACCGTATGTGAATATGTAAAGTGTACGTTACATGCATATACATATATATATAGGGTAAGATCATTTTTTTGGAGCTTGCTGTGAAATTGGCTTTTGTTCTTTAATCATTTTGCATGAGATTCTATGGTCCCGTGTGTACAACAAGAATACTCGACGGAACGAGAAAATCATTATGGCTTTCCTATTTCCAAAGGAGGTTTCCACTGTGTTTTCGGTTTGTCTATTTTTTGTTGCGATGTATATATTCCCATTTTTTGTTGTTATCCGTTGTGTGCAGTTTCGTTGGTGTGCGTCACGTCTCCCTGGTACATTTTTCACAGTTCTTCATTTTTTTCTGTTTTTTTTTTGTTGATTTCACTCATTTTCAGATTTCTTGACACCTCACGGTATACTCTTAGACGATCCTAGATGATATATTTTAGGGTAGATGAGAATTAAATTACATGCTACAGGCACTCGTAGATGTACCATACTCTTAGACTTATCGGATTTTTTTCTTTGTAAATACATATTGTTCACATGAAATTCTAGTGAACTGCAAATATTTTTTATACACATAGTCGCGTTCCTATGCGTTTAGTGAAACAAATATTGTTGAGGTTTCACATAAGATTATATTTGCAGTATAACGCATGGGCACTCAATGAGTCTGGTCTTTTGCATTATAGAAAGAAATAAGCAAAAAAAAGAAATAAATTAAGTAAATGAGAAATTCGAGAATCGTATTACATTGCCTTAGCATTTTTTGAGTTAGGATGTCTTAGAGTGTCCCTTTTTTCATATCCGTCACGTGCTCTCTGAGAGTTTGTCTAATTTTTTTTGTCCAATCGGATTTTAGTCGCCAAAGCAGCGCCGATCAGTTCTGTGAAAAAGTCACAGTCACTACAACAGACGACAGAACATTCACATGACGACAGGTAATTATAAAAAAAATAGATGCCCTTGTCAAGAGTAATTGGATGCTTATAAAAATTTCCAGGAGAATCGGAAGCGAAGATGGATTCGTAGTTCATCGTGGGAAAGGTGTTCCGACATTGAGTTCAGTAGCCGACGAGAAATCATCAGCCAGAGCGGAAGCTGCTGGTCGACCTAGTAACTGGGAAGATCAAAGACGAAGTTCCTACGCAGGTCGACGTTCGCGACGTAACAGCGTCACCGACGACTCTCAGTTGACCATTGAAAACTTTGGAGGTTCACAGGTAACAGTCGATTAATTAAGATATCAACATTAACACTTCAGTATAGTACTTAAGAGATAACCGATTCGTCACTATCATTCTTATTAAATGTCTAATGCTCTTTTGTAGGACAATTTACACAATTTTGGAAGAAATCCTGACAAAGAAGTGGGTGTTCATATCGGGAAGCGAAGCACAACCGAACCGACACTTCCGGCACGGTCCAGTGTTCAGGATGTATACGGAAGTGGAGTCCAGCTGATCCTTTCTGACAACGGTTACAACAACGAGGAACCAGGGAGACTGAGGCGACAGGCTTCGAATTCAAGTCTGAACAACGTTGCCCTCAAGAACATTCTACATTCCAATGATAACGATAACACCGACGGGGAGACCACGAAGATGGCGAGTTTTGCCAATTTGAGCAGGCAGAGCTCGGAGAAGGGTATTAACTTTACGTACATGGAACAGGATCGCGATGATCCACCTGCCAAGTCTAGTTTCACTAGTAAAAAGCAGGGCCAGAGCAACGGCAATGGGTTCGCTGAGAAGAAAACCACATTTGCTACATTACCGAACACGACCACGTGGCAACAACAGAGCAACCAGCAGATGCAACAGACGGAACATCACGCGGCTGGTGAGCACTTTGTAAATTTAACGTTGATCGATGGTGATTAGGATTCCTGCTGGAGCTGTCTCTACAATGATCTTGTTGCTTGTTCTTCGTGGACAGATGAAAATGGCGGAAATACGGTAATGGCCTCACAGCTTAACAACATCAGGATGAAGCTGGAGGAAAAGAGACGACACATAGAGAACGAGAAACGGAAGATGGAGGTTGTTATGTCGAAACAACGACAGAAGGTTGGAAAAGCAGCCTTTCTACAGGCTGTCACGAAGGTAGGACAACTGACACGAGACACTGTTGGTTATGTTAATTTTTTTTAAATGAAATTAGTACTGTTTAACATAACCGTGCATACGTCATTGAAGTTCTAGACAGATGCATTATTAGAGTTGATTCTATGTTCAGGAAAACTTTGTGACAACTTTAGTAAGTCGTTTTGCTCGTTGGGACAAATTAGACGTTTACAAATGCATATGCCCTTTCTTAAAGTTGTGTTATCTGATATGATGATAATGAGAAGCGCCTAATGGATAATGTATTTATATTGAAAATTTGTATAGAACAGTAGAAAGCAATGGAATTTTAAATTTTATCTGGAACAGTACCTTTGACTATCAAATTAGATTTTTATTTTAATTACCTAACTTGACACTGTCACCTCGTGCGTCGCTCTAAGTCCCCGTGTGAATATTTGTTTCTACTTTTCTTTTTTAATTCTAACAACTTACCTGTAACATCCTCAATCGTTACAGTTACTACCTGTTACGTTGTTCTTCCTATCCTTTTCTTTATCTTACCTGATAATCACTGTTGTAACGCGCATTTCTCTCTTCTTTCCAATCCTTCAGCTGTTCTCTCTGGTAAGAGTGCATGTCGCAGCGCACACTATACTTTACTTTTACAATGATAGAGAATCTTATTTATTATACTTGACGGCATCGATATCAGAACTGTTGCTAGTGTAAATGCTTTTAATTATACATACTTAAATATGTATATATACATAACGATCCATATACGTTTATACGTTTTACTGTAGTCTACGTCAAATTTCTTTAAAGCCTACGCAGCAGCAGAATACATGCCGTGTTTTGCTTGATTGCCTATTCATTTTCTATATTATCATATCTGCTTTCGGTACTGTTGCAAGTTCGCGGTTGTATTTTCAAAGGGTAGGGAATAAAGATGCCAGTAAAAATGTACAAGAGCAAAGTATAATAAATACAAGAGAATCTCAAATTTTATATACAATCGACGCTGTCTCTAGCGCCACTGTGTATAACTCTGTCCATTAATTTCGCACGCCTTTCGGCGTCTTATCGATATCGCAAACAACTGTTGTATTTACCAGAACGCGCGGTTCAATTATTAACAATGTATGTATAAGGTGTTTGCAAACATGTACATAAGTCTTATATATTACAATTGTGTATTTTACATAGCGCCGGGGCCAAGTGACAATTATTTTCACTCGATCGTCGTTTAAGATTGAAATGTAAAGAAAACAATTTTTCAATTGTATCATTCATCGCACAGTGCCATAGCATTAATAATTGTTCAGCAATTAATCAAGTAGTCGACAATTAGAAGTACGTTATAAAGTACATAGTCCACGTAGAAGATGACTGGCAGGTGTTACCTTTCCTTGGTACCCTTGCTGTAGAGACAAAGCTCGGATAACCAAAAACTTCATTTTACTCGCTTGACGCGCTTGCGATTATCTATTATTTGCAATGAGATTTGAGGACCGCTTTTTGCGTATGAAAGTTTGACAATTTGCCAAGAGAGAAAGAAAAGAGCGAAGGAAAAAAAAAGGAAAATAGATCCATTGCATACATAATGCAAGATGAGAGCTTGGCCACGGATTCGCTCCTCGTGGATGGTTTGTCGGTGTCCTGGTGGCGGACTTCTCAGTACCTAACAAGGCACGCTGGTTGGGCTGGTTGCAGGGTAAGGTTAAGTCTCCCTCTTCGTCAACGTCCGGGGGTGACAGTCCAGTGGATCATACTCCCCCAAACCCAATAAACTCCGGATCCGCGGGGGAGATCCCCACAAGCATTGCCGAGACATCCCTTGTTGTAACCCAACAAACCTCACAAGAAAAACCGCAACGTCCCTTCTCGCTCAAGGTACGAGACACGTTAAAAGCGTACGCCGTAGATTATTAGCATGTACGACGCCATGTTTTTTTTTAAATTATTTTCATTATATTTCTATACAACCGTAGCGTCTACTCTTCAATGTTATAGTTTAATTGTAAGTGTCCATGCTTTGTCGTTGCTCCTTGGCTCGTTTTATACATCTTTAGAGCGCATCCCATTGGACTTTCTTTAGACTCTTGTGTATTTTCCTTTTCCAACCACTTTTCCGGGTTCTTTTTTCTTGCCAATATTTGCACGTCCTGTACCGTGCTGGATACTTCTCTCAGGTCTTTAAAGTTAATGGTGCAAAGCCAGAGAGCACTTCCGAGTCCTAATCGAATGCGGGCTGCACTTTTCTTTATGGATTTTGTACGCTTTCGTGTTTCTGGTAGTTGCTCGTTGCTCCAAAGCAGTGCGTTTTATATGTTCATTTGATTGGAATTGCTTTATTGCTGATTGAATGTACCTCGCTTAGAGCTGGTAGGAGATTGCTGTGCTTAGTTACTTATTTGCCTTACTATTATTGTTCTTCGTGCTTTGCATGCTTGTATTTAAGTTGCCAATCGAACACAGCTCTTCGTGTCATTCCGAATTGCAGTTATTCACTTTGGTGATGGTTCATCGTTTGTCAGTCTGATATATCGTTTCCCATGATTCTGTTATTGTTTTTTTGAATTTTATTTTTCAACTCCTCTCTCAGTCACTGCAACCTACTTTAGCGAGCGTTGAAATTATTTGACAGTAACGAGAAAAATTGTACGAATACGAGTACGATGTTAACTTTTCGTGAAATTTTATTCTTCATCAGTCATACTTTTGATTTCTGTGCATTTCTGTGCTCTTAGTCCTCCGAAAGACGTCTAGTCTTCCGAATATTGGATAGACGCGAAAGTAAAAGAGATACCTGGGACGACGTCCCGACGTCTTTTGTAGTTACATAAGATGCGATATTGATCAAACAAAAGGAGAAATAGGTACTCCATGGATTTTCGTCCTAGACCTTTATCCCAAACGCTGTCACCAAGTCCGCGGCTTCGTTGATAAGAAAATATGAGCAATTGCTTGTGGAATTGTTCTTCCAACTTACTTGTATCGTTCGTCGAGCAGGTTGTTCCATTCGACGATTGTGCATCTACAGGTAAACAGCACTTTATTGGAAGAGATTAATTGACCTTTTACACTATATAATAGTACACTGTAAATTTTTAGTCGATCTTTATCATTTTTCATGAACTAGGTACCTTGACCAGTTGACAGAATTCAGATTTGAAACTGTCACAGTGCTCTTAGTAGGCTGTGATAGGTATACCCAAAAAAAATGAATGGCAGTATTTTGCAAATTATTTGACGTAGATTTAGGTTTTGGAAAAGAAATTTTCGAAAATGTTTAGTCGTACAGTTGACAATATATTTTTTCTCATATCATTCATCCTACCCATGAAATTCTGCGTTAGCAATCAATGGAAGGGCATCAAATGGTTAGAATGTTTTAAAGGAAAATTTAGGCAGAATATGGTTGTTGCTGCTTCTAATGATTCTATTAATAAATTTGTGGATAACGTCGATTATACGGTAATCGATCACGAAACAGCAGTGAAATCTATGCCAAGCAAAGTTAAAACAGAGCTGTCACATATTATCAGTCCCAATTCTTCGAGTAGTACTTTACGTGTTAATAAAGTACACAGTGCGCATGAGACTCTGCAACTTCCTCGGGCGGAAGCGGAAATGACAGAGTCTGATTCCGATGACGAAACTATAATTTATTTCAAAATGTTCAACGATAACGTGGAGTCTGATGATGATCTGCCAAAAACTACAGTGAAGGATTTATTTTTTCGCGTAACACCGTCAAGTCGCACCGTCAGTGTGCAAACCCGTGAGAGCGATGGTATCGAAATGATTTATCAGAAATAAAAATGTGAGTAAGTCAATCGCTGATCAATACACCTTATTTATCTCTTCCAATATTGAATTTATCAGTGCATACCTGTAGCTGTACAAAGTCTCAATATTTCCAAGTGACTCTAATCGGTCCAGGATCATTATTTTGATTGATTGCTATTTTTTCTTTCTTTTTTTTTGGAATAATTCAGGAAATTAGCGAGGACGTCCGGGACGTCGAACACAAATGGCTCGAGCAAGATGGCAGCGCTCCTTTCATCGAAACACGAAGAACGCCTGACATCGAGAACATGGACCTGGATCAATATCATCAGTCCATATCTCAGTGAGTATCACGTAATCCTAACGGTGTCATGTCGAATCTTAAATAACAAAAAAAAAAGTCTTAGATCATCCTGCTGATTCGTAAGACCTACGTTAAATTGTCACAGGATGAATAGCAGCCTTAGTGAAATTCAGGCAGACATCCAGAGACTAGCCAGTCAGCAAAATCAAATACAACAGCAACATCTGATGAGTCAACATCAGCAACAGATGCAGCATCAGCTACAACAATTGCAGAGTCTCAGTCAGCAACACATGCAGGTCCTTACACTTTGATCCGAACGTTTAAAACCCAATGTATACCGTGCACGAGTGTATAATTTTTTATTCTGACGTTATGTTTCATCTGTCTAATTAGAATTACGCAATTCCCCCAATGAACCCGATGACACCGAGAATACAGGACAGTCAGCAGTCACAATTTTATCTCCACGATCAGCCGCAAATCCAGAGACGAACCTGGAGACAACCACCGATCGGCCAGAGCCTTGCAAATGAAATGGCCGCGGCTGGTTATCAGCAGAATCCTGACTCTCGATACAGTCCACAGCCAACAGGTACATCCTGTGCCAAAGTAGCTGTTGCTCTTGCATAAGGATGCTGACTGGACCGTTGATCCCAATTGTTTCTTAATCTCTTTACAGTTTATCAACAAGATCCGCGTCTATACCAAGACACGATAACTTGGGGCTCGCAATCGCCTCAGCAAAAAGGATTTGTACTCCACCACGACACTTCCCAGGAGCAGAGGTATCTCAACGGTGGCGATCATAGTCTCTGTAATAATCAAATGAATCATCCACCAGCTGCGTATCCGAGCCCAGCAACCCTTTTCAACCAAACGCCGCCTTCGTCAGCTAGTCCTCAACATCGTAACGCCGTAAGTACATCGTCCTACATCCCATAAATCATGAACAATTTAAGAGAATTGTTAATTGGGTATTAATTGGGTACGACGCGTAAATTGAAATTTAGAACATCAGATTTCCCGTCTCTAAGCAGATGTTACTAGCTGGGCTGAAACTGAATTAGTGATGCTTCTGTAAATGTTACTTTTTTTCTTATCCTCGCGCATGGGCACTTCTGCTAGGAGGAAGTTACCTTGTATGCGAAAGGTTAACAATACCGCGAAGTATCTCGTGCTCCTATATCCGGTATGGGAAGGACGTATGTCCATAGGCAGACAGGTGCATAACCAGTGCCCTTACGCTTCTGAATTTCACGGTGCCTGAACGGAATGAAAGTAACTTGTATGTAGCTGGTTTATGGCGAATACACACGAAAGATCTCTCTAACAGTCAGTAACGCCGTCCACTACCGTTGCAAACGCGTTTCAGTGTACCTTATGCGTGAAACCAGTTGGTGATGTAATGCACATTTATAGACAGTCGTTGTTGACACCCAACATGGCCGAGACTTCCCACACTTGTATTCTGATACCTGGACACCTACGGTTCGAGCGGAGCCCACACTTTGCCTTTTCTGATACATTTATTCATTTAAATAATATGTATCTCTTCTATTCCTCCAGTACAAGTAGCTCGCATAGCTACAGCAGCGAGGTTCGTTTTTCTATGTTCCTATGTGCATTGTAAGAGATATTTTCACTACATACCCAAACCAGTTGACCATCCTGGCTGTTAAGCGGATAGTATATTAATGGTGTTGTTATTAAGAACAAGTGAAGTGTCTGACGGTGATAAATTGAAGTTTACACAATATGGATTCCATTGGTGAACTGGGACTGTTTTAATTTTTATACGACCTACTCGTACCGTTGAGTCTCATGTTACTGTAACTATTTTTTAAGTCTTTCGTGATTCTTAATTTTCTTTCTTTATCATCCCAACGAAATGAATCGCTTCGATGTCCATTTGACGTTAATCGGTATCTTCACTACAGACGTCGATCGTTCCTCAGGTTCATCGAATAAGTCAACTGATGAGCGAGAGTCCAGAGCCGAAGAGGTCGACTGTACATCATATTCCAATCACATGCGAGAGCCCCACCGAAAAACGTCAAGCTGCTGTTCTCCACACACCGGTACCGGCACCTCCCGTCGACGATATGGAACCTCAAAATATTTCCTTTATTGGTAAGTCTGACAGTTCTTTAATTATTTGGAATATGCGGCTGATTGGGAAGGAGGACGTATCTTAACTGTTTGACGCTCTTAATTTTTCCAGGGAATGATGATGACCTCGCCCAAGGTATACGAGGTCTACACATCACGTCGGGCAGTCGAACGTACAGAATACCGTCTCCTACTAGACCGCCGATATCGCGAAATTCCTTCCAACCTCATCCGTCGTTACGAGAGGCGACGCCACCGCCATCCTCGACGCCGGAAGTGACGCCACTCGATCCAACAGACGCAGGCGAGAAGGGTTTTTATATCTCCTTTGACAATGATGCGCCCAAGAAGCCCAAACCGACGCTCAGGGTTAAGAGGGCATCGCCTAAGAAGGTAGTTGAATAAATTTAAACGCTGTTTAATTCTTCTACTGGTTAAGGACTGCATTTTTTAACATTGACTTTGTTCTTGTTTTTGCATAGGAGAGAAGCGTGTCGTCGTATATAGAACAGGAAGACTTCACGGTACGACCCGAGTCTCCTCCTGCCAGCGCAGCTGAAAGACAGAGGCAAATGGAAGCGCAGCGAGACTTGGAGAGGGAGCGACTACGACAAGCCGAGGAACGAGAACAGCAGAGACAGGAAATGAGGGATCGGGAATTGCAGAAGGAAATGGAACGTGAACGACAGAGAGAACGACAGCGGGATGGCAGTGCTGAGGGACGGCAGGCTGCTGGTACCGGGGTTGGTCTTGTCATTGGGAATCAGTTGACCAATCCGGATCCTGTGAGTGTAGATTAGATTTAAAAATTTTCACTGTATACTTGGGTATTTTTTTGCAAAGATTCTATATGTGATGTTTATCTCTTTAGAATTCCCTGGACGAGATGGAGCGAAAGAAAGAGCGGATAATGCTGCTGTCGCTGCAGAGACGGCAGCAGCAGGAGGAAATGAAGGAGCGGAAGGAAGCGGAAGCGCAGGCACGCAGGGAACAGGAGAAGCTTAAAGAGGAAGAGAGAGCTAGGAAGAAGGAGGACGATAGACAAAGAAGAGCTGCCATTTTGGAACAGTATAAATTGAAAAAGGCCATCGAGGAGGCCGAAAGAGAGGTACTTCATACTTTGGGTTTTAATTAGTTTTATTAGTAGTATTGGAAAATTTCCTTAACCGCTGTTTCTTTCTTCCGGGTTATAGGGCAAAGTACTTGACAAGGAGTTACTGAACGCTATAAAACCAACCAAACTGCGGAACAAGACTGCGTCGGGTCGTCCGCGGCCAAAGACGATTCACGGGGACGCTGGCGCCGATTTGGATTCCGGTGTATTGACACCGAGTCGCGGAAAGAAAGGCTCTTCCTCAAATCTCAGTACAGGTAAGTTTAAAATACGCGAGTATTGTTCTTTCGCATTGAGCACAAACGCTTTTGTTGTTATCTCTTAGGAACTGGATAAAAATTAATTCCTTTGGTAAAGCAACAATCCAGTTCCCAAGTATCTTGACGTCGTTTAGCGTGGTAACACATTGACAATTATTGTGCTGTATTATTTGACAATAGTAAAGATTTCGTCGATGTTGCAACTGCATCGCTCTACCTTTTTTGCATGGCAAATTTTTAATGAGCGTTAACCGATCTCCGTTTAATTCCCAGTAAGAGCCGATTTTGTTTGACATTTTTTGTTGAATTATCCATCGTCGATGTTTCACCGTGATACTATATCCATCAAGTAACATAATCACAAGAAAAAGAAACACAAGAAAAAGCTCTAGATTTTCTAATCCACCAGTTGTCACTTCTTTCGTCTCCTTACAATTTAATGTCGTTTTCTTCTCTTATCAGTGTCAATTCTTGCACTAGTTGCCACAATTCCGTCAAGATGCCTCGCGATTGTCAATTCTCAACGCGTTGGTCTAATTACAGTAGGATAGAAAACACGAGCTGATTTTTTTTGCACTAACACACTTACTATAGCGTCGCTGATGTCGCCGACGATGAGGCGAGACTACTACCGAGGCTCGCAGGACAGTCTTACTGCCGCCCACCTCGACGAACGGCGTTCCGGGTCCCTTTATCAGGGTGGCAGTCTCAGGGGTATGCACTACACACACTCTATCACTCGCCTCTTATTATTTTTTTAAATTAAAGATAAGCAATATTCCGTCATATAAACCGAAGAAAAAAAAGTTCGCCACTACAGGATATCTTGGAGAAATCAAAGAGTAAAACAACAACCCTTCTTGAATAAGAAATGATTAAAAGACGTCGCAACGATACAATGAATAATTTAATTTAAGAAAAAAAATTCTTAACGTACAACATTCAGATATATACTCCAGATAAAACTATTAGGAGACTTGTACTCGTACCAGTAGATAATAGTAATAGTTGTAGCTCTTTTAATTTTTTCAAAATGAACTTTTTTTTCCCTCTAATTAATAATATTCATGTCACTACTTCAACCCTAACTGTCTACTTGAGTCTGCATGTTCTTCTTTAAGTATTGGTCTAGCTCTTGTATAGCTTGTTTCTTTCCTCTTTGAGAGAGAGAGAATGTAGATTATGAGAATCACCTGATAATAACGAAACAATCAGAAATATTTAACTAACAGTACGTAACACCAATGTCCTATTTTAGTATCTTCCGTAGATTCACCGGATGACGGTGGAGGCTCGTCCCCATGTCGAAGTGTAAATCAACTAGGACGTCGCAGTTCCTACAAGACATCACGTGGTAAGTTTTCAAACCCGGTACACCCGCTTTTTGTCACTTATAATTATTATTTAAATATCAAATATCAAAGTACCATAAGAACGTGTACGATCCACGTTTCCACGAAACTGATTTCAAAAACAAATGCAAACAAACCAAATCAGTAATTCCTTTTGACAATTATTTGACTCGACGAAAGTAGGCTTCGTCCCACGGATTGGCTATCTGGTATGAAAAAAGCAAAAATGAACTAATATATTGGCTGTAAAGTGCGAAGCGAAACGTTTGAAAAACAATCATTTACCTAGCTTCTCAATTGCGGTATTAAGCGACTGAGTAATGAGGTTGCTGTATTATCATTTATTTGTGTCTCTCTTACAATTATAATTTAATTTATTTTTTTAATCTTTCTCTGTTCAAAGGGTATGAATTGAACTTTGAAGTAGCGCCTTTGTAGTTGGAGACTCAAGAAAGAACCTTTTTTTGTCTCTTTGTTTTATCTTTCAGTTGGAACGCAACGTTATTCTGCACCGTACTGCACACCGGCTACTTGATTGATTAGCGTAAATCTTCATTCGTTTTTTCTGAATATCATTTTTCATCGTTCTCCAGCCCTCCCCTAGTTCCCTGACCCAAGCCCATAAACATATCTTTTTTCTCTGTATCTTTCTTACATTTATATCTTTTCTATACCTGAACGTGTCTATATGTGGATATCGCATAGTTGCTTGTAATCGTATTCTCGATGCAATGACTGAACGCCGTGTTTTCCCTGTCGACCCTATTTTTTTTCTTTTTTTTTCAATACCCTGTTTAATTTAAAACTACTATGATTTGGTCGTACGTGCCGTGCGAAGTGTAACAACGCAAACGTTGCATTATTGCAGATGCGCAGGAGCCTCAGCAACAGGTTAGAGGCAGGCCTAAATACCCGTCTTACCAAAACTTTAAGGGACGAAAATCTAATTCCTTGATGAATTTGTGTGGTAAGAAGCAACCAGTGACTTGGAATACGTTTATTCCCTCCCACCACCTATTCTCTCTCTATGAGAGATTCATATTATTTTTTTTGTTCTTTTTTCGTTTGTCTTGCAATAAGCAACAGTGATTATATATACAAATATTTAAAAAAAGAGAAACCATCCCTGTCTCTATATTTTCGTGTCAAAGTCTCCTTTTTTATGTCTTTATTACTCCCCTTTTGTAACTACACGTTTATCAATTGGTAGTAGGCTACTTAGCACTTTGTACTACACGTAGTGGCATGGTGGCAGGTTCAAGCACTAAGGTTGCAGTCATACATTAATGATTATATGTAATTTTGCACATATACTACACGTACAATTGTCAGCACATTATTTTAAATGCTTTTGAGGTTAAAGTTCCACGATGAATTTTTGTCTACGCTCTTGTCTGGTGTACATACGTGGACCTTTTCGTTCATCTCGTTAACTTTTGTTCTTTTACAATTTTTTTGTGCTGTTGTATAAGATTCTTGGTGGAACTCTGATCCTCATAAATTTTTAATATACATTTATTTTGCTATATAAGGTTTGCTACGATTATGTTCGAAAGCTTCGATGGGCTTAAAGCTGTACAGCACTGGTTGTGGTTCTTTCCTGGTATTCTCAATGTCTTTCAGATTGTTGTCGGTGGTTCCGGTTTTTTCAAACTTCGTTATCTCCTCATACTAACCTCCCATCTAGGTCTTGTACAGATTTTTCATATCCTTACGTTTGTCTTATATGCATATACTTTCCAGTATATCCTTTTGTTTCCAGGTTTTTACATTTATATTGGGAGTGCGATTCTTCATGGCAAAATTCACTGGGTCATTCCAATATGTAGTGATATATTTTTTGGGTAAAATTTTTCTCAGTGTATACCATGGTTTTGAGTAAGAGCTTTACAGAAATTAATTTTTTGTTATACCCTGTGAATTTGTCATTAGCATCGTACCTACCCACATAATTTTTGTTTAGTAACTCAAGTAGTGAAAATATTAGACATTTTCTCAAAAGCAAGTCGTACCTTCCTAGATGAGAATCAAGGACCCAGTACTCATTGATTATATAAAAAACAAGTACCCTGTAGTATCTCATATACGGTACAAACGTTTCGTACTTGTCTAGTTTAAATTGCTAGCTACTAGTTGACCATTTAAATAAAATTTTAGGATCGTCTAGTTCCTATTGAAATCAAATGCAAACAGGAATATAGTGATTTGTCTGTAATTTTTTCTTTCACTAAAAATAATAAGAACTCTACAATACATTGTGTACCACTGTGCCTCTGGATAAGTCAAATCAAAAGGAGAAGGGTAACCAAAATTATTTGGACAATAAGATGCAAATTGTCTTCAAGAATAAAATATTGTCTGATAAATATTCAGTGAACGTTTGTACACAGTGTAGACTAAATTAATAAAATTCTATGTATACAATTCACAAGTCCTAATATGTGACTAATATACTATTAAAAATGACTCTGACGTTCGTCAAACTAACAGAAGGTTAACCCAATGATCTTTTGGTATGATTCAATGGAATGTCTTTCTCTTTTAAATACATATATCAATTTGGTAAAAGGAATCAAGCAAGGGCTAATAAAGAATTGAAATGAAAAAAGTATAAAGGAAAAATTAAGATTATCAGTTCTAAACATTCTAAATGATCTGATGAACTTTCCTCTGACGTCTCACGATCAATCCTCAAGTATTTAAATTTAATGTAAAAATTGGTAACACCAATCAAAATGATATTCCGTCTTTATATAGATTCGGATAGTGGTCTGGGTACATCAACGCCACCACGAAGAGCACCGAGTCCTGGTGTAGGTGGTATGAGACACCTGCCATCGCCCTCGGGTCCAGGTTCCTTGCCACCAGGATTCATGACGAAGAGAAGAGTCTACGATGACGGAAGTAGCGACATCAGCAGCACGCCTAGTTCGATGATGGATTACAATGGTGAGTTGAAAGTAAAAACTTGAGAATTTCATCCGGCCGCTTAATTCCTAAGGCATTCACTGGGAGTAATAACGTTTTCCCGTGTCTCAAACTAGGTCCACGACTGTACAAACAACCCACGACAAAATCCAACCGTGGCATAATGCTGAACGCCGTTGAGTATTGCGTATTTCCGGGCACGGTTAACCGGGAAGCCAAGAGACGCGTGCTCGAGGAAATCGCAAGATCCGAGAGCAAGCACTTCCTGATCTTGTTCCGGGACGCTGGCTGCCAATTTCGTGCACTCTACTCGTACTGCCCTGACGGTGAAGAGGTCTCGAAGCTCTATGGTACCGGACCGAAGCAGGTTAACGACCGGATGTTCGACAAGTTTTTCAAGTAAGTTCACTCACTCCTGATCATCCTTGCTTTCTGTGATCTTAGGTACTGCGATTCTTATCACGCATTTCTGTTCTTTATTCCCTTCCAGATACAATTCTGGCGGCAAGTGCTTCTCGCAAGTTCACACGAAGCACCTGACTGTAACCATAGACGCCTTCACGATACACAACAGCCTCTGGCAAGGCAAAAAGGTCAATCTACCGAACAAGAAAGATATGGCTCTCGTCATATAGTTTTACACCAGTGTCACACCTAACATTACGCTACTATGCCCTCTGTTGTTCATAGTTACTATTTTAATACAGGCCCATATTAAATTAATGCATACGTTGCGTTCTTAGTCAATTTTATAAGGTTCGGGATACCTGAGATCGGTGCTGACTTGCCTGCACCAAAACGAGACACGCGACTCACTTAACGGGTCCGCATTATATATAGATATGTATACTACATATTACACTGCGTTCTAGGATTTTGTTCTTTTATGCCATTTTGTCGATTTTTTTTTGTTTAATCGCTCCTTGTATATCGTGCATGTTCTGTTCTTGTTCTCTCTCTCTCTTGCTTTCTCTCTCCCTCCTTTCTACCTTGTCCTATTCTTAATTCTTCCTCCTTCTCGTCCACCATCTTCCATTAAGATCTGGTTGTCGGTGTCAGCACCGATTGTCGTGTAACACGACTATCAGTATCTTATGATTAGGAATTCTTTGTTCTCGATAGTTCCAGTATTTCTCTACGGACTAACTCTTTTGACTTGTGTAAATCGCTATGTTGATTATGAAGTGTGCGATGCGACAATTTGTTATTTCTGCTGCACAACATTTAAAAGTCACGTAGATATAATTTCTACGTGACGACGCATTGTCACTTGAGATCTTTTTAAATTCAATCGGTTTCAAAGGGACACACAAGATTATCTCGTGTGCCTTTCGATGATGGAAATTATGTAGAGTAAAATTAGAAAAATTATGTAAAAAAAAAGACAAGACCTTTTTCATCGTCGTACCAATCGTGGAATTTGTTATTCAATGAATGGATACGTTGATAAGAGGAATACTGATAAAATCTTGATTCCAACAAATGGACCGTTATATCTGTTGACAATTGTCTACTTCGATCTCTAGGCGATCGAGCTAGGATTAAATGATGATAACAATCCAATTTGAATTAATGGTAGTCGAATATCGCGCTCATTTCTCTTCACGCAAGTGCTGGACCGTTGTTGGTGAGTTAGTGTAATTTGTATTTTGTGCTTGTTGGTCGAGAAAATGGTGGACGGGGTGATGTGGGTGAGAATACGGAGGTGCGAGAACATGAGAACAATTCGTGAGGCGAAGGTAGTTTTGTAAATAAATAAGTCGATCGCATTTAACGAGAATGAAGAAGGACAGATAAGGGGGAGATGAGAGAAAGGAAGAACAAAAAATCCCAAATCAGCCTTGCAGTCAATCCGGGCGAGAATAACTTTTTTTATGATGGATAAAAGAAAGTAAATAAAATGACAAAACCCTCTTCCGCGTGTCGTGAAAGAGACGCGGGTAAAAATAAATGATCAAAAGATGATCTCTTTTCGCTGATTGGCGTGTATTTTTTTTTGTATGACCGTATGCCGAACTGTTATTGGCTGAGTGGGTGAGCGTGTCGCGTATTAATAATAAGAGTGAATTTATGTCATATTTTTTAACAATGCCAATTGTTGACAATGGGCCTGCTTTTCAGTATTGCTGTGTCAGTATTTTGCGTTTTTGAACAAAAATAATAGAAACACTTGCGCGCTAACAGGATCACTGGTCTCTGAACTACGAGGTGTTCGAAGGACGTTGAGAGGATGTTGCGTTAAATCTTGACAATGAAACTAGAAGCATAGGGAGGAAAAAAAACAATAATCCTCGCGTCCCTGGCGAGGAAGAAGAGGCACGCGGCGGCCTTTTCACGTTTGCGTACATGACAAGGGACTAGAAGAAAAATTGTATTAGGTTGTAGAGTGACTAACGATAAGACAAAACTGTGTATCGTGCCATAGATAGTAGAGACGATCCTCGCCGGGTCGAGGGGTGATAGTGGGGTTGTTTTGGGTTTGGGTGTAGCGGTCGATTATCGCAGAATTCGAAGCCTCAATACCAAAAATGGAGAGAGACAGAGAGAGAGAGAGAGAGAAAAGCAAAATAACTATTACTTTCTTTTTGTATTTAATATTTTTTCACGAAGAAAATTCTGCCGCTCGATATGCGCCGAGCAAGCGAGATATTTAGTGCTAGAAAAGCATAAGAGTGTAGTACGTCCATGCAAAACGTCAGACTTTTTCCAGCTATTGATACTCTACCTGGAATTAGGTATTATTGTCAATATTTTTTTTTTTAATTTTATTTAATGTCAAAACAATAGTACGAAAAGAATACGTACCAGTATTAAGAAAGCTGACATTTATGGATATCCGTTGCGTGGGCGTATTACAAAACGAGACGTATTCGATTCTTAAATAAAATAATTGCGCAACATATCGATCCTCATCTTCTCCAAAATTTGGCCCAGTGGCTGGTGTCAAGATAGAGTACAGCAAAGTCTAATTATATTTTGTCGTTGATCAAGCGGAGTCTCGGCCGTTGCTGTTGTTCTTGTATTGCTATGTCGAAAATATAAATGCGCACTGCGTTGTATCGGATGCGTCGTTGAACCATGACCGAGCTAAAAAATGTATGTACGATGATTATACAAGAAAATGGAATCCGTCGATCCTTTATAAATATTCGTATTGAAAAATGTATCTCTCCGCTCTCGTGTAACGTAAATGTAATCGACGCGCGCTTCTTGCGGTCGAGAGGGAAGACAAAAGAGAAAAGAAAAAAATTGGCGAAGAAAGTGAAAAAAAGAAAAGGGAAAAACAAGCGACCGAGTGTCGTGGGGGAGAATTCTCACGTTGATAACAATCTTTGGAATATAAGCAGAAAGGCGGTGCCGGGGTTGAGATAACGAAAAACAAAATAAATCTAGAACCAAGCAAATATAATATTACGTGTGACGTGTATGTTATTTGTAATTTCACACTCAGATGTATAACGTCAATGTACAGTGCTGTTATGTTGACGTTATGAAAATGAATGAAAAATTATGAGATGCATGTTACACATGTATTGTGCTTGCTGGGAAGAAACTTAAAACAGTCCGAATTGACAATATTGATTAACGAAGCGTTGGCGTCGTTGAACTGTATAATTTAATTTTTTTTTCTATCTAAATTTTCTGTTCTTTTATTTTTAATACAAGTCTCTCCCTTCCGTTCCATTACTGTTTGGCCAATGACAACGTGCGAGCCGCGACGAGTCCAAGTGCTTTGTAGCGGTGACAGGTAGTAACGATGCAAGGCAAGCAGATTGATAAAATGGTGAAAACGAAGCATGAAGTCGAGAAGTGAATTAATAAATATAGTCACTAATATTAAGAGTTTAATGTGAGAGATGAGAGTGCGTGCGATCAATTGATGATCGGAAACGGAAGCCAATGTAGCTGGGAAGCAGTGACTGCTTTGTGCTTGATATTTATATTTTTTCGAGAGAAAGAGAAAGAGAGAGAGGGGAGAGAAGAGAATCCGAGGGAGAGAATGAAATGTAATATTAATAATGAGCTGATCTGTACGGCGTAATTCTTGTGTATGGAATTTACCGTGGGTTTAAATAAATACCGTAAGACCGTATTGATAGTGAATACAGACAAGAGAAAGAGAGAGTACACGTGGACTTAAGTGCGAGAAGGAGAAAGGAAAAATTGTGAAGTATGAAAACAAAAAAAAGATTAAAACAATTCTAGGTACGACGTGTGTTTGTACGCTACAGTAACCGCGCGCTTACTAATGATAAACCGATTACCCTTATGTAATAATTCTTAATTTTTAATCGTCATCGTGAAACTTCGTCACGTAATGATTTTTCAATTTTGATCCATGTCTCTGTAAATATTATGTTTTTATATACATATAAACCAAACCTACTACTACCCGATGATATATTTATTAAGGAAATACCAACAAGTAAGATTTCGGTCATATTTTACTGTTAGCATCTTGCAGCGAAATGTCATGAATAAAAAAGATAATTAATAACCCAGCCGATCGATATTCTTCGATTTAAATGCGTACGTACGTGGGCGGCTTGTATTTGTATAGTGTGAGCAGAGTAATTCTCTAATTACAGAGTCTGTTCGTGATTGCCATCGGCAAACATACTCGACGTTTTTTCATTAATTGAAAATGAGGATTACCAGGAGTGTTTGCAGTTGTATGAAAGAGTCTTGATTGAATTTTTGTTTGATCTTTTTTTTTGTTGCTGTATTTTTTGTCATTCTTTATTATTTGTTCTCTTACACATTAGAGCGACGCATCCGTCGGCGTTGTTAATTCACGTGCAAATACAATATATTACATTTCGAGGAGTATCAAGAAGTAGCAAGTATAAATACTAAAATATTCTCTGATCGTGTTTCTACCTTAATTAAATTTATTTATCATTACGAGTATGCGCGCGCAGTCTGCGCGGGACAATCGTCAATATTCAAATGCGGATTGTGACGTTTGCTTATACTTAAAAAAAATATATATACTATATAAAGCGCGACTAATTTGAGTGTCGCCTATTGTGAAAGTCTAGGATTAATTATAAAAGTAGAAAATAGAATTTATAGTTTTTGTCCCGAGCAAGCTCATGCGCATGCGCAGGCCGTGTTCTCTCTTCTACGCGTCTTCATTAGCGATAATAAATAATAATATTAAATACTGATGTACAGTGTCAATGACTTAATTAACGGTGGACGATAATTATACTAAACTATATATGGCAGTGATCTTGCTACTATACATATTAATGCTCATTTACGCGAGTATGTTATTTATTTGTCAATGTGATGATGAGAATCAATTTTTGTGCGATTCCACGTGGTTACGTTTTAATCTGTTATTGTGAGAGAGAAAAGTTGCGACTTACACGATTGGAGGAGCGCGAAGGGGAATATAGTTCATTAATTCGTTAATCACGTTCAAATTCGAGATGAAACTCTTGGTTTTTTATTTTTTTTTTGTTCACGGCTTAGCATCTTTTGGCTTCGTTTTAAGTCTTACGTCTTAAAGATATGGAAATTACTTTTTTTTTTCGTTTATTTCTTAATTCTTTAATACGGATCTTTTTACCTCTCTCTAGTTTCTTCGCGATTAATCTTCTCGCGTTATGGCACTACACCCCGGCGAGTTAAAACGTGACTCACACGTACGATTACTATTTTATAATATTTTTGTTTTATAAATTCTGTCGATCGTACCGGAATTCACGTTAGAACTACCGGCTATTGAATCGGACAGGAACTTAAGTGGATATTGTGAAGTTCAGCCATGTCCGTCCAATCTCGTCTTTCTCCGCCTATCATAACGTTTCTTATGCATCCATTAAAGTGATCTCGTGTTATTAATGTTCCCTTCGGTGCTGATGCTGTAAATAATACAATATATATGTATCATTTTAATTTATAAATTTATCATCTAAGATAGAAGTGGTTGGATTATAGATAGAAGTGGTTGGATTAGAATATTCTTACCGGGTAATCCACCAATGTACAGAGGACTAGTAGATGCTGTGGATCCTATAAAGTGATAATTTACATTGGCTGGTAATCCATATTTCTGATCTAATTCATCAACTTTCAATGCCAATTCCTCGTCATTATAAACAGCCTGAATTCTATGCCATCTGTTGTCGCAGACTACATAGGGATTAGGAAAGTGCTGTTCGACATACAATGGATTGTTGTCTCCCAGGTCCCCAGACATTATAACTTTACCATTGTTCAATTCTAAGGACATGGATGGCGAACCACCTGGTGCAGTAATCGAAAGAAGTACACCAGACAGTTCAGAGGTTCGAAACTCCAACTCAAGTTCCAGTACTGCACCCAATTCGAAGTCTCTCTCTATAAAAATATAGATTAATTGTATTAATAATTTTCCACTACTCCGCTGTTAGTACCTTAGGATTGTACATTGCTCTTTGTCGACTTACTATAAATTGCATAAGCTTCATCCTGGAAATATGCACCACTCTCAACACTGGGGAAGCATTGGCCCACGTTGTAGGCTCTACTGGTGGAACCAACCATGTCGTAGATATTTCCATTAACGCGTAATCCTCTCATACATCCTTTCAGGGTTTCCAGTTTGACAACAACTTGTTCAGGTAAGGGTGTACCGTTTTCTGGAAGACCCCCTATGTACATCATCGATGCAAGTCCTATCTTCTTGGGGATTTTTATTGTTCTAGGCGATTGTGTGTCAACGACTAACGTTAGCTTTCTGTCTTCGTGGCTGATCACTACGTGATGCCAGTTACCATTGTTGAATGGTGTTCTAAACAGGATCTCTTTCTTCTGTTTACTTTTTACTAACAATGACAATTGACCATCACGGATGACAACCATAAGATAGGGTTTAGGTTTGAGCCCCTGAAATTATTAATGAATTAACCGGTGCCGTGTGCTTTATAATGTTTTTATTATCCTTCTATTTTCTTACCGGTGTAATGAAGAGCAGACCGTTTGGATAGTACGTGCGAAAATCAAATTCAATTACGTATTTCTTCTCCCAAAATTTTTTGAAGTTTAAGTACAGCTGGGTGTGACTGTGAGGTTTGTCACCAAACTTTAGGGCACCCGGTTCTAGGGAATAGTAGGGTACTTTTTGACAGCCTTCTGGCTGGGTTGACATCCCACGGGATAGAGATGCCGACGGGGCGTAATTTTGAGGATCTTCACCCATACTAGGACCTGGACGACCGATTAGGGCATGATCGAAAGTGGTGGCCTCGTCGAATCTCAGTATTCTGTCATTAAAGGTGTACGAGTGATTATAGAGCTTGAGAGGATTGTATAATTTGAATTTTTTTAACTTACTCGTCATTGAAAATTACATCCTTTATTGCACCGTATAAAGGTATACTTGTAGTTACTATTTTTGTATTATTAATCAAAGCTGGTAAACCACCAAAATATAAACCGCCATTTGAATCCGGTGCTCTTATGGCGGCGCCAGTTGGTAGTCTGCCACTACCTTGATAAGCATCATCAACTCTCAATTCTACATCCTTTCTTTTTTTTATAATTGTTACTGCATGATACTTTCCGTCGTTGAAAGTATTATTAGTCTGAACAATCATTTCCCCTTTGCCGGCATTCATTCGCACTTGAATTTGCCCATTGACAATGGCGACCGAGTAGTAGCTGTTTTTCTGCAAAATCATAATGTCATTTTGTATATAAAAATTAAGAAAATAATATGTTTATAAAAATTCTTACATTCGAATCCTCGTCTGCATTTTGAATATTGTTTAGTCGTTCCTCCTGGCCTTGGAATGTTGACAACAAAAGTATGGCTGTGTCCTGCATAGTTCTAAAAGTGAAATTAATGACGGATGATATTTTCTTTAATGCGAACGAACGATGCTCCAAGTAACCGTTGCCATAGAATCCGACAATTCGTAAAGGCTATAAAAAATGAATAGATAATAATTAATATAATTAAAATACTAATTTCAATATCCCATCGTTCAATCCCAATCCTTTACCTTATTTCCACAATTTTGCTCTATGCCGTAATATTTTTCAGCCATTGGATCGTATCCATCTTGTATAACAATATTCGACATACATCCCAAGAATGAAACTTGAGACGGCAACATTAATTGATTACTTCGAAAACTAGGTGGCAAACCCCCAATATAATATAGAGCTTGCGAAAGATCAGGGATGTCATTCTTCTTAGGTTGTGGAGTTGGTGCTCCAATTTTTTTATCATTTTCATCCCCAACGCTGAGACGACATTTTTCAATATTCTTTGTCGTCTGGTACTGGCGGAATGCACCAACCTCTGTCCAATTTCCGGTATTATATTTGTGGGTCGATGACATTTCCATACTGACATTTCCGCCGTAACCAATATGCAAGACGACGCGCCCCTCGCGTAGATAAATCATAACATGTTGACTCTGATAATGCAGAAGATATGGATTAATAATTAATATATATTTAAATCTTGAATTAACTCGATTTCTATATCATTCTCTAAACCTACATTGTTCTGGTTAATAGCTAAGAATAGCAATGCGTTTTCATCAAATGTTCGGAAATTGATTGATACCCCAAATATATACTTATTGTATGGGCCAGTGGGAACTCTTTTGCGCACCGAATAGCCATCGCCATTAAAACTGTATGCAGTTTCATCAACTTCATCTTTAGGGCTGCAAAAAATGAAAATAATCAATAATGAAAGGAGTATTGATTAAAAGCAGATTCATTGCTTTTTAATTAATATAACGTATTACCTCTCCATGCAAGCCTGACACGCCTTGTCTGGTGCTGTTGTTACGAAGTTCCAAAGTCTAACTGGTCGTCCATCCAGGATGACCTGGTTAATGCAACAAGGTAGACCATTGCCAGCTAACAATTCTTTGGGTCTTCTTTGAGACTCAGGAATTCCACCAATCCATATGCGATCGGTTGATATAACGTCAAATCGACCGTATTCGGGATCTGTGGAGTTCACTACCGGTAGGTACCTTCCGGATGTGG
This sequence comes from Trachelus troglodyta, assembly GCA_030142635.1. NCBI lineage: Eukaryota > Metazoa > Arthropoda > Insecta > Hymenoptera > Cephidae > Trachelus > Trachelus troglodyta. Next base: position 31,295 of record JARQTJ010000134.1, on the reverse strand, counting down.
AGGACTGCTTTCGCACACTGAGTGTGCCAGTGTTTCTTATTCTGTAATGAAGTATTTTAATTGTGTGTAAATTGATATTTGACATTTTTGTTTTCTTGAGATTTAAGCTGTTTTTTTCAATTACCTTTCGGCTTCTATTCGATACCATGAATCGTCATTTTGTATATGACCTGATTCGATGACTTCCGGATGAGTAATGACGCCCGTACCTCCTCCAACATTCCATACGAATTTTATCCTTCTGTCAATCATTTCCAGCGCTACGAAATCGTCCTGAAAGTCAAATTTTGATTCGTGATTTACGTAATATGGTGATACGATTATTGTAATTCAAAGTTGTGTATATATTTGTGTCTATATATATATATATATTTATCTTACGTTAATACTGCTTGGTAGATAAAATAAAGATCCTTCTTTTTGATTACTGTTAACTGATAATGTTAGTACTATACTCGTTGTTGAGGAAGGTTGCAATATCGCTGGTCTGTAGGACCTAACGCATTTTTTATTTTCAACAGATTTCAAGGAGATACGTATCTGAAAGAAATAAATTATTCGTTAATAAAATTGAATTTCTCAAAAACTTTTTCAATATTCAGTTATCGCAATAGAATTAGATACCCCGTCAGCAGTATTTCTCGCTTCAGCAATCTTATTTTTTAAATTTTGTAATTTTTCAGTAAGAGTGTCATTCCATTCTTTAAATTCTGCTTGTCTCTTCACTGAAGCATTAGTCAAACTAATCAACTTGGCGTCAGCTTTCTTTATATTGCTCTGTGCTTCGGTTACTAAAACATTTTTTCAAGTCTCATTTTAGGTTCATGTCATAAGTTAATTATATAAAAAATTGATTTTTTAGGAAAACTCACGTTTTTCACTAGCTAAACTAATTTTCCAGTCACCTTCCCTTTTAAGTTCTTGTAATTTTGGTTTGAGCCTATTCGCTGTACCTTCCTTATAATCTTCTATCAATCTTTTTGATTGCTCAATGGATTCAATCACTTCGTCATTATCAACCAAAATTGTTTGGAGAGTTTCCTGAACTGTGTAGAATCCAAAAATTTATTTCACGCTATAAAAATAGTTATGAATATTTTTCACTATTTCTCTATACTTACCCTTTTTATTTTCACTTTTGAGTTCACGTAATTTTACATTGATTTGATTATCTTTGATTCCTGTGCGATTCAAAGTATCTTTTAAATCAGTAACTGCCTGCTTTTGAGCTTCCAATTGATTTCGCGCTGAGATTACTGGCTTTTCATGCTGCTTTGCTCTCGTCCATTGCTCAGATGATTTTGATGACATTTCCATTGCACTGTCTAACAGAGATTTTGAGTGAACCCCTCCAGGAAAGACCTGTAGCAAGAATCAATGATATCAATGATAATTCATTAGTTGGTACAAGATAGTACAATTGGAATAATTAAAAGCAACAAGTACCTTGGTGTACATATCATCTGCAGTTTCCTTAGCTTGTATTGCTGCAACTTTTGCAGCCTCCAGTGCGTCAACGATATTCTTATAAGCCTGACTAGCCTTTAGAGGATTAGCTGCCTCGTTCTTGGTCTCAGTAAACAATCTGGTACAAATATAAGGTGCCTATTAAGTGATGTTAATTCTACGAATAATATTTTCAGTAAATACATTTATTTGTGTTAGCTCATTACCCAACATAACGATCGGCAAATTCAGACAAGTTTCTTGCATGCTCAACAGCTGGCAGAACGTATTTTTCTTGATACTCATAATTTAATCTGTATAGAATTTCTTCTTTCATATTTAGAATTTCACTCCAGTTTAATAATTTCGTACGTAATTCCGGAAGGTCCTGTAAGCATTAATAAACCAATATATGCATATTCGTATATGAAATACAAATTATAGTAGCATAGACGTAAATTATACCTGAAAATTATTTTGGCTATCAATAAAAAATCCTTCTGCCTCGTCAATCAGTTTCTCTCCTTCGTCGGTCGTTTCTGTGATTTCGTTTTTTAATCCACGTATGAGTGAATATTGATAATTAGTATCGTCTAATGTGTTGTTGATTTCATTATATAGTCCGTCGTACGTGAACAATGTCTCCATTGTACTTTCTATAATTGTTCTTAAATCATGTAATTTCCTCGAAGTGTTCAATGCATCTTTTTTAGCTTTCATCAAAGGCTCTGTCGCGTCGTACTGAGAATTCAGCCAAAAGATATAGTCGGTGACGTCGCTAATAGATTGATTAAGAAAATATTAAATTAAATAATATTATAAACATTCAGAAGGCTTACAGAAAAATAGGACTTACTCAAGAGCAGCCTGAATATCTTTTGTTTTCTGTGATAAATTTACGGTTTTTAAATTATTTAATATTGCAGTAGCTTCTTTCAACGCTTTTTTCACTTCGATCTTCTTATCATCATTTCCGTATTGTGAAAGCTGAGCCATAGTGTCTAATAAAAAAAAAGTTTTCGAATATAATTACTAAACGTAGAGCATATGTATATAATTAAAAGAATTGGCTAATTATATATCAGTTCAATGATCAAGTACCTTCCAGTTGTTGTTTCACATGTTCAATTTCGATGTGCGTACTATAGATATTATTTTTCAAATCAGCACTTTTCGATTTAAGAATGCTGGCACGCTCGGCTAATTGATTCGCCTAAATTAATTGATAAAAATAAAGAACAATTAAAATATCAATAGGTACATCGAATGTTTATCACTAATTTTTCATCAATTGCTATCAATAGAAATAACGATAAGATATAATATCTCTAGTGTGATATATGCACGTGCTTGTTCGACATAATTAAATGACGTATGATGAATATAATGGATCTTCTAGAGTTTAAACTGATAAGATGGGAACAAATGATTATGTTATATTTGACTAAGAGTTATCATGAAAAAACAAGTCATGAATCACTATATAGATTCTAATAGATTAGACAATTCATTATCAAATACAGTTTTATATTATTTCTTACATTTCTCAATAAACCTTCTGCGTTTGTCATAAGTTTCCTGTAATCGTACCAGGGTACATTTTTCAATCTAGTCTTAATCAAATTTTCCATTTGAAGCTTATCAAGCAATACAGTTGTGTTCGAGTCAATGAATGACAAATCTTCCCAAGGTGGTGGAATATAACCATTCGCAATATGAGTAGTTTCCAGTGCCAATGTGTTAGCCATCGCACTAAGATTATCAAGCAGTATACCAGTGCAATTGTCATTGCAGGCTGAAATGCATAAAAATAATACATATTCAAATATAAAAATTTTTGCATTAGTCATCTCTTCAATTTTCTAAGTACATACAGGTGCAAATTTCATTGATAAACACATGTCTAATCGCAGTGCAATGTGAACAATCCCTTCCAGTAGAATCGGGTCTGCAGTTGCATTGTCCAGTTTCTGCATCGCATTCATCACTTGCACTTCCAGCTAAATTGCAGTTGCAAGGTTTGCAACTGCCTCCAGGAATTTTAGGAAAACCATAATACCCATAGGAACACCGTTCACACCTTATGCCAGTATATCCTGTTCATATAATGACAGCATGAAATAAATATTGTTCAATAATTTCTAATGGCACGTGGAACAATGTGCAACACACCTGGTTTGCAATGACAAACGACATCATTGTATGAGCGTACAATGCAGGTACTGGAAAATCTTTTATCAGTATGTGGACACGGACAGGGTTTGCAGCCTCCAAAATCAGGATGACCATAAAAGCTATCGGCACAGACATCGCAGTGATTGCCAGCAGTGTTGTCTCTGCAATCCTAAATAAATAAAAAAAAAGGTTAGGTTCTTGCCATTGTAATTTTTTTATCTCATGACACTACAGATTTTCAATTTCTTTCTGGTCCATTGAATGCTAACCAGACAATATCCCGTTTCCTTGTCGCAGATTTCCGATCTCCCGTTACACTGACAGCGTCTCGCTTGGCCGATCAGATCGATCACGATCGTTGATGTGGCTGTACTGTTGTTGTACCATCGATAAAATCCTACGCTCGGATCTTGACAGGATGTACTGTTGTACTCTGGTGGGCATTTGCAAATCTCAACGCCCGTTGCCAATAACGGGGAATGCGTAGGCGTGAGAACAGCAGCGTCCAAAGTTGCATTGAGAAGTCTGTAAATATTAAAAAAAGTATTTTAAACTTACATTAATCACTTTTTTAGACATTCATTACTTTGACAATTATGACTTACGTGACTTTCGTAAATTCCGAATAATCCGACGCTTTTAAAAGAATATGCTGCACATTTTGCAACGTTACCATAAGAATTTCACGCGACACAGTGTAATCTGATCTATTTTGTAATTGCCAAAGAGATTCGTGTAATCTATAACAATTAAAACAATCTCCTGTCAATCAGATCATAAGAATGGATACCGCTTATCTTATTACGCGTGGCCAAATATTTTCTTGTAGATATTTTTCATATGTATATTTACCTGACTTCGTAATAATTATCGTTAACCGGCAAGTGAAGATAGTACTCCAATACAAGCTTGCCATTTCCCTGAATTTGCACAAGTGGATACTGAAGGTTGTTGCGCAACATATCGCCGCCTTCCGTCTTAGTGGCAAATCGTAAAAAACCACCGTAGGAGACGACCTTACAATTTTCAAAAATCACATCCTTTAGCATTAGAGTCAAACAAGCAAAAAGAACAGGCTTAGTTAATAAATATTCTACGAGGGATAGAGGAGAGTGTAAGATAAGAGCAAGGGGTAGGGGAGAGAGAGAGAGAGAGAGAGAGAGAGAGAGAGAGAGAGAGAGAGATTAATTAATTCGATAAGAATCTTCGAGATTTGTTTTTCTTTTTCTTTTTTATCTTTTTTCACTCTCGGTCTCGTCACTTCTCTTCAACTCAAGAGTCTTCTTGATAGGCAGGCGAACGCCGGAGAGGTTCTTAAAGCGGATTTACCTTATCTCCAAGAAAAGATTTGGGTAGTTGCCAGTAGAGTGGATAGCTGTAATACAGACTCGAGGGTAGTGTTACGTCACCCTCGGTGCCGGGGATGATCGTGAGACCGTTCGTCACGTTTAATCCTCCATTAAGAGATGGCAGGATGCTGGTTGAGCCAAATCTGTTTATCTGAAATATAACATAAGACATAACCATTCAAACAACATTCTTTATGCTATTTCTAAAGATAAAAGTCAACCAAAGTAATTTCTGAAGTGACATATGTTTTATTTTAAATCCCTATTTTCTTTGATACATTAAATCACTAATAACGCTCAATAAATTTCAATCATAGCAAAGTTTAAAAAAAGAGATTCTATCTTGCTGATATCTTATCAACATATTCCAGTAGCTGATTTCTATTTTAAGTGCTTTGCGCATCAATGAGATATACCAGTAGATTAGTGTGAATCAGTGTGTTCGATGTTATACATTAGATCTATTATCTATTATCACTATTTTTTTAGATAACCATCCGCATATATTTTTCTTTCAACTTAACGTAAACAAGTGTATGAAAAAAAAGATTCAAAAATTTCAGGATAATTACGTGTTATCATTTCAAGCACATTTCTAGCAAAAAATACTATTCGATAAATTGACTTTTCACTCGACGCACATTGGTTCACCACGACACGTCAGTCTACAAATTTTTCCTGAGATCAAAATTTCTTATCACTCACCATCACGTCATTGACTGCATCGGTTACGTAAAGTATACGTGGCTTTGGCAGCCTTCTCTGTCCCCAAGACAAACCAGCTTCTTGACAGATAGTCGATCTGCCAAAGCAGAAACACTCAATGCATCCTTTTGCATTTTCTTCAGCAAGTCCAAATGTACCTTCCCTACATTTATTGCACTGCATACCCAGAGTATTATCCTGATAAGAAAAAATCAGTGTTAATTATCACACTAAGAATTTGTATTTTGAAAAATTTTATAAATTCATTATTTATATATGTACCTTGCAAGGACACTGTCCCCTTTCGTCGCACTCACAACTGCCATTCTTGCATTGCAACGTACCTGCCACGTTGCACCTGCATGGTCTGCAACGTGGATAACCGTAATATCCTTTCGCGCAAAATTCGCACTTGAGTCCCTCGTATCCGTCCCTGCATGTGCATTGCCCATTGATGTCACACTGGGGTTTCGTAGATCCCGGAGTGCAGTCACATGACTTGCATCCAATACCAGGTACAAGTCCGTACGAACCAGGTCGACAACGATCGCAATGCTCGCCGAGTGTCAAACTCGGGCAGATGCAACGACCGGTATCCGGATCGCAGATATGACCAGTTTTGTCGCAGGTATCGCAGGCTATGAATAAGAAAATAAAATATCAGCTTCTCATCGTCCGAGTGAGTATGTTAAATGGACTTATTGCAAGTTCAGGATTATTATTATTTAACAAGATTTTCCACCATCGTCGCTATAGTCTCTTTATGCGCTCTGTCTAATTTGCGGATCGTAAAGACGAGGTTTGCCGCTTGTAGTTTAACGATAGACGACAGCTGGAATGGTGAAATGTTTTAAGTCTCCTGTAATCTTCTTCCTGCATCTTCTCGAACTGGTCCAGTATATAACTATATGTTTATATTATATACCAGAACTGCAATCTGCCGGGATGCAGTTTCTTCGTTTACTTGCATTCTATTTTATCTTTTTTTTTTACTTACGTTGACAACCTTTTTTCGAAAATCCATAATATCCAGGTAAACAGTCATCACAGTGCGTTCCACCTATGCCAGGCTTGCAGTAACATTGTCCTGTGTCTTCGTGGCAGGATGCGTTGTAAGATCCAAAAGAGTCACAGGCGCATGGTGCGCATCCTGCGCCGGTAGCCAAACCCCAATAACCACCCTTAAGATAAAATAAAATATGAATATATGAAATTACAAAAAAGAATTTTTTTTACCAAATTTTCAAAATTTACGCTATCGGATTAATCGAGCTTGGTGCATTTTACCTTGCAATGATCGCACGTTCTTCCAGTGACGTGTTGCCTGCAGTGACACTGACCTGTCACAATATCACAAGCCATAGACGTCGATCCAATGTCGTTGCATCTGCAGCCTGTAACAGTAAAGTAAGTAAGAGTTAAGTAAGTGCAATAAAATGTATTTATTATTAACAACGGATAAGAGAATCGAAGATCAATCGATTATTTTTTCGTTTTAATATTTTTTTTTCAGAATCAATACAAATTTTAATTTACCTCATTCCCCGTTATAATAAAAATAATTGTTTTTCTTTCGTATACCCTTTCGTACTTTTGCATGTCAATCATTTGAATTTTAACTCTTTTTAGAATCTGACGTAAGCGCATTCGGAATCGCCAAGTCCTATACGCATGTAAATATACGCCCTGTCGACGACGAATTGCTCGCTGTCACGTTGCCCAATTAGCGACGCGATCGGCGTGAATGCCGCATTGTATTCAAATGAGCGACACGTCGCGGCATACCTTGATGAGATCTGACGATGCTTGACACGTGTGAATATAATCGTATGGCACGGTGGTCCATCATCATTATCGTACAGCCTGGTCAATATCGTCATCCAAAGTTTAAATGTCGCGAGAAGTTTCTATAGAAAGTTATGATTTTTTTTGTCACTATAGAAAAGTTACTATACAGGGTGTCTGGTCTGACTTGACCACTTAAAATATCACGATTGCCTTTGATGATAACAGAAAAATGTTTAAGAAAAAATTGTTCTACACAAAGCTGCAAATACTCTGAGCATAATTTTTGCTAGTTAATTTTTTTGAATTTCGAAATCGATTTTTTTAAAAATAAGTCGACATATTTTTATTACAACAGTCTTGTAGTTGATAAAAAATAGAAATTCAACGATGTGCAATCCGTTAGCCTTCATCGGATCTTGAACGATACAATTGCGAAATTTTTGCCATTAATTTCAGCACTTGTTCGAGGACGGTAAATAAATGAATTTCAATTTCAACGTGCATGCAATACGATTGCTAGAGAAGTACTTGAAAATTTAGAGAAATCGTTCATTTACCGTTCCAAAAAATGTATTGAGGTTAATGGTGTATATTTTGAACACCATGAGATATAATAAAAAAATTTACTTGTGTTATGAAAATTTCATTCCGAACAATAAACTGTGATACGAATTATTAATTAATTTTGAATTATAAAAATTCACAATACGTATAGTAATGATACTATGTAAAAGTGTAATTGGATATTTTAGATCTGCCTCGGGTGCTGTGATATATTTAATAACAGGCGTGGTTACACGCATAAATAAATAGTCGGTATTCGTATTGGTTATGGCGAGTCCGCATGAAGCCACAGGGCCAACGGTACACGCTGTTATATCTTTCTAGAAGATATAACGAGAGTAACGCCTCGATATGAGGCCTGTAATTTTCGTCATTTATAAAGGAAACGTTAAGTCTGAGCTACGGGCGTAAAACTGAGAATATTTTCAAGGTAGCATTACGCACTAAGTGATACCTGACCAGTTTTCGATTTATATCGATCGACAAATTGCACGCTATTAGATATCAGCCTTTAGTCTGGACGCGATCGTTAACAGAATTCCAATTCGATCAATCGATCGCACAATATACGAAATTGCATGAAATTCGGGGAAAAAATAACAGTCCCGCCGGACGCCTTTGGTTTGTACGATTTCAGAACCTAGAAATTTCACTCGAAACGATCGCTCGGAAAATTAACCAATTCACATACGTGCGCTTTTTCCAAATTATATGCACCTCCTGCACAAAGTTAAGATTAGCTTCATGGAAAAGACGATTCACGTTATTTTCCTCACGTGAACGGAAACGTCACTTGTCCACTAGAAGAATTTTTTTAAAATCCAATCACAGCCAACCTTTGTCATTCCTGAGCGACGACGACAAAGTCGCTGCGTTGCGTACCGGCTGAATTCTTATTGGTCTGTAATTTAAAAATCTAACAGGAAGTTGTATGCTCTGTAGTTGCATTTTACATTACGTCGGATGGGAGCGATGCACTTTTTATGCATTTCATTGTTGCAAGCCTTTTGGGCTATGTCAAGCATGTCAGCTGATAAGACGGATTTATTGACCCAGTTTAATTCTGTCGTGAAGACCGTGCGTAGATGTAAGCTTACATATGCATATGCAGTCAAGATAGTGAATATTTCGAATGATAAGAGTCACGAAAATCAAGTCTCTTACGTGTGTATAACTTTTTTTTTCTTTATAATATAATAATGACTCTGCTCTCTTATTGCCATGCACTCACTGACTGTTTATGACACGATGACTCATCCAAAGCGCAACAATGATTCTTTGATAGAGATGCACCTCCCATCGATAAACTCCTCTTTCATCGGCTATGACATCAATTCTATTGATATTTGATGGACTCGTGGTAATAGTTAGAAATCTTCATGTTAAGATTTTTTTTTCGATATTTTTTCTCGTGACTGTAATTTATTTTGCAAATAAGTATACCTCGATCGACCGATAGGTTAAGTGGTAATAATTCCTTACTTTTTTCTTTTTTTGCTCAATTATTTTTTTTACTATCAATCTGACAGTTTACTAACGAGATTATTTATGCTGATTTATTAACGATTTCGATTGGACAACCAGGCGCGATGTTTAATCGGATTTAAAGGAATCTTTAAGTCTTCTTTCCATCGGATTTCGAGTGTGGCGATTTACATATATATATAGCAACTTGCAAACACACCCATTGGGTTATATACTAGTATTCGATTTCTTGATTCTAATCTTTTCCAAAAAAACTTTCATTATTACTCGCAGCTGGTTTAGTAGCAGATAGTAAGATATCTGTTGCTACGTAGTGCGTTATCATTAGTGTGCATATATATTTAACTGCGCAATTTGTTATAAGTTATCGAGTGGGAGGGAACAATTAGTTGATAAAAAATTAAAGCCAAAGATTTGCAGAGTAACTGATAATGGCTTCTTTGTAAAGACACGAAAGCAGATGTACTCCCGGGCAATGTCGTAGAGTCGTAAAATTACGATCGCGCCTTGAGATTTAATAAGGTTAGAGGAACGAGAGAAGAGATGCAGATGCACGCTGACGGATTTAACGAGAGCGTGCTAAAGGATTGACTGTAAAAGCGAAGCGAAGTGCATTGGCTACTTTGTGTCGAGGATTTCGTCGCGTATTGCGAGTCTCTTTACGGTTGGCGTTATCGCATGAAAGGCGACTGAGAATCGTCGAGGCTTCGCGCATATAAATACTTGCATACTTGTTGCATTCTTAGATGCAGTCTTAAGTCGTAATCCTGGGACTGGATTTTCCAGGATAATAATAATGATAATGGCTCTTAAAGACTGTAAAGTACGTTCGAATCTCATTAGAAGCTTAATTGGACGTCGAATAGAGAATATTATCGCTTTAATTATATATAGTGATTATATGCACTTTGAAAGCCAATGAAGACGTTTGCACGTGTGAGAACTTTATAGCAGCTGCATTTGTAGTTGGTTATAATTTCTTTTTTTTAAAGCAGATTTTACATCTCGCAGCGAAATATTAGGGTGGCTTTTTTTTTGGTTCATTTTGTTTTTCTGTTTCTCCTAAGAGTGGATGAAATTGCATTGGATAATTTGGCGAGTGCATCGAAAATTACCTGGCGGGCATGCAGCTTGGTGAAATTACCGGGAGCTCGACCGCTCGAAGAAAGAGGGCCTCTTTCGAGTCGCGATTAAAATTCACGAGGGCGTCTCAGGGCGAGCTTACACGAGAGCGAATTGAGTGAGATCTCCCATCGCGAGTTACCCCCGTGATCGACGATATATATATTGCCGTTTGATATTTTTGTTTTCTTTTTAAACCGGCAGAGGACGACTTATTTTTAATTTACAGACTGAACCGTGACATGTCGTACTTTGAGAATGAAGTACTGAGATATGAAAAAAAAAATTTTCAAAAAAAAACTAGGACTGTCGGCGCTCGCGTCGCGTGAATTCGAAGCCGCGCAATTTGTCATGAAAAATTGCGGGAATAATCAAACCAGTCAGTATAATAATTGGCAGAAGATTTACGGCAGCGTGTGTCCGATACAAAATCCTGTCGCGCATTCAAATGGGCAGCATCTTCTCTGGATGCTGCGCTGTATCTTCGGGAAGGATTTCAGTGAAGTTCGTAGTTTAAAAAAGAAAAATCGAAAAAAGAAAAAAAATCGTACGAAAGTTAAAACCAAAATAAGTTAACCAAGTCGTTGAACCGAGTGCATCCAAAAGTGCATCCGTGAAGTGGTCCAAAGTTTAATCCCATCACGTTTGTTTTCACGAAGCTGCGTAGTCTCGCTGTTTACGAATTCCAAAACGCAGTCGGTTCTTTGATCGGGATCAGCAGGAACCACCGGTTCTTATTTATCTTTTTCATCCCTCCCATCCAAAACCTCTTTTAGGCTCACACGTGGCTCATCCCATGTATCACGCTCTGGATGCACTGCTGTGTGCATAAATATGCATCTTCAACGCGCGAACGCATTTATGCTCTTGTATATACATTATACATATGTATTTATTTTATCTTGTTTTTTCTTTTTTCAACATTAATCTTCTTCTCGAACTTATTTCGTTGACGTTCGACACTATTAAACCTCGTGCTGTTTTCGATGCTGGAATTGCTTAAGTCATGTTCACATGTCTAACATGTAGCATAAGGAGCAATGTAAAAACTGACTTTGACTACGTGCCGACTTTTCAGATGCATCTGTTGCATAGGTGCAATATAATCTTATGCATTTCTTGTATGACTAAATGCGTGGGAGTGATTGTGAATTTCGAAAAAATTGGATTTCTTTTTATAATTCTTGCGACGATACAATGCATATTAAGCTATTGAAAAAAGTTCTATGAAAACCGGGCATCGCGACAGGAAGCATTGAACACGATTTTATATTTAATTGTCGTAAATGTGGGTGAATTTTTTTCACTTTGATATCACCAAGAAATTTCAATTGGCTATCATCTATCACTAATAGCATCTTTTTCGATATTTGTTTGTGGCATATTTATCAAGCAGAAACGAAGCGTGGCATGTGCTTATAATTTTGATTAATCAATATGATACTGTGATAAGTAAATCTGTATATGGGATCGTTATCAGAAATGTTATTCCATGTATCATACATCATTGCGCAATGATCTTTATCGAAAATTAAATTTTATTACTGATAATTCAACTACACATATGACAGTAACATGAATATAATGGACTGATTAGAAAATAACCAAACAAGATATTGATTATTATCTGAATAACAATATTGAATGATGATTCCAGATTACGTGAGAAATAGGGTGTTTCCCGAATTACGAGCTTTGGAAGCTTAACCCTTTAACTGGCTGATTAAAGTCAAAAGCAAAATTATCGTCGATTCGTCGGATTCACTAGCTATGCTAATTATTAATAGAAAAATTTTAATAACAATGATATGCATGCTGCAAATATAACGTATGAAAATTTTCCAAGTATTTTTATTATTTTCGAAATATTTTTTAAATTTATTTTACACTTTTTTTGTTCACAAATTTCCTTATCTTGATCATTCATTGCGTTATCTTGCATTAATCACGTTCACCTCCACCACTTTCATCAAAGTCTCTATCACGTAGCCGAAGGCTATTCACACGAATGAAGGTCAGGTTAAGCATATCTCGTACCTTCGGACATATATAAAAGAACTTCAACCGGCGCAATCATTTCTAAAGCTACCACAATGATGACAGTAGCATTTGGACGCGTGATACTTACGATTACCACCATCATAGCCGGATTAGTTATCCGGGTTGATTCTGAAAAACTATGGTGGCAAACGACAACACTCTATCAGGTTTATCCGCAATCATTTAAAGACAGCAATGGAGACGGATTAGGCGATTTGAATGGTAAGTAGAAAAAGGAAAAAAAATTTGACAATATAAAAAAATGTATCAAATTTGAATTTTCGATAGTTTCATTCGTCAGTTGAAACCATTAAATTCTACCATATTTCGACACGATGACAGGATGGTTCAAAATTTTGATTATTTTCGAAAAAAATTGCGTCGCTTCAAAGAAAAATAGCATGCACATTATTTTTTAAAAATCAATGTCAAATCTCTGACAATATTTGCGTAATCCGACGTACGTCGACACGGTAATTGCGAATTCTAATAACATCCGCGAGTTATTTACGTGTCATTTTGTCTTATTATTCGCCAGTCCTTCACTTCCGTACAATAACAGTGGATAGAGTTATGCAATATTTCCCCCAGTGTCACGGATACTTAAATTATATAAATAAAATTCTAATAAGACATCCTGTCGCGATGTGATGTTGATCAGTCTAAACGTCACCAGGTATCACGAGCAAACTGGAACATCTAAACGACATGGGAATAGAGACAATATGGTTATCGCCATTTTTCAAAAGTCCCGAAATCGACAATGGTTACGACGTCTCCGACTACTTAGACGTAAATCCAAAGTATGGGACTTTGGAGGATTTTGACAATCTAGTAGCTCGTGCCAAGGAACTTGGAATCAAAGTGGTTCTGGACTACGTTCCTAACCATACGAGTACGGAACACGAGTGGTTTAAATTATCCGAAGCAAGTGTGGACCCCTATACCGATTACTACGTGTGGCACGAGGGAATTCTGGACGCAAACGGTACCAGAAAACCACCAAACAATTGGTTGAGCGTTTTCAACAGCGGAAGTGCTTGGGAATGGAGCGACAAGCGAAAGGCTTATTATCTTCATCAATTTGAAGTACGCCAGGCAGATTTGAACTTCACCAATCCAAAAGTTCTTCAAGAGACGAGGGTGAGTTCCGATTAATAAATATTAATAAAAAAAATTATTAATGAAATATAAGAAATATTTAATATAATGTATATGAACAATATATATTTTTTCTAATTAGGATATCCTCACGTTTTGGTTGGATCGTGGTATTGCTGGTTACCGTATAGATTCTGCACCTTATCTATTTGAGGATGCTGACTTAAGAGACGAACCGTTGTCAGGGCTCGATGGATATACTTCGAATGATTATTATTATCTGAAGCATTTATACACCAAAGATCTTATTGAGAATTATAACGTGATCCGGATGTGGCGAGATCACATTGATAATTATAATAGCAAAGTTAACGATGGTCTACAACGCGCTATGTTTACCGAGGCTTACGCTAATATAAGCATGATAGTTTTGTACTACGATTATGGATCGCAGATCCCATTTAATTTTTTCTTTATCAAAGATAAGGATGGTGTCAATCTGGACACAAAAGTGACAGCTAGTGACGTCAAAGATACCATTGATATGTGGATGAACAATATGCCTGAGAATGGAACTGCCAATTGGGTCGTAAGTTTCTATTGCCCTTTTGTACTGTATATATATTACTGTCATTATTTATTACGTAAAGAAATAGAATTGACAGCTTGTTAATGTATTTTTAGATCGGCAATCATGACAATAGTCGTGCAGCCACGCGTTACGGTACCAGAAGGATAGACAGCCTCAATTTCATTTTACTTTTGTTACCTGGCGTCATGACGATTTACAATGGTGACGAGATCGGCATGACAGATACGTATATAACTTGGGAGGAAACACAAGATCCTCAGGCCTGCAGCACTGATCCTGGGCGTTATCAGGCATTTTCCAGGGATCCTGAGCGCACTCCTTTTCAATGGGATGATTCTACGTCAGCAGGTGGGTAATCGATTGCAGGTTAAATTATATTATTTTTAAATGGTATATAGTTTAATTTATTTTTTTTTAGGATTCTCTACAAATTCCTCCACGTTCTTGCCGGTGAACAAAAATTATCGTACACTGAATTTGGCGGCACAAAAGGCCGCTGATAAGAGTTACTACAAGAACTTCCAGGCAATCATGAGGCTCAGGAACACGACGGTGGCTAAGGAAGGAAATCTGACGTCAGTTGTTATAAAGAATCAGATCTTTGCCTTCTCCAGGGAATTGGATGGTCACGATCCATTAATAGTTGTTGTCAATTGGGGAAATACTTCAGTACAAGCCAATTTTGATAAATTTATTAATTTTAGTCAGACTCTGAAAGTGATTCTGTCTAATGTGGATTCTAGTTTCCAAGTTGGGTGAGTGATAAAAAAAAATCGAAGTCTTTTTTATAACCTGTCCAATGTCTTTATCTATGTTAATTAATCTTTATTTTGCAGATCCAATTTATTCAGGAGTGGCATCATACTGCCACCTCACGCTGCCTTGGTTTTAACATCATCTGGTTTTCTATGGTCTGGCTCAATGATTCTCTTACAAGTTTCCTGTTTGATATCCATCTTCCGGTCGTTCTTCAACACGTGAATAAAAATCGTGTTTGAAGCTTTGAATTTACAAAGACTCGTTAGAAGCTGGTAATAAGTTCTGTATATTCGTATAAGGAAAAATCGACTCATTAATCATTAGAATTCATAATACGCGATAACACGCATGTCAGGTATATATGGCGATAACTATTGTTCCTAATAATTTAATTTTCGTATGTAAATTTGGCTAATTAGATTTTATTAATTTGACAGAATTTCGTGCCTATAATATAGATATAAGTAAAGAGACTTTGCTAGGTCGTATTTATGGGCAGAAGACGTTTAGAAATTAACATAGTTTAATACACCTTAAAATTATTCATAGTATGATAGCAAGTGATTGTGATAACAACAAATAAAAATTGTTAATATCGTTATAAGCGTATATGTTTTTCCGATTTTTAACTCTAGGGCCTCGACTTGGCAAGGAATAATACCCATTTAAATTCATTTTTTGGAATTACTCAAACTGCATGTACTTTAACATTGAAATGTTTATTAGGTCGTATCTTAGAGAAAATGATGCGTCGTGAAAATCGTTACGAAAATGCGTAACGCTTGAAATTCTGATATTGCTAACGTGTAACTAAGGATTTTTTCTATTGGCACTGTGTTCAAAATAACATTTCAGCGTAGTTACGCATGATATATATTTTCAGATTTTCATGTTAGTCTTTGATTACGTGCACGAGTTGGAAGATCATTTACCTCCGTAATCTTCATGAACACCTGTATTATGCAATCAACAGCTACATATGAATACGTAGCTTTAAGACATTCTAGCCTAGCATATAGTAGTAGAAACTGTAACCTGCCGAAACTCAAATGCTGTGGCAATGATAACATCGGTTGGCCATCGGACGCTTGGCCATCGCGATATTCGCTATCGTAGCCGGACTGATTCTCCAGATTGATGGTGAGAAGAAATGGTGGGAAACAACGACGATCTATGAGATTTGGCCGCGATCCTTTAAGGACAGCGAAGAAGACGGAATTGGCGATTTGAATGGTAAGTAGGACATATAAAATTAAATTCCAAGAGACATCACTGTGATGTTAATCAGTCTAAACGTCATCAGGTATCACAAGTAAACTGGAAGTTTGTTGTGAAAGTTGAAATTTGACAAGGAAATTTAATAAACGTGTTTAACAATGTGGTCAAAAATTGAATTCACAGTAGCTAACGTTTAACTACCTATTTTTCACAGACGTCAGATGCAACTCACATCCAATAATACAGTTTTATGATTATACACGGTGATTTATAAAGTGATTATATCTGCACCAGAAAGCATATTAAGCGAGTGGAAGTATTAATGATTATTGTGATCGGATTGAAATTCCTATCTCGACGCAATGAAAAATAGTGTACCCAAATGAGTTCTCTACTACAACTGTTGGATCGTTGTAAAAATAATGGTTCAATTTTATTTAAACGTGTTACCAAGTATCCGCCATGATAGAAGTTAGTCCATGATGAGCGAACAAAGTTTTCGTACGCGACCTACACTGCCTGATGAATTTGTTCTAGTGCTTCAAATGTTCATTCGGTATTATAGAATATAAAGGTGGTCTAGATCGTATGATATCCGTGATCACTTTATGTTTTCATTACGGTGCTCACATCCGCGAATATTAAACGAACGATAAATTGTTCTGAATCCATCGAGAGTTTATGTTCCTTGGATCATGCGCATTAGCAGTCAGGATAGCATATCTCCCATTTTCCTCCTGACATAGACTAATTTACCAGTTAATAGTAAGAATCGTGATTGACGTTGATAAGAGTCACTATAAGAATTTCCAGGTAGCCATGAGGCTCAGGAACATCGACGGTGGGTAAGGAAGGAAATCTGACGACACTTGTTATCGACGAGAACGCCTTAGCAATGTCCAGGGAATTGGAGGGATACGATCCGTGACTCACGCTTTTATTAATTGGTCAGATTCTCCGGTAACAGTAAGACTTGATGACTTCGGTAACTTTAGTGACGATCTGAAAGTGCTTCTGTCGGACGTTAATAATGATCTTAAAAATGATAATCTATTTGTCACCGTGTACCGGTTTGCATCTGACTGAACGCTTACCTCAAAACAATTGCGAATTGTGATTTCTGTATGGAACTGCTGCGCGAAGCTAAGGCGTTTGGCCAGTATCGAAAATCTGTCAAAAAATAAAATTTCGAACGCAAATATCTCCCTCATTATATGTGCCATCCATATGGATTTTTTTATCTCTCTTATTGTTTCCTGCACTAAAAATTTTGTAGTCAAGTTTTTTCTATATCGTTTCAAATGGCAAAGATTCACCGCTTCACCGCACCGATTCACCGTTTCACCGCAAATGTCAAACGTGCCACTTAGCTGATAAACTCTGTATATTCACTGCCGTTGAAAGGTTTTCGGAGAAGGTTTTAAGTTGGGAAAAAGTTGAAGTAAAACGTCAGTCCATAAAGTCCGTTTTTAATCTTATCTTTCTTAGTAGGAACCTTGTCCCAAAGGTCGGCTCTTTGCAAGCGATTCTTGAATGTGATTAGTGATATTTTTTTTATCATGAGCTTCGTGGAATCGCGTTTGAATTTCCGATGCAGCAGCTTCCTATTCACTTTGGACCCTATTACCAATGACTGGTCCTCTGGCTTTGGAAATGACTGGAGGCCTCCTACTTCGCGCGTTGTCCTTATTAGAATTTGTTCTCCGGAAGGGAGTGATAGCATCCCCAACAGCAGACCGCGATATTTTTACAATTTTGGCAACACAAAGTAGACGGGTGAACATAAATGGTGAACACGACTTAAGCGAATGCTGCACAGACATGCGCAAATTTTACGGAAAATTTACTGACCTTTTTCTTTTTCATTATTGGAAAGGAGGTCTGAAGTATAAATATTTTCAACGTGACACATGATTATATGATCGACACTCGCACATGAACTAATAATTCGCGATTGTACAAACAAGTTCGCGATGGCCAAATTTTATTGCTGAACGTAAACAAAAGGGAGTTATCAGTGAGATGTGAGATAATCATCGTTAGAGGATTTAAAAATTGTGCCACTGTAGGAGACGTGAGCTGCAAACTACATAATATCGAAATAGATTATTTTACTATTCATACTACTATAATAAATACAATAATTTTTATTATACATATCTATATTTTATGAATTGCTATACACAGAAAAAATCTGATCACATATACATTATCCGATTTAAGTTGATAGAATGGTAGAGTTTGGCTGAAGTCAAATCAATAGCCATAAATAATTTGTTAAAATCGATAAAAGAAATAGAAAAATATATTGAAAATGCGAATTTAATACTGGCAAATAATGTTTATTCTTATAAATAAATCATAATGCTAAATACCGCGATTTAGTGACCTTGAACGTAGCTGGCAAATTATGAAATCTTCCTTCTCACTCGTCCTCATGCATAATCGAAAGTACATTGAGATCAAGCATAATTACTTGGTTGATATTAGTAAAGTAAAAGATGAAACATTCTAGCAAATTTTGTCACGACCCAGATGACGTCGAATTCTAGAAACAGCGTGACACTTTCGAATGTTTTCCATAGATGGGCCATTAAAAAATCGTAGACACTTGGAAGACGCAAGAAATTACAACATTCTATCAGCTGTAAAAGAACAGCACGATATGTATTTCCAAAATTGCTTCTTAAAATTAAATTGCTAAGTCTAGGTGATTTCTTGCTAGATATTGATTATGCACACGTGTTGGAATATGATTTAACTGCGCAACTTGTATGAACAGCTGAATAACGAAATAAAAGCTGCACATAACCGATCCAATTTGTATAAATAAGAACACTGTGATCTGCCGAAACTCGACTATTGCAATAATGGTGGCATTGGCATCTAGACGCTTGGCCATCGCGATATTCGCTATCGTAGCTGGACTGATCCTCCAGGTTGATGGTGAGAAGAAATGGTGGCAAACAACGACCGTCTATCAGATTTGGCCGCGATCCTTTAAGGACAGCGATGGAGATGGAGTTGGCGATTTGAATGGTAAGTAGGATATACAGAATTAAATTCCAAGCGACATCACTGTGATGTTAATCAGTCTAAACGTCACCAGGCATCACAAGCAAACTGGAACATCTAAACGACATGGGAATAGAGACAGTATGGATATCGCCTTTTTTTAAAAGTCCACTAGCCGACAGTGGCTATGACGTCTCCGACTACTTAGACGTAGATCCATTGTATGGGACTTTGGAGGATTTTGACAATCTAGTTGCTCGCGCCAAGGAACTTGGAATCAAAGTGGTTCTGGACTACGTTCCTAACCATACGAGTAAGGAACACGTGTGGTTTAAATTATCCGAAGCCAGTGTGGACCCCTATACCGATTACTACGTGTGGCACGAGGGAATTCTGGACGCAAACGGTACCAGAAAACCACCAAACAATTGGTTGAGCGTTTTCAACAGCGGAAGTGCTTGGGAATGGAGCGACAAGCGAAAGGCTTATTATCTTCATCAATTTGATGTAAGCCAGGCAGATTTGGACTTCAGGAATGAATTAGTCATTGAGGAAACGAAGGTGAACCATGGTTACTAGTGAATAACAAACAATGTACTTCTGTAACTCATTCGATTGCTTCCCCACTAGAAAATAATTTCTTACTGGCTGGATCGTGGTGTTGCTGGTTTACGTATAGATGCACTGCCATTTATGTACGAGGATGCTGAATTTCGAGATCAACCGTTATCAGGAAGGAACGTACCTCCTACTGACTACTTCTACCGACAACCTATCTACACCAAGGATTTGATTGAAGATTATGAACTTGTTCAGATATGGAGAGATTACTTTGATGAATATAATGCAAAGACCAATGATGGTCTAGAGCGCGTCATCATTACCGAGGCAGTCGCTAATGTGTCCCTGATGTGTTTATACTATAACTACGGTGCTGACATCCCGTTCAATTTTCTATTTGTTACAAACAGCGGTATTCCCGTTACTGCTGAAACCCTGTCACCTGCAGGAATCAAGAATAATATTGATCAATGGCTTGAGTACATGCCTGAAGGTGGAACACCCAACTGGGTTGTAAGTTTGAAATCCACATTTGTGCTGTTATAATCTTAATTTATTATGTAAAAATATCAATTAACATCTCATTAATCCGTTACTAGATTGGCAATCATGACAAAGCTCGTATAACCACGCGTTTCGGCACCGAGAAGATAGACATGTTAAACATTCTTTTTCTTTTATTACCTGGCGTCATGACGGTTTACAATGGTGACGAGATCGGCATGACAGAAACTTATCTAACTTGGGAGGAAACAGAAGATCCTCAGGCCTGCAGCACTGATCCTGAGCGTTATCAGCGATATTCTAGGGATCCTGCGCGCACGCCTTTTCAATGGGATGATTCTACGTCGGCAGGTGGGTAATACATTACTGATTTGTGGAATATACCTTAATGTTATTTTCATTTTATCAGGATTCTCTACGAACACCTCGGTGTACTTGAAAGTGAACGAGAATTATCGTACACTGAAT
>JARQTJ010000134.1:0-10303 GCA_030142635.1 Trachelus troglodyta | reverse complement strand
TTAGTCATTGAGGAAACGAAGGTGAGCCATGGTTACTAGTGAATAATGAACAATGTACTTCTGTAACTCATTCGATTTCTTCCCCAATAGAAAACTATTTCGTACTGGCTGGATCGCGGTGTTTTTGGTTTACGTATAGATGCACTGCCATTTATTTATGAGGATGCTGAATTAAGAGATGAACCGCCATCAGGAGATCCTATACCTGCTACTGACTACTGGTACTTACATCATATTTATACCAAGGATTTGATTGAGAATTATGAACTTGTTCGGATATGGAGAGATCACATTGATGAATATAATGCAAACGTCACTGATGGTTTAGAGCGCATCCTAATTACCGAGGGATTCGCTGGTGTATACCTGATGAGTTTATACTATAATTACGGTGCTCACATACCGTTCAATTTTCTCTTTATTAGAAACGACAGTGTTGCCTTCAATGCCGAAACTCTGTCACCTACAGGAATCAAGAACAATATTGATCAATGGCTTCAGCATATGCCTGAAGATGGAACACCCAACTGGGTCGTAAGTTTGAAATACATTTTTGTGCCGTTATATTTTAATTTATTAAGTAAGAGTTCCAATTAACAGCTCATTAATCCGTTACCAGATTGGCAATCACGACAGACCTCGCATGGCCACGCGTTTCGGCTCCGAGAAGATAGACATGTTCAATTTCATTTTACTTTTGTTACCTGGCGTCATGACGGTTTACAATGGTGACGAGATCGGCATGACGGATACGTATCTAACTTGGGAGGAAACAGAAGATCCTCAGGCCTGCAGCACTGATTCTGAGCGTTATCAGCGATATTCTAGGGATCCTGCGCGCACGCCTTTTCAATGGGATGATTCTACGTCAGCAGGTGCGTAATACATTACTGATTTGCGGAATATACCTTAATTTTATTTTCATTTTATCAGGATTCTCTACGAACACCTCGGTGTACTTGAAAGTGAACGAGAATTATCGTACACTGAATTTGGCGGCGCAAAAGGCTGCTGATAAGAGTCACTATAAGACCTTCCAGGCAGCCATGAGGCTCAGGAACACGACGGTGGCCAAAGATGGAGTCCTGAAGACACTTGTTATCGGAAAGGATGTCTTCGCCATGTCCAGAGAATTGGAAGGTCACGACCCCTTACTCGTTGTTATTAACTGGACGAAGTCTCCGGTAACAGTCAGTCTTAATGACTTCAGTAATTTCAGTAAGAAGCTGAAAGTGCTTCTGTCGGACGTTAATAATGATCTCAATGTTGGGTGAGTGATTAGGAAATCTAAAATATTGTCATTCCTTTATCGTCTGAACGATGTCTTCATTAAATTATTTAATTTTATTTTTCCAGAAACGTTGTATCCAGGAACAGCATTACCCTGCAGGGTAATGCAGCTTTGGTATTAACAAACTTCAACATCTCCTTCTCGAACTTCTGGAGCGCCTATCTGATACCATACTTGAAGTCCTTCTTCCACGTGTAAATGAAGTTAAAATTTTATAAGAAAATTAATAAACTGATTTGGTTAATTGATTTGATAGTAGCTAAAATTTAATTAGCCATTTTTCACAGATGTCAGATGCTAGCTAAATTTAATAATACAGTTTTATGATTATAGAAGGTGACTTCTAGAGTAATTATACCTGCACTAGAAAGCACAGTGAGCGTGTGGAATCATTAGTGATTATTGTGATCGTATTGTAATTTCCTACCTCGACGCAATGAAAAATAGTGCGTCCCCAATTGAAGTGTCTACTACAACTGCTGGATCGTTGTAAAAATAATGGTTTAATTTTATTGAAATGTGTTTCCAGTTATGCGCCATGATAGAAGTTAGTCCATGATGAACATGCACAGTTTTCGGACACGGCCTACAGTGCCTGATGAATCTGTTCCAGTGGTTCACATGTGCATTTGGTATTACAGAATATAATCGTTAAGCATTAAAAAATCATAGAAAGTTGGAAGACCCAAGAAATTACGTATTGTCAGTTTTACCAGAACAGCGCGAAATGTATTTCCACATTTATTTGTAAATTTCAGATTTCTATTTTATTCTATTCTAGATATTTTCATAATTTTGGCAACACAACGTAGACGGGTGGAGGAGGATATACGTTTTCCTAAAGATAAATCGTGAACACGATTTAACCGAATGCTGCCCGAAGAAGATTGGCGCTAAAAGGTTTGAGGCGCATTTCTAGGTTCAGAGCGAAAAGTTTTGTACGACATAAAAATGATAACAAGATTACTGATCTCTTTCTTTCTCTAGTCTGAAGTATACATATTTTCAACATGATACATGATTTTATGATAGTATCTCGCATATGAACTAATACTACGCGATTGTACAAACACCAGTTCGCGATGGGAAAATTTTATTGCTGAAATAACCAAAATGAAACATCAGCCAATATATTAAAAATG
The DNA here is from genome assembly GCA_030142635.1 of Trachelus troglodyta. Classification (NCBI taxonomy): domain Eukaryota; kingdom Metazoa; phylum Arthropoda; class Insecta; order Hymenoptera; family Cephidae; genus Trachelus; species Trachelus troglodyta. The sequence continues at coordinate 7,870 of JARQTJ010000134.1, read as the reverse complement.
TGAATTTAATGCTGGCAAATAATTTTTACTTACAGAAGCACTTATGTTAACGCAACAAGCCATTTCTGAAAGCCTAAAATAGCTCGGTAGAATTCAAAAGGAAGGCCGCTGGGTTCCCCATGCGCTCAGTCCAGGAAACAAAGAAAAGCGCCTCGACACTGCACTGCCCTGCTAACCACGTTTAAAAGAAAAGATTTTCTGCACAAAATAGTGATGAAAAGTGGGTGCTTCATGGGAATCACAAGAGGCGGAAGTTTTGGGTTTATCCGGGTGAGCCCTCGGCCAGTACCACAAAATAAAGAATTTACAGGAAAAGGACGTCATTTACTATGAGCTGCTAAACCTGGCGAAACTGTCGTTGCTGAGTGTTATCAGCAGCAACTTATTCAAGTGAGCGATGCCCTGAGAAAAGTGAGAAAAGGCCTTTTACCGGCAGTGGGAAGAGGCAAGTGACATTACTGCAGGATAACATACAGCGAAAACAACCCTGCAAGTCATCGTCGACTAGGGCTGGGAAATTCCCGCTCCTGCGGCGTGTTCTCCAGACGCCGCCCCTTCTGACGGCCACCTTCTCCGGTTCCTTCAACATCACTTGGCCGACCTGGCAGAACACCTGAAGGAGTTAGTCAAAGCACCGACGATTTCATCGACTCGAAACAACCATCTTTTTTCCGAAATGGAATTCGAATTATTGTCTGTCAGATGACAAAAACTTGTAGAAAGTGAGGAGGATTAGTTTCAAGATTAGTTACGTATTCGTTCTTCTGCAAATTAACATTAAATTACGTAAAAAAAAAACCAATAACTTAGTCGTACACCTAACATGATTTAGTCTCGCAATTAGTATGAACAGCTGAATAATTTAATAAAAGCTGCAAATGAACGATCCGACCTGTATATATAAGAAAACTGTGATCTGCCAAAACTCAACTATTGGAATAATGGTGGCATTGGCATCTAGACGCTTGGCCATCGTGATATTCGCTATCGTAGCCGGACTGATTCTCCAGGTTGATGGTGAGAAGAAATGGTGGGAAACAACGACTATCTATGAGATTTGGCCGCGATCCTTTAAGGACAGCGATGGAGACGGAGTTGGCGATTTGAATGGTAAGTAGGACATATAGAATTAAATTCCAAGCGACATCACTGTGATGTTAATCAGTCCAAACGTCACCAGGTATCACAAGCAAACTGGAACATCTAAACGACATGGGAATAGAGACAATATGGATATCGCCAATTTGCAAAAGTCCATTAGCCGACAGTGGCTATGACGTCTCCGACTACTTAGACATAGATCCAATGTATGGAACTATGGAGGACTTTGACAATCTAGTAGCTCGCGCCACGGAACTTGGAATCAAAGTAGTTCTGGACTTCGTTCCTAACCATACGAGTACGGAACATGAGTGGTTTAAATTATCCGAAGCCAGTGTGGACCCCTATACCGATTATTACGTGTGGCACGAGGGAATTCTGGACGCAAACGGTACCAGAAAACCACCAAACAATTGGCTGAGCGTCTTCAACAGCGGAAGTGCTTGGGAATGGAGCGACAAGCGACAGGCTTATTATTTTCATCAATTTGATGTAAGCCAACCAGATTTGGACTTCAGGAATGAATTAGTCATTGAGGAAACGAAGGTGAGCTATGGTTACTAGTGAATAATGAACAATGTACTCCTGTAACTCATTCGATTGCTTCCCCACTAGAAAATAATTTCTTACTGGCTGGATCGCGGTGTTGCTGGTTTACGTATAGATGCTGTGGCATATATCTATGAGGATGCTGAATTTCGAAATGAACCGTTATCAGGATTAGACTTACCTACTTTTGACCACTTCTACCTAGATCATATCTACACCAAGGATTTGATTGAGAATTATGAACTTGTCCAGATATGGAAAGATCACTTTAATGAATATAATGCAAATGTCACTGATGGTCTACAGCGCGTCATGATTACCGAGACATTCGCTAATGCATCCTTGATGGCTTTATACTATAATTACGGCTCTGACATCCCCTTCAATTTTCTTTTTATTACAAACTACGTTACTTTCTTCGATGCTGAAAATCAGTCACCTGCAGAAATGAATAATCTTATTGGTCAATGGTTTGAGTACATGCCTGAAGGTAGAACGCCTAACTGGGTCGTAAGTTTGAAATACATTTTTGTCCAGTTATAATTTTAATTTGTTACGTGAGAATTACAATTAACAGCTCATTAATCCGTTACCAGATTGGCAATCACGACAGACCTCGCGTGGCCACGCGTTTCGGCTCCGAGAAGATAGACATGTTCAATTTCATTTTACTTTTGTTACCTGGCGTCATGACGGTTTACAATGGTGACGAGATCGGCATGACGGATACATATCTAACTTGGGAGGAAACAGATGATCCTCGGGGATGCAGCGGTGGTCCTGAGATTTATGAAGAATATTCTAGGGATCCTGCGCGCACGCCTTTTCAATGGGATGATTCTACGTCAGCAGGTGGGTAATCGGTTGTAGGTTCAGTTTTATAACTGTTACGTGGAATATACCTCATTGTTATTTTCATTTTATCAGGTTTCTCTACGAACACCTCGGTGTACTTGAAAGTGAACGAGAATTATCGTACACTGAATTTGGCGGCGCAAAAGGCTGCTGATAAGAGTTACTATAAGAACTTCCAGGCAGCCATGAGGCTCAGAAACACGACGGTGGCCAAAGATGGAACCCTGAAGACACTTGTTATCGGCAAGGATGTCTTCGCCATGTCCAGGGAATTGGAAGGTCACGACCCCTTACTCGTTGTTATTAACTGGTCGAAGTCTCCGGTAACAGTCAGTCTTAATGACTTCAGTAACTTCAGTAAGAAGCTGAAAGTGCTTCTGTCGGACGTTAATAATGATCTCAACGTTGGGTGAGTGATTAGGAAATCTAAAATATTGTCATTCCTCTATCGGCTGAACCATGTCTTCATTAAATTATTTAATTTTATTTTTCCAGAGACGTTTTATGTAGGAGCAACATTACCCTGCAGGGTAATGCAGCTTTGGTATTAACAAACTTCAACATCTCCTTCTCGAACTTCTGGAGCGACTATCTGATACCATACTTGAAGTCCTTCTTCAACGTGTAAATGAAGTTAAAATTTGATGTGGAAATTAATAAACGTTGTTTAACAATGTATTTAAAAATTGTATTCACAGTAGCTAACATTTAACTACCTATTTTCGCATGTCAGATTCTACCTAAATGTAATAACATAGTTTTATGATTATATACGGTGACTTATAAAGTATTTATATCTGTGCAGAAAAAACCAAGTTCCACTAGTTAAAACCTGCACTAGAAAGCAGACTGAGCGAGTGGAATTATTGGTGATTATTGTGATCGAATTGTAACTTCCTATCTTGACATAATGAAAAATAGTGCGTGCCCAAATGAATTCTCTACTACAACTGTTGGATCGTTGTAAAAATAATGGATCAATTTTATTGAAATGTGTTCCCAAGTATGCGCCATGATAGAAATTAGTCCATGATGAACATGCAAAGTTTTCGGACACGGCCTACAGTGCCTGATGGATCTGTTCCAGTGGTTCACATGTGCATTTGGTATTACAGAATATAATCGTTAAGCATTAAAAAATCATAGAAAGTTAGAAGACCCAAGAAATTACATTTTATCAGTTGTACCAGAACAGTGCGATATGTATTTCCACATTTGCTTGTTAATTTCAGATTTCTAAAACCATGTATTTCCTTGCTATATACTGATTATGCATATACACCAATGACGTTTTCGCAACCGTGTACGGGTTTGCGTCTGACTGAACGTTTACCTCAAAACAATTACGAATTGTGATTTCTACATAGAACTGCTGCACGAGGCTAAGGCGTTCCACCAGTATCGAAAATCTGTCAAAAAATGACAAAATTTCGAACGCAAATATCTCCCTCGTTACATGTATATGCTATCCATATGAATTTTTTTATCTCTGTCATTATTTCTTGCTCTAAAACTTTTACATGTAACTTTTTCCGATATCGTTTCAAATGGCAAACATAATTTTTAACATTTGCGAACGAAAGTTAAGCAAGAAATAATAATACGCCCATTCGATGGGCAATCAAAAAATTTTCAATAGTCGTCACATCAGATACTCAAAATTGTCCACCGTTTCACCGCAAATCTCAAACGTGCCACTTAGCTGATACACTCTGTATATTCGCTGCCGTTGAAAGGCTTCCGGAGAAGGGTTTAAGTTGGGAAAAAGTTGAAGTAAAACGTCAGTCCATAAAGTCCGTTTTTAATCTTGAATGATCCAGCCTTTGAGCCCACTGAAGTCTCCTCTGCCTATTTCCACGCCGTCAAACTGCTTTCTTAGTAGGAACTCTGTCCCAAAGGCTGGCTCTTTGCAAGCGATTCTTGAATGTGATTAGTGATATTTTTTTATCATGAGCTTCGTGGAATCGCGTTTGAATTTCCGATGCAGCAGCTTCCTATTCACTTTGGACCCTATTACCAATTACTGGTCCTCTGGCTTTGGAAATGACTAGAGGCCTCCTACTTCGCGCGTTGTCCTTATTAGAATTTGTTCTCCGGAAGGGAGTGATAGCATCCCCAACAGCAGATCGCGATATTTTTACAATTTTGGCAACACAAAGTAGACGGGTGGAGGTGGGTATACGTTTTCCTACAGATAAATCGTGAACACGACTTAAACGAATGCTGCCCAAAGAAAATAGGCGCAAAAAGGTTTGAGGCGCATTTCTAGGTCCAGAGCGGAAAGTTTTCGAAGAGATAAATTTTATCGAAAATTTACTAACGTCTTTCCATTTCGTCATTTGGAACGTGGTCTGAAGTATAAATATTTCCAGTGATATATGAATTTATGATCGTCACTCGCACATGAACTAATAATAAGTGATTGTATAACAACAGTTCGCGATGGCAAAATTTTATTGCTGAACATAACCGAAAAGGAGTTATCAGCGAGATGTGAACCAGGTAACCATTGGTAGCGGATTTAAAAATTGTCCCACTGCAGGAGACATGAGCTGTAAACTATATAATATTTAAATAGAGTATTTTACTATTCATAATACTGTAATAACTACAATGATTTTTATTATACATATCTATATTGTATGAATTGCTATATATAGAAAAAATCTAGTGATACAATCATCATAGGATTTAAGGTGGTAGTAAGGTAGAGTTTGGCTGAAGTCAAATGAATAGCCATAAATAATTTGTTAAAATCGATAAAAGAAATAGTAAAACATATTGAAAATGCGAATTTAATGGTGGCAAATAATTTTTATTATTATAAATAAATCACAATGTTAAATACAGTAATTTAGGACGCAGCTGACAAATTACGAAATATTCCGTCTCACTATCGTATACATATACATTCAGATCAAGCATGATTAATTGGCTAATATTAGTGAAGTAAAACTTGAAATATTTTAGGAAATTTTGCCAAGACCCCAAAGACGCGGAAGTTTAGCGCAATTTTAGATACAGCGTGACACTTTCGTATGGCCACCTCAGTCTTCCATAGATGGGCCATTCAAAAATCATAGAAACATGGAAGACGCAAGAAATTATAACAATCTGTACCAGAACAGCACGATACGTATTTCCATATTTGATTGTTAACATTAGATTGCTAACTCCTCGTGATTCCTTGCCAGTCACTGATTATATAAACGTGTTGGAATATGATTTAGCTGCGCAAAGTCTGCGAACAGCTGAAAAATGAAATAAAAGCAGCACATAAACGATCCAATCTATATATATAAGAAAAGTGTGACCTGTCGGAACTCAACTATCGCAACAATAATGATATTGGCATCTAGACGCTTGGTCGTTGCGATATTTGCTATCGTAGCCGGACTGGTTCTCCAGGTTGATGGTGAGAAGCAATGGTGGCAAACAACGACCGTCTATCAGATTTGGCCACGATCCTTTAAGGACAGCGATGGAGACGGAGTTGGCGATTTGAATGGTAACTAGGACATATAGAATTAAATTCCAAGCGACATCACTGTGATGTTACTCAGTCTAAACGTCACCAGGTATCACAAGCAAACTGGAACATCTAAACGACATGGGAATAGAGACAATATGGATAACGCCATTTTTCAAAAGTCCACAAGTCGACACTGGCTATGACGTCTCCGACTACTTAGCCATAGATCCAACGTATGGAACTATGCAGGACTTTGACAATCTAGTAGCTCGCGCCAAGGAACTTGGAATCAAAGTGGTTCTGGACTTCGTTCCTAACCATACGAGTACGGAACACGAGTGGTTTAAATTATCCGAAGCCAGTGTAGACCCCTATACCGATTACTACGTGTGGCACGAGGAAATTCTGGATGCAAACGGTACCAGAAAACCACCAAGCAATTGGCTGAGCGTCTTCAACAGCGGAAGTGCTTGGGAATGTACTTCTGTAACTCATTCGATTGCTTCCCCACTAGAAAATAATTTCGTACTGGCTGGATCGCGGTATTGCAGTGGCATTTACCATTGAGGATGCTGAATTAAGAAATGAACCGTTAACAGGAAAAGACGTACCTCCTACTGACGTCAACTACGTAAATCATATGTACAGCAAGGATTTGATTGAGAGTTACGAACTTGTTCAGATATGGAAACATTACTTTGATGAATATAACGCAAACGTCACTGATGGTCTACAGCGCGTCTTGATTACAGAGGCATTCGCTAATGTGTCCTCGATGTGTTTATACTATAATTACGGCGCTGACATCCCGTTCAATTTTATCAATGGTTTGAGTACATGCCTGAAGGTGGAGCACCCAACTGGGTCGTAAGTTTGAAATACATTTTTGTGCCGTTATAATTTTAGTTTACTACGTAAGAATTGCAATTGACAGATCATTAATCCGTTAACAGATTGGCAATCACGACAGACCTCGCTTGGCCACGCGTTTCGGCTTCGAGAAAATAGACATGTTAAACTTCATTTTACTTCTGTTACCTGGTGTGATGACGGTTTACAATGGTGACGAGATCGGCCTGACGGATACGTATCTAACTTGGGAGGAAACAGAAGATCCTCAGGCCTGCAGCACTGACCCTCAGCGTTATCAGCGATATTCTAGCGATCCTGGGCGCACGCCTATTCAATGGGATGATTCTACGTCAGCAGGTGGGTAATCGGTTGTAGGTTCAGTTTCATTACTGTTACGTGGAATATACTTTAATGTTGTTTTCATTTTGTCAGGATTCTCTACGAACACCTCGGTGTACTTGAAAGTGAATGAGAATTATCGTACACTGAACTTGGCGGCACAAAAGGCTGCTGATAAGAGTCACTATAAGAACTTTCAGGCAGCCATGAGGCTCAGGAACACGACGGTGGCCAAAGATGGAACCCTGAAGACACTTGTTATCGGCAAGGATGTCTTCGCCATGTCCAGGGAATTGGAAGGTCACGACCCCTTACTCGTTGTTATTAACTGGTCGAAGTCTCCGGTAACAGTCAGTCTTAAGGACTTCAGTAACTTCAGTGAGAAGCTGAAAGTGCTTTTGTCGGACGTTAATAATGATTTCAACGTTGGGTGAGTGATTAGGAAATCTAAAATATTGTCATTCCTCTATCGGCTGAACGATGTCTTCATTAAATTATTTAATTTTATTTTTCCAGAGACGTTTTATGCAGGAGCAGCATTACCCTGGAGGGTAATGCAGCTTTGGTATTAACAAACTTCAACATCTCCTTCTCGAACTTCTGGAGCGCCTATCTGATACCATATTTGAAGTCCTTCTTCCACGTGTAAATCAAGTTAAAATTTCATATGGAAATTTAATAAACGTTATTTAACAATGTGTT
>JARQTJ010000131.1:24993-39182 GCA_030142635.1 Trachelus troglodyta | reverse complement strand
ACGTGATCTTTGATCGCAACACCTATGCTAGCTTCCTGACGCTCCCGCTAACGGTCGCTCACGCATAGGACGTAACAGTTCGCGACAATTAAATAAAGTTTACGTGGCTTTGCATTTTTACGAAAAATTATTTTATAGGGGGTAACCACCCCTAAGTCATTTTATTATGTATGTCTTCAATAAAACAGTTTTTGCGAACGAGACCAACTGGGGAAATTTCATCACAATGAGAGATCAAAAATGTGATTTTTTCAAATTTTTCAAAAAAATTGTTATGGGGGCGGACTACCCCAAAATTATGTTTCCTTATACAAAACCACCATAAGTGCAGTTAATTTTTGGTATGTTCCCGTAGAATAAAGGAACTTATATTACATAAATTTACATTATCAGAAGTACGCGTTACTTTAGGAAAATGTGAAGTACCAAGGAATTATTATAACAAATAGATTTATAAGACCAGCAAGCATTATCAGACTTTATTATTCATTGTACATATGTGGTACAGTAATGATGCTCTTCGAAGAAATGCTTAAAACACAAGGATTTTTTGCACCACGAACACATCCTTGAATTTCACACAATGTGTTGGAAAATGTCTTAAGGAAAAATCTATTGGATTCTCAAATTCTCCTGGTTTTTCTGTGACGTACCCACTTTTAAACCAGGAGTATTTAGAAAGGTTGTGATACCTTGGTGATGATAATTAATTATATACTAAAGACTGTAACATTATTATATTATTTCGCATGTGCAGATTCATGTCATAGTTTAAAAGTATAACAGATTCAGAAAAATGTCGCGTATAATTCTTCCAAATACGAAATCCGTAGACATTAAGGGGTTGAACTTTTCCGGTCGTGCCTTTTGGTATAATCATGGGAATAATATTCTACAGTTGCTGCTTGCCATACAACTTCTGGACAGTGTCCAGTCCAAGAGTCAATGAGTAACACACTTGCCGGTCCTACGTTCGGAAAGAAAACGTACTCCAACCAGCTTGTTCTGCAGGCCAAATTATTCGTATGTTAAAATTAATAACCGGAATAAATATGTGCAATTTCTTCGAAGAGCATCATTACTGTACCACATACAATGAATAATAAAGTCTGATAATGCTTGCTGGTCTTATAAATCTATTTGTTATAATAATTCCTTGGTAATTCACATTTTTCTAATGTAACACGTACTTCTGATAATGTAAATTTATGTAATATAAGTTCCTTTATTCTACGGGAACATACCAAAAGTGAACTGCACTTATGGTGGTTTTGTATAAGCAAAAATAATTTTTGGGTGGTTTACCCCCCTAAAAGTGATTCGACAAATTTGAAAAAATCACATTTTTGATCTCACATTGTGAGGAAATTTTTCCAATTGGATTCATTGTGAAAGATACCACTTTTGTATGTGAAATAATTAAATGAGCGTTTATCACCCCAATTTTCGGGGGCGGTTTTCACCCCCAAAAATTCAGATTGGACCGATAAGAAAAAAACACGTGTCGCTTAGTTTTTCGAGTACTACAACATATGTGAAAACGAAAAAAATCGAAGGCGGACACCTACCAAGGTTTCCTTGTTAGCATAACGTTAACCAAATTGCGGTATAGCAGTTGCTGTATTTCCGTAAGTTCTTTGTCCTTTCTCATCGTCGATTATTCCAACTTTTAAACAGTCTACTCCTCTGCCGATAGATGTCTCATTACTATTTGATAGCATAGATATGTCGTCCGTGGTATTATCTACAGTCGATCATTTAGCTACGTGTTCAGTGTATACTGTTTGTATGCAGTGACATACATATCGATCGATCATTACAATTAGTAGAAATACTTCCGTTAACCAATTTTGTCATTTCCGTGAAATTAAATTCAAGCAGTTCTGGTGTCCTCGTGCCGTTCAATGTAATTTCGTAGATTAATGAAGACACGAACTTACCCGAGTTTTGAACAGTTGCTGTTAAATGGGTACGGTGATTAAATTCGATTACTTCACTGACCGTAATTGGTGTTACCGTTCTTATCGAAAAAGCAATAGGCAATAAGTTCCTACGATGATCGTTCGTATAGCGTTACTATACTGGTAATGCGATTTCCATAGTCAATTTTGGTATAAGGTTGCGATATTTAATGACGTCCAAGATGTCCTTAGTCCCGTAGGATATCATGAGTGTACATACATAGATACATACTGCAATAGCTATAGAACTATAGGCGGCACAGAGTCGTTATTAAAAATAGCCTGGGGATATTATTGACCCGCACGTCACTATACTTGGGTTACGGTCTTTCCGGTTGACCGGTTTAAAGGCTATAGCTTCGCTGGTCTCTGGTACTCTTCGGCTGACCGGAGCGCGTACAATTCAGCCTAGAGAATATGTTACATATCAGCTACGAGCTTGACCAGCTGCTCCAGATGTTTAAATTGATACGAAATAACTGAGTAATCAGTCGCTCATCGTAAGTAAACGTCATTCTCTACGGCCTGGGAGTTCCTAATGGTGAATTTCCATTAAACGCTGGTTGCTGTTATGTTATGTTATAAACAGTTGAAAACGATGTTCTTCATAGCTTTAATGGCAATTTATTTTCATCGCTCGATAAATCATTATAACACGCCGGGTTACCACGTTGTTGAGGAGATCAAGAAAATCTAAGAACAAAAAGCAGGAAGCGAATTCGGAGAGAAGGACGATTAAGAGGAAAGAATGGAATGTTGTCAAGGTAATCCAGCAATCGTGTAAGAGGATATAGTCCGTAGCGATGTTAGCATCGGTAGCATCGGTAGTATCAGCAAGCTCGGCCTCGGCCGTGGCCTCGTAGTTGGCGTCGGCGTCCACATTGCCAGCGGAACGCTGGATGTCGATATTCCAGTGCGCGGTGCAGGCTGAGCAGTGGCGCAGTGAAGCACTGCGCGAGAATCTAAAATTATCGGGTAGCCCGAGTCAAGCGTTCGAGCGGTGACAGCTAATCCGGCGTGCGTTCGCGCTCTGCGTACGATAGAACGAGAGAATCGGTGTTGAAAAGAGAAAGTGAGAGGGTCAAGAGAGGGAGAGAGCGGAGAAGTCCGAGGAAGAGAGGAGAGTAAAGAGTGTGCCGTACAGTCAAGAGCCGTAACAAAGCGTCATCCTGGCTGTGCTGTGACTCGTGTGTCTAGTTGAGTAACATTACTTTCGCGGAATACGGGAAACGTTTATCCTCCTGGTAATCGTTATTTTAGTTGTCATCTTCATCTTCGAAGTTCTAATTGGGATTTTCGTTACCTGCACCGTTCTTCGGGCGTAATTTGCACTGATGGCGGATGAGGAGGGTAACACGTGCGAGGACTCGCTTGGCCCGGGAGATATCAACACCGCTTTTGGGAAGAAGTTACGCGGTCGTAAGGGTGCTCTCAAGAAAAAGAATGTCTATATGGTCAAGGATCATAGTTTCATGCCAAGGTTCTTCAAACAACCGACCTTCTGCAGCCATTGTAAGGATTTTATATGGTGAGTTCGAAACTTTTTACACATTTTGTTCACATTCTGTTCCTTAATTATTTAATAAATATGTAGCTCGTTAATGCTCTTTCAGACAATACTTGGTACCTCATACAAGTGAAATTGTTGATCCTACAAAAGCACCGCTTACTTCGACATGCGGTCATTTCGAGTTCCGTTAGCTAGGATAGTGAACGAACGAATGAATGAAGGAGCGATTAATCGAACAAACAAGCGAATGAACGAATGAACGAGCGACGCTCTATGCTAACTGATTTAGCCTTGAGAGCCCACGCACACGAAATTAGACACAGCTTACGTGCCGCTAGAAATTCTCCAATGTTACGAATTCCTATAGTGTTTTTCTAGATACATTCTTATTTTCGTTCTTCTATTATAGTTTACACGCTACAGAGAATGTCTGTATAAGTATATATCTAAATAGGTTCACCGTTGTATTTCGGAACTCAGAGATGGACACTTGCTCACTTCGTACGATTAAAAATAGCGGATGCGGAAGCTTTCGATTTTCTCAAGTTCTCTTAAACATAACATCACACGAACGAACTATTAGTTAAAACAATCTTTCCAGAATGCTGTGAGACCTGCTGTTCAGCATATATAATTCCCGAATAACTGGGATAACTAGGTAGCTGTGCAGGTAGATAGATAAGTAGATGAATAGATACATAGATTGAGTGGTTTCCGTATGTATCTAACGTACAGTAGAAACGTTGCAACTTTGATCATTCTTCGTTTTTCCCATTATTCTTGCAAGCTTCGTTCCGCTAAATTTTCCCAGGGCTCACGTCCTTTTCCCGGAAATACTCTCTCGTGTATCGATCCGCCAGAGATCTGGTCACGGACTTGCCAACCACCTTCATCGATATTTCTCGTTTGTCCAGGTATGCTTAGCTGCAGTTTTTCATGTTATGTTACGTTACAGTTTCTCTAATAATTAGAGAGAATTCTGAAATATCTTGACAGATGAACGCATAACTAAGCAAGCCATATAGTTATATGCATTGTAAATGTCTGTCAGAATGGAGTTTATCTCTTTCTATTTTTACCTGTTTGTTTCCCAATGAATACGTCATTGGTACACGATCTATGTACAATAAACTATCTATAGCATTCCTAAACTTCATTTTTCTAAATATTTCTTTAAACTACTCTCGGCGATGTAGACAGATATAAATATGAACCAGGAAAAGCTAAAAAAATGTTATCATCTTCAAAATTTCTAAAACCTCTCGGAGCAGTATTTTCCAAAATAAAAATTTAAAGACTATTGTACCTTTAACAAATTCTTTAGAAACTCATTTTATTTCTCTTACTTTCCCTAAAGTGCTAAAGAACGTAAATATGAATATTCAAAACAGATTTTAGATCAACTTGAATTGTAAGTAAATTCAAATGAAATTAATTAAAATATACTAATAGTTAATGTCACTCCCCGGAAAAAATTGTAATATTGTATAATCAGATTCAAAATTTGTCTATATGATCTTATCAAAAATTTTACAATAATTCACTATGAATATTTAAATTCTACATATATGTATAATTATCCTATTTAGGGAATATCATTTGTATAGAATTGAAAGTTTACATAATGTATCTTTGTAATATTTTCTATCTGATTATATAGAGAAAAATTTTTAATCTGATTATATGCAATTTTATATGTTTATATATAATTTTATATAATTATATAGCATTGTTTATTTTCCGGTTCTCCGCTACTATATAACGCGAATACTAATCGGCACATAATATCACTCCAAAAAGGGAAAACAATATAGGTGATCACTTGATAAGGAAAAAGAAAATGTTACCAAATATATCCTAGATATGTCGATCTCGCTCGCTTAATGGCAAGTATTATTGCGTTGACAAGTATCACACTGTATACATTTTTCCTAATCTCATCAATCTAATCTAAAATGTCATTACGATTCCCCCTATAATCTATAAAAAGATCAAAATTTGGCCGTAGTCCTCATCAATCAACGGCTATCATTGCAATCTTTACTGTATGCAATTGGAGGATCCTGCTGTATCAACAAGGGAAGCAATTAACGTTTGCTTCAAATTTTACAGATTAAAATTAGAGTTGTTAACCTCTTCACTTGCAGGCCAAATTTTGAGTCAGGTGTTAGAAATGGTAGGTATAGTCACTGTGTGATGCATATGTGCGTCGCTGCCAGTAAAGGGGCTAACACTATACCGGCAGGGTTAAAATGTTTTAGTAACTCTAGTAGCAACAATAATGAACAGCTAATGATCCAACAGGTCGTAGCTGTATAAATTAAAGAAAACAAACACGATTGTAAAAATAAGAGCACCATCGAACTAATTTAAATCCGCAGGTAGTTGCTACAGAGCAGTGATGGTGCTGAAAAATTGGGATGTTTAATACGATGCAACTTAATACAACAACAACAACAATTAAGAAAAACGTTGAACTTTATAAATGTTTTATTAATAATTTTTTTCTATTACGAGAACTTCAATATGACTTACTTTTTATTAGAACGAATATAGAATGAAAAATTGGTTTGTAAATTGAGTTAGTGGCTCAGTGGGTAGAGTGTGAGATTTCTCAATTCGAGCATCCCAATCATTTTTGGTTCGAATCCACCAATATTCACCAATCGCACTAATACCCATTTTTTATCATTACTATAAAAATGTACATCGTATATAGATTCAAACAGGATTAGTTAAGGCGATAGAAAGATCACTTTATAGTTATCAACAAGTGAGTGTTAATATTATTTTACGTACAATCTACGTGACTGTCGTACACAACACTATATACTAATGTGGTGTTAATCAATTCACGAGTCACATTAATTATAGGGGCTACTATAATTTACTTCAAATTTCTTATCATAATTTTATTGTTGAAATAATTAATTTAATTATAAATAATATATTTAACTTTGTAAAGGGATTAGAATAATCGGAATTACCGCAATTTTTACTATTCTTTTTTTCTGTATAGATGCAAATATTACTTTACTCTCTTTTATCTTCCTCATAGAGGAAGCTATATGACGGTAGAAAATTTTTCTTTAGAGATTTTCATGTCACCATATTCAGAATGTGCCAAAACGTCGAGAAAACACATTTGGAGAAAATGTCCCAATGTATGCGCGCACGCGCGTGTGTGTAATGGCCTCCCAAAGTTGAGACGTGTATAACTCGAGAACGGTTTTAGCTGCGGCCCCCAATTTTTGCAGGCATGTGCAGCATTATAATCCCTTCATTGACTATAACTTTCGATATGATTCAAACTGTGGCTAGAATTTTATGCCGTTTTCAAATTCCCAAAAAAAGGACGTTATCATTCTAGCGATCGCAAATTGGTTGTTATTGCATTTGGGCCGAATCCATCGAGAAGTTTTGATTTTATGATATTGTAAATTTTTCGAAAAATCAACTTTATCGCTGTAACTAGCGCTTACATCTACGAATCAAACCGTAATTCTCTGCAAGTATGAAATATCATCGGCCATCATCATTGGTCAAAGTCATCAAATATCATTAGCGAAGATCGGCCAAGCGGATCTAATTTTATAGCAATTCGAAATTTCGCGGTTCGGTAGTAAATAAAGATTCATTTATGAGGAAGCCAAAGATTAAAAAAAAATTAAAATGTGTCCTCACATAGAGACTTCGTACACTATCTACGATTCGGAGGAAGCAAATTGCAAGTTTCAACTTGTGGCTTGTTTTTTTGACATGACATAATAATTAGCATATAACACTAGTAGAATGTAATCATACTTATTTCATTATTCATTTTTCATAAAAGTTTGTAAATTTAATAGAAGTTACAGAAGATTATAATGTTAGAAATGTTCATGCTTTCTAGATCGCATGCATGCATGATAAGATCTAAGACTGTATATGCACATGACAAAGTAGATCGTGTATCAAGTGACAGTCATTGAATTGTTGCAACATATACATATGTATGCAAGATATATATTTTAATAATCCTGCAGTCATTTGTATTCAAAGTTCTAATTACGCAGCTTCTTTCGCGCACGAATTTAAAACTTCATGGTCAGAAAAATATTAACTTCTCCTCGATAGCAAAAAATATGTATATCAGTATAAATAGAGATTTATTCAGTGCTTAATTCATGTAGAACTTTCTATACAGGAATGTCCAACCAGTAATAACAATGTTAAGTACAATATAAATACTATATGTATAATTTTTTACCTTGGTGTGGTTATTACTCTGGGAAAAAAATAATTACTTTGGGAGAACACGACTCTAGTTATTACATTTTTATACTGCATTTTTACTTATATCCTATCTCTTGCCTCTTTAAGACTCGACTTTTTTCTACATGTTTTACGCTCGAAATTGTAATTGTATTGAAGTTAGACAGGGTCACAAATGACAAAAGAAATTGTCATAATTTTTATTTTATTCAGAACTTCCATTAAGATGACGAAATGCCCGAAAATCACTTTGGGACATTTTCAGAAAAAATCCTCCTTCGGGACAAGTCTTCGAATTTGAGCAAAAAACACCCCTTACGTCAATGGGCAATTTCTTGCAGATTCTTATAATGGCTGTTTCAGTATTTATTAGATATTTGTTTCAATTATTCGTGATATAAATACAATGAAGACGCTGAACGCAGTGCATTATGAAGTTATGTTTAATAAATTCAACAACATTTATCGGATTTCAAATTTTGTATAGATAGCAGATGAATGTCGGTTGTCTATTTTGAAAAAGAGACTTAAGTATCTTAAATTTTTGAATGGTTATGAGTTTTTAAAAGCGAATTGCCGAGGATCATCTTGTTCTCGAATTGTTTATCAGATATTTCTCTATTATATTTCTCATAAGTTCTTAAGAATAAACAATTTTTCTTTATAATCGCGAATAACTCTTTTCGCCATTAAAACAATACTTAATACCAGAACAAACTTTGTATCTGTGACGACAACTGCATCGATAAACAACGCAGAAAAATTACGCCAATAACTTCGAGAAATTTGTTATTTAGGAATTTTCTTAAAAAAGAAAAGACTAAAGACTCATTGCATGCGCACCGACCAGTGATCCATAACAGACGAAAACTTACTTCATATCTTAAAATTTCTAAAGTAATCGCAATCTGTCAAATTATCTGCGTGCCATGAATGTGCACACCAAGCGGCAAATTCACAAGCATCGAACGTCGACAGCGCTAATCGCAATCGGTATTGCAGAAAAGTGGTGACAGAATTTTGAGATATTTTTTATGTACGATACGTTAACGAAAATAATAGATTTCATACTCGTGGGGTTTTGTATATAATCCTATATCATTTTGTGTTTGACTTGTTCCTTCCTTGGAAGACACAGAAAATTCGTTTAACCATCAAATACATTTAATAACATTTCAAGAATAAAATGTAGCAAACAGATTACTAAAAATGGTGATTTATTGCTAAATACGAACTGGCGAAGTTCAATACAAGCATCCTTATAAATAATGACTGAGCCTAATGGAGATGCATCAGGAATCGCCAGAATGAGAAGATATTGATCGAATGGTTTTTCCGTAGACTCTTTCTAGGTGGAATCAACAAATATTAAGTATACCGTGTTATCGATAAATAATCAAGGGACAAAAATAAAATCATTTCTCACTTTGAAATTATAGTTCTATCGTTGAGGGAACTTTTGTACGATTTTTCAGGTTTGCCATTTTTTTATATACTTACAACAAATCTTGCATTTTCTTTCAAGAATATTGTTCAAGGTATTCATATACGCAACAGGGTGATATGGAAAATTATGTTGTGATACCTCAATAGAGGCGTCATACAGAATTTGTCCTCTATAGAGATAACAAAAGAGCGACTTTAGAAGTGCAAGGATAGTCTATTAAGACTACGAGGACCTTACTACTACTCTTATGGTTGAGCGGAATTATCAAGTATCACTTCCTATAAACATATTTCAAAGACCTACTGGAAAATTCAATTATTGCATTACTTACACATCTGTAGGTGTAATATCCGAAGGCTAAAATACTTTTAGTTACATGTTGGCTAGCAGGAGACTTTCTTATTTTCCACCGTGTAAAAATACCTCGTTTATGATAATTGTGATTTAAGGCATGTTGAAACCCATGGATTCAACAAAGCCTAAAACGGATAACTGTAATTCAACAATCTAGAATTTCTTAGCGTTTCCTTTGTCGTCTTTTCTTTCTTCTGTACTTTCCTCTTATTTCATTTATCTTCTGTTTCTTCTTCTTACATCGATGATTAGTTGCAATGACCAAAATGCAATACGCATCTTGTTTATTATTTGATGTTATCGTCAGGTCTAATAAAATTTTATACTGATGTGCCGAATGCAAGTTATATACATCTCTAGGAACAATATATCAATTCAGAAACACTAATATAACATCTTTATTTATAATTTTAACAGTTTTCAATTAATTACGTTTGCGTAATCTTGGGCATATTACTTTCTAGGAGTATCTATTCCATTTTTTAAGAATATGCAGATTAACCACGCGGAAAACAGAAACTGCCATTGGCAGTTAAAAGCTATTATACAAAATTTATTAAAAATTTTCGATTGAATATTTTTGACAGTTATCACATTGGTTCTAATCATTATTTTCAGTACAAAGACAAGCTCCTTTATTGATTTTCGTTTGTAATTCCTCATTCCTACCATCTGAATATCAAATGCGAAAATTGATGCAGAAGGCACGTAGGATTTGGGATACCATTTCTGAAAAATACGATGTGCAATGTTTCGGGGATAGTATCATTTATAAACGAATGAAATTATTTAACCTTATAATTTTATATATTATACTTTAATATAAAATATACAAGATACGGAGAAATTGCTTAGAAATAAGGTCACTATACTCAGAATCAGATAGATTTGTATAGCGGTCACAATAATGTGCGGAATTAAGTTGATGCAAGTGATTACCGAAAATTTGATATATTTTCTATTGCATTACTTTATACATATTGTCTATCTCAAATCAGACTTCTAGTAGGTGAAATTCATTATCGTATCATTTGATCATTTTATTCAGTAATTTATGAAAGTCTGAATAGACGCACAAACCAAAAAAAAATGAAAAATCTCTACTAATGAATGCTGGGTAACACTTTATTAATCGATACATGACGCCTTTCTACAGGTTCCTGGCTGACCTTCAAAACTATAATAGAAAATCTATAAGTTTCCCTCAAGTACTAGCGCGGCAATTACAGCAATTACTTCTTAATTTTGCGACGATTGTCGTTCTCGCTCCTAGGAATTTCTAAGGGAAGAACGCAATAGTGTGAAGATAATAAAAATGTTCTAAAAACGTTTAAAAAAAATTCCGAGGGAAATCAATCGCAGTCGGCTAATTTGTGACAAGAGTCCCTAAGCAACACAGAAGTATGCGAGAAGCATGAGCGAGCATTAGTTCACTGCCGCGCCACCAGGTGGCCATCGCAACTCTCAAGCAGAATCGGAAGACCATGGGAATAATTAGTGTTTCGATGATACTGTTTTTCTTGGATTCAGCACGCTTTAATGCGTTTCTGAAGTTATCTTGAACAACTTGGCATTATACATACATATCCTCAAGGATCTTGTATTCTGTATTTTTTGTATCCTACATTCTTTCATACGTGAGAGAAGCATTCTCTTTTAGACCATACCGTCCATTGAGGACTCTGTGGTTTTTTCCCCCCATTAAAGCAACCAGTCCATTTTTTACTCCGTCTAAAGCACAGAACGCAGTAGCGCAGCTTTAACTACTTTGGAAAATAGCAAAGAATGTTCGCTCTCGTTATTCGAGTCATCCGTGGCCGGAAGTGTTGGCTTCCGCAACGTCAAGCTATTTCCGACACTACGAAGACATCGACTTTTGATATATCCGACAGAGACGCGAGAGGAAAATAGATAGCTAAATTATAATAAATGAGAAAAGTTAACCCGAAAGAACGTTTTATTATTACTGTAACACAACTATCCCTTTACCGTTCCGACCCTGGCTCACTCTAGAGCTAAGTGGCCCAAATCGTCATTTGAGGGAACTGCTACTTCACCAGTCTTGACAGTTGTAAATAATATTCGTTACAAATTAGTTACAATCTATAACGTAAAATCTGGCGTACTGCCAACAGAACCGCCTGTTGAGTTGTTTACCGACTTTATCTACCTCAACCCTAGCTACACGTTGCTACTGTAATATAGTAGAATTAGCAGCTACGGCAAGTTGCAAAACTGACTTCATGCATCCTCATAACATTTGTGCAGGTTTTAAATAAATGTTTGTTAGAGAGCAAAGTGACGTCTTTTGAAATCATAGACGTACGAAGGGTGTCTGATATCTGGAAATTGAATATTGAAGTATTCATTACTTAAAAAGGGAAGTTATAGAAAACACCAACTTTTAGAATGTTTGGAATGTTAAAAATAATCATAAATAAGGATTCTTGTTTAACCTCCTCATATTTCTCGATAATATGAAAAAATAATAATACATTGTATATTAAACTACAGTATCAGAAATGTAAATTGTGTTAAAGCCAACGCATTTGGATACAAAAAATTATTACAAACTTATGCTGAAGCGATAGCGGGTATAAAACAAGTATGGTCACTTGGAATACACTGGGACGTTTCGTGATTTTAGAGGATTGGGAATCATGAGACTTTTTACAGGGTTTGTGCACTGGGCAGCCATATTTTGAAGGAATGTGACACTTTAGTTTTAAAATTAAAGAATTGTGTTATATTGTCCTATAAATTACACTCTAAAATGTCCTTAAACTTCTATTCCCCTCTCTCTCTCACACACACGCACTCTTATAATTGTTTCCAATTACATTGTCATATCGTAGGCGACAAGAACTGGGTTTGTGTGTTCTTTCGTGATATTAGCTTCTAGGCCTGGGAAAGAGATTGCTGAAACTATAATACAGCAGATTGCACGATGCGTCCGAAGACTATAATCCAGTTTATAATTGTTTTATAAATTATAATTTCTGCTTTAAATATATTTCAAAAAAATAAAATACAACGGTATACAATGAAACAGAGGAATGCAAAATAACCAGTCGATTATAATATTAACGATTCGCCTATTGATACAAATAACAATGCTTCGTAAATTAAAAAATATAAAAGTACTTACGCATGACCTATATACCAGACACATAACCCATACCATATACAGTAGATTGAATAGTGTATAGTCGTCTTTTTCGTCGTTGAAAATATAATATCCTTCTCCAGGTTGTTGAATGGCGTATTGCATCTAGTCCGGGTCCGAGGATTTCTGGAGTGAACACCAGTAATTAGTCCATCAAATTATTCCAAATGAATGCGTATCGCAGAAGAAATGAAATAATAAAAAGAACCCTGACGCCTGTTGATAAGATATACAAACTACCGTCACCCGTGCAGAAATTATCCGTATTTCCTACGAAATCCAGATCGTGATTTATCAGGGAATCCCCGGAACGGGATTTCTCATACGATTTCACATGGATCCCGATTCGAAATAATGACGCCACCTGATTTCGGACTGTACCCGTTGGATCCCGATTCGAGGCATATAAGCGTTCATGTTTGTTACTAGTATCAAGAGACTCGTTCGAGTCTCGCGCCAAGTACAGGCAACCGGCTGTACAGGACGCAGCCCGCCGAGACTCTACTCAAGTCAACTCCTTATACCTGTGTTTGGAACGAACTATCTTATGAACAGCTACATATGAGGAAAAGTTATTGGTACATTCGCTATAGGAATTGAGGGTTCTGAAGTGATTGCCACCAAGTTCAATATGATTAGTCAACGAGATCAGGGCGTATTGAGATGGCGAGCGAGATGTTTTTATTTTAATGTCGTCGTCGTCATCCTCCTCCTCCTCCTCCTCAGCCTCCTCCTGATCCTCATCCTCATCCTCATCCTCGTCATCCTCGTCATCCTCGTCATTCTCGTCATTCTCGTCATTCTCGTCATCCTCATCCTCATCCTCATCCTTATCCTCATCCTTCTCCTCCTCCTCTTCCTCTTCGCATGCCCATCTACTTTTTTGCACGAGAGATGGCGCTGACTACTTTGCCTCCTTTACCTATTTGTGCTCTGGATGGTGTTGGTAATTTACGAATACACAACACAATCAAACACACTTTGTACGTTAAGCTACCGTTCACACCAATTTTCCAGTTAGTTTAAGGCTGCTTTCATAATAATATAGTGCTATTAAGCTTTCATGTGGAGTGCACGTGAATGGGTGTACGTGTATGTGTACTTTGAGATAATTCTCCGTATTTCAGGTGATAGTTTTTAGAGATATAGGATGTCCAGGTATTCCTCTCCATAGTTTCCTGTATCTAGGTGTCGGTCATGAACGTCCAGGGTGTCTAGGTGTTCCGTTCCGTAATTTCCTGGGTCTAGGTGTCGGACGTGGACTTCCAGGGTGTTTAAGCGTTCCTCTCCGTAGTTTCTTGTATCTAGGTGTCGGGTGTCAAAGGCCATGGTGTCCAGGTGTTCCGCTCCGACGTTTCTTGCATTAGTTGTCGGACGTGGAAGTCCAGAGTGTCCAGGTGTTCCGCTCCGTAGTTTTTTGTATCTAGGTGTCAGTCATGGAAGTCCAGGGTGTTTAAGTGTTCCTCTCCGTAGTTTCTTGTATCTAGGTGTCGGGTG
>JARQTJ010000131.1:12678-24893 GCA_030142635.1 Trachelus troglodyta | reverse complement strand
TCAAAGGCCATGGTGTCCAGGTGTTCCGCTCCGAAGTTTCTTGCATTTAGTTGTCGGACGTGGAAGTCCAGGGTGTCTAGGTGTTCCGTTCCGTAATTTCCTGGGTCTAGGTGTCGGACGTGGAAGTCCAGAGTGTCCAGGTGTTTCGCTCCGTAGTTTCTTGTATCTAGGTGTCAGGCATGGAAGTCCGGGGTGTTTAAGTGTTCCTCTCCGTAGTTTCTTGTATCTAGGTGTCGGGTGTCAAAGGCCATGGTGTCCAGGTGTTCCGCTCCGAAGTTTCTTGCATTTAGTTGTCGGACGTGGAAGTCCAGGGTGTCCAGGTGTTCCGCTCCGAAGTTTCTTGCATTTAGTTGTCGGACGTGGAAGTCCAGGGTGTCCAGGTGATCCGCTCCATAGTTTCTTCTATCTAGGTATCGGATATGGAAGTCCAGGATGTCCAGGTGTCCCGCTCCGTAGTGTCCTGTATCTAGTTGTCAGGCGAGGATATCCAGGGTGTCTAGAAAAGTGTGCAACGAGCGACGCTTTGGCGTTTCGCTCAAAGCATAGCATCCTCTCTATTGTTCGCACAGCCTCAGGTATGTAAATAATCCAGGACACTCTCCTCTCTTACGTTCACCATACGGCTTCAACATGCTGGACACCATTGAACACGCTTATATGCATTCAAGATTACATTTTCTTTAATTTGTATATATCTTTATGCATTTTTAAATAAAATAAACTTACAAATTAAATTTCTATGGCGTTAAACATTTTCGACAACGCAATATGCTTTTTTGATTGGCGGCATCGCAATGCATTTACATTTTATATCTGCAAAAATATAGATTTCAGTGCATTGAGCAACAAAAACTTGTGTATAATATCCCCAAAAAACATTTAACTGTAAAAAACTACGCCAAGTACAGGAGTGCTCCGAATTCCTCCAACAAAGAGTATTGAAATCATATTATTGACGCCAAGTACGTAAGTCACTACATGTTTGTCAATTATATGATCTAGCACTGGCCCATCATTTTAAATGTGTTTTCATAATTTCCTATAACGTTTTCGCTGCTGTTTTACATTACTACTGCTACCCGTAGTTGATTATGATTTAATGGTCATTCGACAATTTATGAAACTTTAGGTGATTGCTTATCGAGTACTACTTGGTTACTATTTTGTTTAAGTATTACAGTACACATTACAAGTTTATGATGGGGATGGTAATGATTCAGTACCCACAGATGATCACAATGACCCCCGTTTGCCGAATTTATTATCTTTAGGATTGGTTAGACTCAGACAGCTACTAGTCACAATGATGTCGGGAGCTGAGCTTTTTAAGGAGAGAGGCTTGGTGTCTGGTTGATTTCTGGCAGCTCCGGCACAATGATTTTGCTGCAGAAGATCTACAGGGATGGCAGGTTTTCTGATAGGGGTTGAGACACAATGCTCTCCAAGACTAAGAATTGCTCGGATTGAGTTCCCACAGTTTTCAATACAATACTGTTCACCAGTTCGCACTGGAATAAAGGATAGATTTCCTACTTGCTTCTTGATCATTATATTTTTCACAATTTTACTGCTTTTTGTCGTCTTTCGGTTTACACGAGTTTAGTCGGAGTCGGTATCCTAGAACAGAGTCGAGTACAGAGTGAATTCCTATCGAGGAGGCCGCTGCTTATATCGTTGAAAGGAATACGTTAATTTCATTGGGGATAACGATTTTTATTCTGTTAAGGCCTTAACGTTGCTTTTTGGATTTGATGTTTTGATTTATTGCTTGATTTGACTATTTAATTTAACTAATTGGTTAACCGGTTTCTTCAAATACCGGCTTCCTGGTATTTCTTTTGTGTTTGGCGCGTGCCGGCTGATAGCACCTGGGCACTTGTTTGTTTTGATTTCAATCTCACGACTGGACTTTGGATTCTTAGAATATCAAAGATAATAATTTCTAATATTATTTCCTCATGAGTATCGCTATGACTAATTTCAAGGGAATTGTGTAATATTAGGAATTTAAGAGTCTTATTTTCCTTTTCCTTTATCAGCGTCACTGTGAGAGGTCGACAGGAGTTTTGAGAAATTCTAGGATGTGAGGAGTTCTCTCAGATACTATTATGCACATCCACAGTGCGCTATGCACTCTTATGGACTCTTGACGTATCCATAATCGGGAAAAAAGGATCGAAGATGGAGGGGTATAAGAGCGGAACGTTACAATACGTTTTTGGAAATTATTATTTAATTAAGCGTAATAGTGCACAGGATGCCATGTCCACTATCGAGAAATCATCTCAAGACATTATGAAATGGCAGAATATTCTTAATTCAGGCCTGCTAGTGATATAAATTATAAGTATTATACATATTGTGACGTCATTATCGCGATCGAGCCTCGTCAGGAGATGTGAGACTGACCGGCGCACAACTTACGCGATTCCTTCGTGTTCTAGGCAACCCAGGGCTGACATATCCTAAACTCGAAATACCTACGGTATTGTTGGGCGCCAGGTTCCAAAACGGGAACCACGTACTCTTTGTTTCTATTCGTTCGTTCGGGCCTCTCTTGGCTAACTCAGCTACGCGGAGGCGTCGGGGATCTTCGAAATTAAGGACAGCTCCAACCAAATAATACATCGGCCTTTTGGGTCAACAATAACAACATTGATCTTTATTTCGTGCGCCACTTCGGACGCGAACACGTGGGTATAACCATTTCAAATTTAACCATTTCGGAGAGTAAAGAAATGACCCAATAAGATCGCGACTAAAACAACAAATTATTTTACCACAAAGTTGTGAGGGTCTAAAACTAAAACTAATGACATTGGCATTTCTAACGCGTGTCATTCTAAATTTTTACGGACAACTTTTGCGATCTATTCCGCGCGGTTAAATTCGGCAAGTCAATAAATACAGTCATACTATCCGATACAAAGTTCACAGTTTCGCCTTCGATCAATACGTCCACTTAATTTCATACACTTCGACATTTACAATTCGCTAAACTGCCGATCAATTCGATGTCTCACGACGTTTTCACAATTCAATAACTACGGGCGAACACTTCGCTAGACGTGTCGACGTTTCCAATTTTACTAAATACTTTCGGTCAATTCGAGATACGGTTCAGCTACGTACAGTCTCAATAAATTAGTCGATTCGACAACATAAAGTGATCTAATCGCGACACTTCCAAAACATGACCTCAAGGACCATTTCGTGTCTCTCGGCAACACGTCCCTAACTCGAACGCGATACAATGTATTTCGAAGATCGAACACTCAACGATTGCCAACAGAGCCAATCATTCGCGCACAGTCATACTCACATTGATTTACAAAAAGCGCGATAAATATGTCCACACGAGGTAACACATTTACGCGAACACAGTCGCTTGCCGGTCGTCGGAATCTCGTACTCTAAGCGAACGCGATTCTACATGTGGGAACTTATCCCACGTGCCTACAGACACCAGTCAAAACGTACAATACGCGGGGTGTTACGAGATTTCGTCGCTCACACAGTAACAAATCGCTTACCGAAAATCTCTAAGTCTCTTCATCGCGGAAATAGTAGCCTGTTAACGCGGCCTCGGACACCTCCGGATTCTCCTCGGACTTAACCCCGAAAAACGAAACGGCTCCAAAAACACGACTCGCGTCGTCGACAGTCCAGGCAAGAAGAAGGAATTTGTCTTCCCTTTCATTCGTAATCGGCAACACCGGAGACGATCATTCTCTCCCTTATTCGCAACCACTTTTAATTGGTCCAACGGTCCCAATCAGAAATTCCCAAAGATGGCACCACGCGCGACATTCAAAATGCGTTTTCGCGACAATTCATACAATTTGGGCACAGCTTCTACGTCCCACAGGAATTCGCAACGGTTCACCAGGCGTCCCCGGATTCCCAGTTCGCGAGTCATCGTTCCTTTCGTCGATAGCGGTGGGCCTCCTTACCGGGTTGTGGTGCGTTGCAGGTGCTCCGTCGTTCGTAAGTCTATGTCACGCGGGATGAGTAATAGCTCCCTGCTAGTTACTCGGTACGCGTAGACCAGTTCATGTAGCTCGGGTGATATCGTGCGTAGAGTTGATCCAAGTCGCGAGGTGATTGGTGCGGTGAGCGGCAGCGCGCGCAACTAGGGCCCAGCTGACACTTTGACGTCGCCCAGCCTTTCGTCCTTGTTCCTCCCACGCCGATGATCCCTCGCTGGTTTTTCTCGAGATTCGGTAAGCCCGCGAATACAATATTCGCGGCATGGGACATAGCAAAAAATCAAACAACCAAATCAGAAACAGTCCATTCGTAATATTGTTGGCCCTTGAGGTGGCGGGATCTTGCCTGGATTCTTTTCTAATTCGCGTTTTCCCGTGTATCACTACAGTTCCCGCCGAGGACCTGACGGGGTAAAATCTAACACGTCACAATATATTTCAAACTATCGTTTTACTTTATTATCAGCTCTGCTTGTAGCGATTGTATGTTATATTTTTGTTCTTTGATTTATGGATTTTCATTTGCAACAACGCCGATTCATAACATTCCAGGTAACACAGAGGTGCACAGGATGCCCCGGATATCTATGAAACATGAGAAAAAAGAATAAAAGTTTTCTTACGTAACTAGCTAACAAATGTCATTCCATAAGAATCTCTATAGACTTTAAGCATAAAAGACTTTAATGTCGAAGTTTTAAAGAGCTCTAGAGACAGATGTCTGATAGAATTCTTCTAGAGTTGAATGCTATCTGAGATGGCATTCAATGAGAACACTAAACTTTGCTGTCGTCATGTTCATATTATATATATAAGTTTTCTGAAGCCCGCTTGTCATACTTACTTACGGACAATAAAGAATATTGATCAATTTTCCTCATATATATCTTGTTGAGCTTGTCTGTCGATATTTAAACTGAATGATGACGTGTCAAAATGTAAAATTACGATTTTCTATGATCGAATGTATTTTGTGCTATACACAGTGTTCCAAAAGTGACACAAACTAGTAACATGGTTGAATTCTACGCGAAAAGTTGAGAAATACATATTTTAGCATATTAATTTTTTAGTTCGAATTCCGAAAATAACTTACCGGTTTACGGCTACGTGCTGGCCCACTCAATGATGCTCATTCGTGGGTCAGCGTAGCTCATGAGCACGAAAAATATGACATCTCTAGGTCATCAATGAGCATCACCGATGTGAGTGAGCCAGCACATCTATCGCCGGCTGCGCGTTTATACGTTGAAAAATACCAAGTTTAATACTAATTATCTTCTGACTGTGACCTGAAGAACGTTTTACGCTAAAATACGTATTTCCTCATTTTTCACGTAGAATTCAGCCGTGCTATTTGTATGCGTTTTTTTTCGAACACCTTGTATATTAGAAATAGCACAAGCCGAACACTACTGCGATATTGGATTCATAATCTGCTTATTTCATACACATTAATTAGCACCAATATTATGCATGCCCTTACTTGCTCTATATTAGTTTTGCATTTAACGTGTGAGGTACGGTACAGGGTGTATAAGTTGATAAAACAGATAAATACATATTCGCCGGATAATTATGATGCAATATCAATTATGCGTTGCTTAAAGTCAAGCTCAGAATCGGTATTTAAAGAGTTATGAAACGTAATTTGAAGTGATTGCGATGGAACATATACTCAGTAGATGAAGAATCCGTCGACCAAGGCAAACGAACTAGTAAGTTCGACTCGTTCTTCGATCCGATTTTCCAAGTTTTCGTTTTGCGACACACCGACTCCGAAATCGATACAAAGTAGGTTAACTCAATTAGCTGAAACAAAGGCTTTCGTCGCGTAGAGACGCGTTACATCTAGGCCACGGGTTACGACCCCGTAAGCCATGACCTCAGTTAGAGAATAAGCTGGGCCTAATGACCAATCTCGCAGGATGCTCTTTCTCTCTCTCTCTCTCTCTCTCTCTCTCTCTCTCTCTCTCTCTCTCTCTCTCTCTATATATATATATATATATATATATATATATATATATATATATATCCGTCTGAAGATCTTGAACCAAAGTAACGAGATGATAAATATTTATAAAATCCGGTATCATGCTTTCAAATAAAACTACCCTTCTTGTTCTTTAATTCTCAGTTGGTTGCAACTTACACTGACGCAGACAATACTTCGTGAATCTCTTAAGCTGCCGAGCAATGTAGGCTAATCAGAGATTTGCACTGCTATCTGCCTTCCACCCCTTCGAGCACTTCTCTTGTTCTCCGTTTATCTATGTAGCCACCGCTTTCGTTCTGCTCGTTCTTCCGCTCAGTCGTACGTGTCTCGTAAGTACCGGCATAAAAAAAGGAGTACAGATTTGCTGCATTAGTTCCCGTGTGGCTTCTCGTTCTTTTTTTATACGTAATTCCTCTTTGTACAATGTAAAATGCATTATGCTTCGTGCCATGATACGTTTCCAAAGCGAATTGGCGCCGCTATGCATATATTCCGTGGAAAGTTTCCAAACTCTCTTTTCGGTTACCTGCAAGAGTCCATGAAAACAAATGAGAAATTCATTATTTGAAAAACCAAATTTCACTCCTAGGAAAACTAATTTGATCGCAATTCCAGCTGATGACTTTGTTTAGGAATATAAAGAAAGGGCGCTGCTGTGTAGAATTACTTTGTTATAAATACATTTGAAAGTCACCCATCCTGTTCTTCCCTTTGAATTATCGTTTGAGAATAAGATGAAAGAAAATCCGATTGTTGCTCAGAATGTACCTATATTTCGCTGAGCTATACTCCTTCGAATTTTCGTAAATGGAACTTCATTCATTCACGATTACATGTTGAATAATTTCGTTATGCGTCGTCTTACTTTAAACTTTTTCTGTTTCAGGGGTTTCGGGAAGCAGGGCTACCAATGTCAAGGTAAATGATTATTCGAAAGCCGCATAAGTAAATACCATATATAAACTGCACAGTGAATAATGCAGGAACTCTAGAAATGAGAGAGCTGTCTCACTACATTTCAAATGACAAAATTTCGCAATTGTGTTCCAGTATGCAGCTTCGTCGTACACAAGAGATGCCACGAATACGTTACATTCACATGCCCTGGAGCTGACAAGGGTGCTGACTCTGACGTAAGTTTCGATCATGGTTCAATCATTTTCCAGATTGTAAAATTCATTTTATAGCCAATTAGGGCTGTTAAATGTTAATGGAATAGCTATAGAAAATCAGTGTTCCGAAGCTGAATTTCTATTTCATTTATGTAATACGATGTGCCTGCTGGACTTTAATTCGGTCGTGAGTGTGAGGTGGTCGTGGAGGTAGACGTAGGGTGTGAAAGAGGGCAAATATATTGCACGACGCTGGTAAAATGTAGATGAATCATTTCAGAGAATTTTTGAAAGGTGAACATACGAGAAACGTGGAGCTTTTCTATGCCCAAGTGTTTCAGTGCGTCACTTGTGCGTGGCATTTGGCACTTGTGCGTGGCACTGCATGAAACTTACTCGATGATTTTCACTGAACTATACGTGTTGGAAAAGCTCTAGTAGAGAAACTGGTTCTAGGAAATGTTCGGTCGATTGAAATAAATTTCAACGCGTTAATGAAAGCCCTAGAAAAATCTACTAGAGATGAAATTCAAGAGAATTATTCTCACATGCTCATCGTGTGGTGTGTCTGATAATAGGCAAATGTCATATATTATGAGACTAATGAAAAAATGAGCTCCGCAAAACGATGCCGCGTTACAATTCGGCGGAGAAATAGGCTGAGTAAGAGTGTATTATTTGAGGAAAGAGCTTATCAAAATTTGGTCAAGGATCATCCACTAACTAGGTACCACTAATAAGTTACTAGCAATTGGATGATGCCTTCGGACTCTTCCTTACGGGCTAACGAGATAACTTTTGATGCTTTATCGCTCTTTGACCAGAACAAACGATTTGGGTTAGCATTTTGGAAGGATCAATCTAAGAATGGTTGTTAGTTTGTTATCAGGAGCAACAATTCTCATTGGCTTTTGTGAATTTCAATTGTTGTTACCGAATACGCGACATCTAAATGAGAATAATACCGGCCAAAATTGAATGATATAGTGTCCATATATTGCCTAATACTTTAAAGCTACTGCGAGCAACTATCAGCAATTAGTCGACAGACTTCTATCTTATGCTATATTTTACGCTGGATTTTGAAAAAGACTAACAGTAACGTAGGCGGGGGTGGTAAATTCGTGAGTCCGGTCCAGTGAACCACGCTTCAAAGAACCTCCAACTCCTATTAGAATCTTTATCCCTAAAGTAGCTAATATTATTTGAATGGTAATGTCGGCGTGCACGATGTAACGGTGACCTAACGCAGGACACTCGGACGAAGCATCAATTCAAGCAACATACCTACAACAGCCCTACCTTCTGCGACCATTGCGGTAGCCTTCTTTATGGTGTCATCCACCAGGGCATGAAGTGCCAAGGTACCAAATAATATCCTCGTACGGTGTTGCTTGGCCTCTGTTTCTATCTATCAGTCTTTTTCTCTGTGGGAAAATAACATAAGTATTTATATGCATACACACTAGTCGTACACACTACAAAACTATGTATATATATACGTATGTTCTCTATGTCAATAGCATATGTATACATACATGCTCTTTAATGATTTTACATGCGACTATAATTTTTACGGTGTTTGTATAAGCTCTTCTATGCCTTGTGTAATATTTGTAATGTTTTCTTGAGCAACATGCGTTCCTTGCACGGGCATTTATTGGCTCGTATTCACTCACATTTTTTTTTAAACAGAGAAAGTGTTCAAGGGTTACCGAATAGAAAGGAGTGGAGAGATACACTCAAGGAACACAAAAAGCAAGTTTTCTGTTGATTAGCGTAGGTCATGTGGTGGGGATATAAAGGAAACGAAAGTCGAAAAATTTAAGAAATGTTGTGCAGGGTATCGCAGCCGCTCTTGTTTTTTGTCTAGATTTTTATTCTGTGTCTCTGTGTATAACACGATAATCAAATTTTCGTTTTATATACCTCGAGGATGGACCTGTGCGCGAGTGTTCTTGTGGGTACATGTAATCTATTCGACAATTAGATGTATAGAAGGCATAAGTAATGCTTTTTTTTTACACAGAAAGAAGAATGTATTCCACCGCTTACTATTCTGATGTCGTCAAGCTTTCTCTATTCACCCACTTACTCTCCTCTGTCTTTCCTATTTCACCATGAGTCCTTTTTCTCCTAAATTAAAAACGCAATGGATATTAAGAGAAAGAGTTCGCCACCCCTACCGTACCAAAAAGCAACGATTTTAATAACGTTACATGTAAATGCGTGCGCACGATGAACGCGGAAGCAATGCACTCAATAACAAAAAAATGTATGTACATATTGGACGCACGAAGTTGAACCTCGAGACATGAAAGGCTTCTTTTTGTCAATTCTATGGTCAGCTAGCAAGTATACTTTGCCATTCGCTGCTAATACTCAGAATCATTGTTCAATGTCGATAAATTATATACAGCAATAACCGAGATATGGTACAACGATGTTGCAAATACTCACATAGAATTTCGAAATAGGCGTCACCATTGTTGCCGTGTTGGTGATACCATAGGATGCTAAAAACAATACCATCGGTGCCGAATTCGCTTCATTATGGGGCAACAAAGCAACGGTGCAATCCACCTGTCACGATACGCTTCAAGATTATGGAAACAATATATTTGTGTGGTTATTATTTTTTTAAATCTTGTTATTATCATGTACATTATTTTTGTTATTAGTACTATTATTATTATTTTTATTATTATGTAAAATAAAAATGTTCTAAATGAAATATTAGGTTAAATTTGAGATTTATGAGATATGTTGGAAATTTCGATTGATAATATGATGCAACAGTTCTACATTTCTAAAAATCCAAATCCTGTTCACAAATGATTAATCCCACGAAATAAGACCTTACGGCCAATAACTCTTTAAATCGCCAAGTAAATAAAGTGGTATAATTTATTGAATTTTGTAGCTCAAAAATCTAACTACACGATATCTACGTTGACTTAAAGTTTTCGAATGAAATTTACTTCCGTCCTGAAAAGTATAACAGCAATTAGTAGAATGAGGCTTACAACTGTTGTAAATAAATAGTTTTGAAGATAAAAATTCAATAACAGCAACATTGAAATCTTTGCCCATTAAAATAATATTCAGTTAGTCAACATTGGCTCGTCTTGAAAAATCGTCGTCGTTAGAATATCTTAGTTTAATTTAATGCATCAATTACAGTCTTTGAATGTCTATTCAAGGGGATCGTGGACCTACATCCATCATTAGATTTTATATTTGCAACATCCCCTATCATTTCAGCTTGGCAATAATGATATCTAGATTAAAAATGATTGATTATGGAAAACTGCATGTCAAGACAAAAATATGTTGATATATTATATCAATGGTCGAGAGGTCGATGGCTGAAGGGCGATATTTGATAACTGTAGCCATTGCCACGTTAGGAAGGAATTGGTTAAACAACCCTTTAACTAAACCATGCATCACACGCTTCAGAAACGTAACAATTACTTAGACACTTTATTTGCAACAAATAAGAGTGAAGTTAGAGAGTAATTAAAATAAACATGTCGAGGTAAATTGTATCATGAAATGTCGCAGTTTTATCAAGCACATGCATTATTTTCCTGTAACTAGACTTTCTAATGTATTCTAATTTAATTACTACTTCGATGTTATTTATAACGGTTTAAGGGAAATGTGTTACTCTTTTGTGAATTATTTTTTGATGGAACTATAACGTGCTATCAATAAAACATTTTCCAGATGTTTTTATTCGTATTTAAACTCTTTTCAGAAATTTTTCTAAGGCTTTTCCTGCGAAATAACGCTGGCCAAAAGTTAGTTATTATGATGTCGTGTGAGTCCTTGGTTGGCATAATATCTGCATGCCAGATCATCCAAAATAAAAAATCAAACGGTTTTCCATTTTATATAACTATGGTTATGGTTTGATCAACTTCATATGTATAAAATGGCGATCTGCTAACAGCATCTCTATCGATGGTGAAGTTGATGTGCTGGAACGTTGATATCATGCTAATCAGGGATTCGTACAAGGTCATAAGGAACGACTTATAACTGGCGTTACTTCGGAGGAAAATTCCTATAATAAGTTTAAATATGAATAAAGTCATCAGTATAATTTTTTATTGACACACATTAGTTTTATCAAAAAAATGCACAAAAAGTAATACATATTTAACACTAGAGAAACGAATCCCCGTTCAACCCCTTCACTGGCAGCGAGGCACATATGCGTCGCACGTTGACTATACTTGCCATTTATGGCACCTGATTCAAAATTTGGCCTGCCAGTGAAGGGGTTAATAATATATTACAAGTTTTTGTATACAAAATTATTTTTAAGATAAAAAAACTAACTTAAGCCTAGCTCACGGATATTAACACGTAGGCAAGCCTTCTCGAAATCACAAAAATTTAATATTTTAAATTATACTGTGTAGGGATTAGTATAGGGAACAGAGAAGTTTCCACTGAGGCATTTAGAATGTCGAACGAAAATTTATTTGTCTCATATAAGTAGATATTGTGAGCGCTCCTCAGTGTGTTCACGCCCCAGCGTCTCAGCGACGAGTACTCTGGTTTTCACCCTCTCCCTTTCTATGAGTGATGGTTCCGCTCGGCGCGAGTAGCTCGGCAACGTTGAGGTTTTCTTAGAATCAGCAACCGTTGGGTCAACAGCTCGCGCTTTGTTTACAAAAAAATGCCTACAACTGAAAGTAAGTCTTTATTATTAGAACTAAAAGTTCATTAAATTAATAAATTTGATGAATATTCACTTAATAATTTCAGATCTCCTTTAGATGCGTGCGGTTCCTCCGCTCTCCCCTATTTTACATGTATAATTATATTTCGGTCAACCTTCTCCATTGGGCCTAACAATTGCCGAAATTTGCATTCCTTCCACTTTCAGGTGCTATTTGCAGTGAGTGTAAAAAGTATTCGTACACCGAGCATTTTCTGCAAATGAAGAGCTTTTCATATCAATAATACAGGTTTGACGAAAAAAAGACTACACTGTATGATTTTTCAAACATTTCTTTATTTATATCCCTGCAAGAATAATTACAATGATTAATTATTTTTTCGTAAATTAAAAAAAGAAAAACGGACTCAGAAAAACAAGCG
>JARQTJ010000128.1:1119300-1136302 GCA_030142635.1 Trachelus troglodyta | reverse complement strand
CGCAGAAACTCTAGCCGATGTTTGGTAGTCTAATTAAAACATTTGGTGGTCATCAATTAATGCACGAGGTATCAATAGTCATACCTACGCTGCACGCCGAGCACCAAACGCTGTGAGTGGCTGAGGAAGGAATAGATATGGGGCATTCGGCCAATAATATGCGTTTACCTTCTAGCGATGTTTCCGCTGGACACAAAATGTTACTTCCGGCGATATTGACGCTCTGGAGCCATCATTATAGTAATTTGGGACTTTCGCTTACGTTGCTGTGTTGCCTTGTGCTTCGTTTTGGATTAGTACACATTCATTTTGTTATCGTTTGACTTGTTAAAAAGAATGACTGACCACCAAATGTTTTAATTATGCCACCAATGACCACCAAACGACCACTAATCTATTAGGTATGATAAATAGTTAAAAAGTTAAAGTTGTCCGGCTAACTTCAATGAGGTCTTTCAAACCACTATAAGGCGGCAAAACATTAAAGTTTGAATAGGTGCTATCGCTAACTAAAGATTAGAGTCGAGAACTTATTTGTACACCTGATACTTGGATTAAGTAATTGTCGAAATATGAAAGCTCTTATACTGGATATAGATATTGTTGTTGATTGTAAAATATTAGACGCAATTTTTATGTAGTATTAGAATATTTGATATTATAATTCATTATTAATTTTAGATCTCTGACATTATAATAATATTATAATTTAAAAAGGGAACTGTTGCTCGTACGCTCTTTTACCGATTATATGAAAATTCTAAACATCCTAATTTTGACTGTCATAAACCTTACAAATTTAGTGATAAAAAAAGAAAGACGCTATGACGTGCTTTTGCATAGTTTTGCAAATTTTCCAAAGAAATTCTATTGGTAAAAGTACTTAAATAGCTAAGAAGGTCCATCACTCTCTCGGACACGAAAAGCTGAAAAGGGACTTTCGTCGGTATGCCTACCCTTCAAGTTGCACTCCTTTCTTCAGCAATTATAAGCTGTCGCTTTTGTTTGAATTTCTAATTACCAATGCTAATCGATACAGATCAAAGTCCTTGAATTTTTGCATAAATTTTATATGTGTAGAATATCATCTAAATAGTTTTTTCTTTAGTGTTATACAATCAATTATCGATTTGCATATGCAAATCAGTCTCATTGTCGTTGCTGCCGTAAGAACATACATATGTACGTGTAAGAGCACGACTTTGGTCTTCATTTTCTTCAGAACAGTGTAGACAAAACGTTACAGGTGATATAAAAAATAGCATGCGTAATATTTATATACATGATATATGCATCTTATACAATTTATAATGAACCTCACTCATTATGTAAATAATTAAACATTTTGTATATGCAAACTGTTGTCAAACTGATTACTATACGGTAGGATTTTGAAGTTTCATTCAAATCTATGTACAAAAATGAAGTAAACCTTCGAGCTAAAAAGAATTACCTTCTATTTAAAAAAAATCTAATTACGATACTTGGTGTTAGACGTACTATATGATTTTTTTTAGAAACAAATTATATTAACATTTTTGTATAGGATACTTAAAATTCGTTTTTAACTATTACGTTTATATATAATACAATTTTCATTACTGATGTTTATTTAAGTTATGATGTTGATATATAAAAATATGATTTCATTTTGGAATAAGAGCTAAGTATTTTCTGAACTCCGGTATAACACACTCTCTAGGATTCAATGGATTTTCCGCAGTCAAGTGTTCACTTAGATATTGGGGTAAGAAACACAGAATACCTTTACTCGCCATCATAGCCCAATCTGCTTGGTGATCCATTTGTTTTAATTGTATGAAACAATGAGTAATCTTTCGCCCATTTGTACTAGAAACATAAGGAGGTTTAGCTTGTACAACTACACCACCACCAGCGCATATAAGTCTCTGAAACTGATCGTATTTTTCTTTTTGAACCAGAAGTAGAGCCACCATATTTTGAAAGGCACCACCTGGTTCTTGGAGTATTTTCAGTCTCCACTTATACGCAGCAGCAGCAATTAATTTTTCAGTCTCTCCTGTAGATTCAGGTATTACACCTTTACTTTTTGGATTGCCCCATTCATATTTTTCCTCCTGTATTGAATAGAAAAGTCAGCAATTTATTTATGTAGCACAGAAATTAGTATAGACAGCTTAAGTGAACTTACGTCAATAAATTTGCCTTGTTGCTCGCAATCACGTAAATAGGTGCAATGAAGTACCCATTTTCCGGCGGCTATACTGCTCAGCATTTTTTCATTTCGTGACGGTCGTATGCATAGTAAGTGTGTGGCTGACATGTCGAAATTCTGTTCAGTAGATACTTCACCTCCAAGCATCTTTATAACCTCTTCGTAAGCATTCCGGTCCTATTAAAAAGTTATATTTTAAAATGAATGCGCATTATTATAGGGGATTCATCCACTTATTATTTACATACTTTGATTCCTGAAAGCATAAATTTAGGTTTTGCTGGTGGCACTACTTCTTCAGCTAATTCCTCATCTGTAAAGTTCTCGACTTCTCTTTCATATTCATCTTCTACATCTTCTGTAATGGTTGACTGTAAAATAGAAATTTTTTTAAATTTGTAATGGAAAATGCTCTGTGGTACGTTTTTTTTTTAGTTTTACCTTTCTTGATATTATTTGCTGACCTGGATCTTCCCAGCCTACCGTATCTGGCTGTGAATCCTTGACAAGACCTGAGAGATATAACTTAATAATGTATATTATATTTTATTAGGAATTGAATAATATTAATGCATACATACATTTTGCTATTGGATCAATATGTTCCGACTGATACATCTTCACACTCTCTACATTTAAGGAGTGTCTAGTTTCAGGAGAATTTGTTGTAGCCTGAAGTGCTTGGTCTAATTGTGCCAATTGCCTATAGTAGAATGAAGTAAAAATAATTATTTACAATATTACATGAAGCTCAATAATGTAAAACACTATTGCTTACAGATTTATTTGATTGTTTGAAATGGGACTGTTTTCATCCACGAAATTTAATTTTCTGTTTATCGAAGTTGTGCCACAAGTTACTGCATCCTTTGAAATATTATTTTCAGGAAATGCTGGTGGCTCTGACGAATTATTCTTTTGCGAAACTTCTTCTAAGCCGTCCTCATCATCCTCATCATCCTAACGTATTAACGAGTCAGTTATCATTATCAAATAAATAATAAAAATTTAGTTAAAAAAAATTGATTCTCACATCTCGCTTATCAAGTGGTCCTTTTATCTTTTCCCATAACTGTCTCTTCAACTCGGAAAGTGGCTGAAATCAAAATCACTTTTATGTACATCCTATTTCCATAATTAAATTTAATTATACTTATACATACTGTACTAGGAGCTCTTCGTTTAAGAGGTGGTTCTTCAACCCTTAAATCTGGTAAATCGTTTACCCATTTAACCCAACCTTTCCTGGTATCGGGTGAAGGATTAGATTTAAATACTTGTCCATAAGGTGTCTCTGGTGTAGATACGTGAAATGGAGATTGTGGTGTTTTATTAAAAACGAGGCTAAGTCTTTTATTTATTAAAGGAGTATCTTCCCCAAAATTTGCTTGATTCTGAAAGATTCATTGAACATTATTTTTCTATACAAAACTTTGTATAAAAAAATATGTTAATTGTTTCATGTAAATATGTACCTTTGAGTATGATAAATGCCGCTTTGGAGTTAAGATTTGTCTGATGGCAGGGGAAGTGGGTGGTTTCATTTCTTCATCTTGTGTAATGGTTAGTTTCGTCGGTATTGGTTCTATGGGTGCAGATCTTTCTGGTGCTATTTTAAACAATCATTTATAACGAAAGTATCCCTTTCGAATACAACTTGTATAAATAAAATTCAGTAATTACCTATCGCTTCTCCTACAAGATAGGGTGTTTCATCAACAAGTTGTTGTTGAGCACCACATGCTTTCAACCACTCTGCTGTTATTGCTGGAACTTTCCATTTTACAGCTGCATTATATTTTTGTCCTTCTGGTGTCGGACATACCAAATGTGTACTGGCGTAAGTCTCTCTCTCTATATTTGTTTTACGCGCAAACGTATCCTGATACCTAGAAACAAAATCGATGTTAAATAATTTATGTTACATTTCATTTTATTATCATTTAATGAATAAACTGCATACATCCCACCAAGTGCTTGTATTAATTCTGCTAAAAAAGTACGTTCCTTTCCAGTATACGAACTCATGGCTACAACACAGCCTGCCAATGGCTTTGCATTTTTCGCTATAGACAAAGGTCTATGGAAATATTCAATTTTTAGCATTTTCTCTTGATCTATACAATCATCCTAGACATCAAATATACAATTTATAAACATGAAACGTTTAGCAAAGCTACGTATTATCTCATAAAAGGAAAAATACTTACGATATATAAATCTGTAACGATTTCATTTACTGTGTGCTTTAGGGTAGTACCCAATACAGGTACTACTCCAAAATCTGGAATTCCTAAGAATGATTTAGGTACGATTTTTCCGGATAAAGCCTCTATAATAGATGTAAAGTTCATCATATCAAATTCTTCGAAACCGGATAGGATAAACGTTAAGCCTAGAGAAAAGAGGGTGGTTAATGAATTGCACATTTAAAGTAAGAGACAGTACAGAAATATTTTACCTTCGAATAATTTGTCATTTGCTTCTGATTCTTGGCTAAGCGGTATCGTATTGTCGTTACAAGCTTCATCTTTTTTAGTATTATATTCTTTTTTATACAAACTATTTGAATGATTAATAGTTTTACTAGATGCTGCAGCTTTTTCATTTTCTTGTGTCAAAGTTGCATTGTGGGGTTCCAAAAATTGTTGTAATGTTTTATCGGATGCTATAATTCATATATGGACAATATTTTATTAATTTTTTAGATATATTTTAATAATGTCAAGTTGAAAAATCATTACCAACTGATTTTTGCAGATATTGCTGTACCAGATCTGGTTCTTCCATATCTGTTGTGACAGACATTGGTTTATCAATATTGAAGGATGGTATTGGTGGCCGTCGAGGCGGCTGTAACATCTGTAAACTCTGAAATATCATAAGATATGTATGTGTATACATATATATTCAGAATATTTTTTCTGCATATTTTATTAAACGAATAAACTACCTTTTTACTTAAAGGTGACGGCGGTTCTACAGGTTTTTCAGATACGGTCTTCTGCTGCTCATACAAAAAAGCTTCTTCAGCAGCCGGCCGTTTCAATTTCATACTTTCTTCCAACCAATTTATTTTTAATATACATGCACTGTAAATTATATCATTTCTTATATTATTAGTTGTTTAATAAACTATTAACATGTATATATTCCGGAATTTGTAAAAAAAATATACCCCAAGCCATTTGTTTGTATTGTTTTTAAGTCATTTGAAGCTCTACTCGGATCCCCTACGAGAATATGAGTCAAAGCATCAGAGATATCGTCAAACCGAGTTGCACTGCCTACGTTAAGTATTCGATTAAGTTTTTCACGGTGACTCGTTGGGAAACCTGCCAGGTAAATCTGCCAAACGAATAGAAAAGTTTTTCATATTCGTAATCTAATAAAAAATTCTGCTAACTTACATTGCATCCATCTAAAAACGGTCCAGCCATTTTAGCCTCTTTAACGTTTAGCCTTTCCACCACTTGTATATATGGAGCTGAACTACCTAATAAATAATTAAGTAGAAAAATCAACAATATGTAACCAATAGAATTATTGTATTTATTTCTTATTTTACCAGCAGATCGATCGGTAGGTGTATATTCCGCCATGCTGGTCATTGTTGTTGTCATCGTTGTTACCATTGATTCCTCCACTAAACTATTTTGATTGTATTCACCTGGTATTGCGCTGACTGTAGAAAAATTCAGTGTTTCATTTCCTGTTGAAACATAATACAATTTTATAAAAAGTGATTCAAAAAATAAAGATGGTATTATATTGAGAAATAAGGGACCTTGGCTCTTGTCAGGTGTAGAGCATGCTTTGGTTGATTTTATAAGGAAATCATTGAAAGGTAAGGCATATCCCTTTTTAATACTTTCGTAAATCCATTTACTTTTTACGCAAGGAATATTATTTTGTAATGCATATTTCAATTTGTCACTAAGAGCACTGTTTTCAGGTGCTAATACTACTTTTACTTTTGAGCCATCTAACGCACCCATAAATATCTGAAATGAAAGAAAATCAGCGACTGATTTATTAGGACGTTTAGAAGATGACACTAGAAAATAATATGAGAGACTAACTTACCCCTCCATTATTCTCAATAACTTTTTTAAGTTCGTCTTTCTCCACCCTCGGTAAATTTGTAGATGTAATAACAAGGTTTAAAAAAACAGGACACTTATATTTGTCAAACATGCTGTCAGTGGCCTTAACGAAGTCCTGTAAATTTGTGTTCCACACTGCATCCAGCCAGTCCTCCGTAAACACTGCTAAACCATTTTCAACTGCTCGCTGTATTTCATAAAACATTAAATGTGTTTACTCTTGATGAAATTGTAATAAATGTTTTTATTTTGTAATATCCTTAAATGTCTAACCTCATATTTCGCAGACATCACAAAATCTGCTATCAAATGAGTGACGCTACTTCTCAACTGTCTTGTATATATACCACCCATGAATTCTACTTTTTCTTTGAGCTTATCCTGCAAATTTAGTTTAACATCAGTGATTGCAGAGTTACTGAAATATTTATTTTAAAGATTTCATATTTTGATAACATGCCAGCACCTTAACGTCGACTGAAAACCCTGATGCAGTTACAACAAGACCCCTCATAGCTGTGAGATATACTGGACTAATGCCTTCTGGTATAGGTTCACTAGTCATAAAACAATTTTGCATACACCTAGGTCCCACTATTCTGCTAAAACATGTAAACATGAAAATATATATTTATATTATATTGAAGAAAACAGGTAATATCTATGATACTTACGAGCATTTGAAGTTTCTTAATTTTTCAAAGAGTTCACCGCTAAATTCGTCCATTACAAATACATTTTTTTTATCGTCATGTATCATATTGCATTTGTTTTCAAATATCCACTGAGGCGATAAATCATGTTCTATACATTTCTACAAAAATATGAATTTAAATCTCATTTCCAAATGTTATAAGTTTCAATCAACTTCAAAACGAATACTTACATTGAATGCCAGCCACATATCCTCTGTGCAATCATTTTCGTCTTTACACTTACTTGGTATAACAAAGTATATACGTAAGTCTAAATCTATTTGACTTTCTTGAGTATCCATTGCTAATTTTATTCTATCAAATAAATATATACTGATAAGAAAAACATTTAAATTATGGACATAAATAAAATGAATAATAAATAGAAATGAATTTATAAATAGAAGAATACTTTGTCCTCTTAATTACTATACAAAAATTAATAGTTATAAGTAAACTTTCGAAATTTGTTTATTAAACTAAAAATTAATTATATTATGAATAATACCTATATAAAAAACAAACTAACCTGAAAGAACGGATAACACTCCTCTTTTCAGCTAAAAGATGATCAGTTAAAATATCGTAAAACCTTTAGTTTCAATCATTTATAACTATCAGTTTATATTACATTGACGGCATTGTCAAAAAAAATGACGGTTCACAAAAGCTAGGTAGGTTATACCACATTTCTAATTTATGTGAACGCCCGTTATTAAAAACTATACCTTTACTCGTAGTGCTTCAGGTGTACATACAATATATTTCTGTAACGAATTCGTTATTATACGTTATCAATATTTTATATAAAATCGCACGTTACAATTAGTTGTTCTCTAGAAAAATCTGTTTCTTCCTTGACAGAACCCGCGTATTTTGACAACCACAATAATCAAATTACGCAATATACTAACTAAAAAAGTTACCTGCAGTCGGTAAATTCAAATTCTACACTCTATCTTTTTTGCATATACTTCATAGGTTCTAGCTTTTACACAAAAAAAGTAGTAAATAGGGATAGAAATACATAAGTTTTTTATATTAAAATAATTTAATTTCATAATATGATAGACAATAACATCGCTATTTCAAATACAACGCCACATTAAGATGTTAAAAATTCGGTTGACATAGAACTTCTTTTGTTGTATCTCCATGAAAAGCATAACATGTTATTACATGCACTGTTATTATAATCTTCCGTAAAACTCAAGAAATCGACAGTCTGACAAGTGCCTGAAAAATCAGGGTCAAGACAACACAGAGCTTTTCTCTCTGTCTCTCACACGGATAGCTTATAAATAATATTTTATTCTGTACAATCGCAAACTCACGTTATTCTTATTAGTTGGTGCCAAAAATTTCCATTGATCATCAGAGTACAATTTTCTCGGCTGACTCTTAGCGCATCTTTGGAAATTTATTTTAACGTAATATATTTGACAAAAACGTCCTTGGCACGACGTTCCTAAATCAAAAATACCTCGAATATGGCTAAACGCATACGGGATTGCGTTACGATGATATTTTGATTAAAAATAAGTCGGAAAGCCACGTGAGAAAAATACCTGTGGTATAAAGTATTAGCTGTTAATAGAGCGAGATAAAATCGATTAAACACGTAAGTACGTTAATATCTATTATTGTTCGTTTTAATTCTGCCTTTACTCATTTCACATAAATTGGATACTTTTTTAGGATCAACCATTTTTCAGTGGCCATTTGGTCGACATGTTTTTTTTTCTTGG
The DNA here is from genome assembly GCA_030142635.1 of Trachelus troglodyta. NCBI lineage: Eukaryota > Metazoa > Arthropoda > Insecta > Hymenoptera > Cephidae > Trachelus > Trachelus troglodyta. The sequence goes on along the minus strand of JARQTJ010000128.1, from coordinate 1,127,556 downwards.
ACAATTATTGAAGTACTGTGCATCTGTTTGTGCTACGTGTATAGATCATTAAATGAATTATAAAATATAACGGTAATAACGTAACAAAACACAAATTCTCTCATTGCACCGTAATTGGGGATTGGAACAGTTGCGTGCGAATCTTCGCGTTATTCGCGAATCATTAAATAATGGCGCATCGTTATACGCCGTAGAGAAATAAATTTATCAATAAAACTAGCAGTTAACATTAATTACACTTGCATACTGATTCACAAGTAAACACAATTCGAAGTTTCGTGATCATGAGATTTCTTATAGTCCGCAGAGAAACATCATTTGTCTTTTTCTTTTCTTTCCTCATCCTCTCATTCTTTTTTCTTCTTTTACAAGAAGCGTTGTATGATGAACATAGATGGTACACGCACTAGTATCCTCCATCGATTACACAATAACACCAGAAACGTACCCGTCCCACGGTATTTAACAGAAAAGTGAAACACGAGACTAATCCTAAGGCAGCCGTCACACAAGAAACCAAGGAACGTTTTTTCAAAAACAAATCGATTAATCAGTTACAAGCTGCAATAAATTAAACAAGTTGATCGCACAGGCAACGTTTCCAATATGCCTCGTCACGGTTCCGCTAGTGGTTCTCAAAAAAACGTCTAGGAAGCAATACGTAAAAGCAGCGACAGAGTTGACGCTCGCTTAATAAATCTGGTGGCGATATCGGTAACATTGCCTCCTCCTTGGAAGGTACAGTTAGATATAATAATAATTGTACACGTTTGTGTTGTGCGTGTCTAGAAGGACGTGAATCCAGGGTCACGCGTTCGGGGTGTCGCTGGGATCTTCTTCGTTGGCCATCGACGCTACCCTCTGGAGGGACAATTGTCTGGCTTTGGCAGCCCATATTTCTCCGTCGGCGAGCACCCTGTACCGAGAAATAGAAAATATCAAATTTTTATTCAGTTTATTTAACTAGGGAAATAGATAAATGATACGTAAATAGTTGTTTTACAGGTTGTACACTGACCTCCTGGTGTTGTCGCTGACTAAACTGTCCGGTGCTCCATATACCGGAGGATTGCTGTAAGGATCGTAACCGAGAACTGATAGCATAGGAGCAATGTCCGGCATATCGCGAACCACGTCATCAGGAATATGTCCTACCCATTTGGTCAATGCTTCTAAGTTGACTGGTTTTATGACCTGATCCGAGGATCTTTCTACTCTGGTGACAGACAAGTAAGAGGTATGTTAAAGAATTGATGAAAATATATTAAATTGCATAAATGAGGTTCAGGACTTACTTGCTAAGTGGTACTCCACCAGGCTTATTAATGAATTCTTCGTGGTGAAGGACTGACTCGTTCCAAGGTACATCCAGAAAGCTGAGGATCTTCTTCATCCACTCTCTGGGATGAAGCACCAGTTGTTCATAGGGGACCATGAGGCATCTATCAGAACCAACTTCCTTACACTGGCTATGCATAACGGATATAGCATGGTTCCATTTTGTCAAGCACTGTCTGTACGATGTGAGGTCGAAGCCTGTTATGGTGACCTGAAAAGGATGATTTCGGAAGTAACAAATTGTCCAGCTTATGTATGCATTCGCTGGAGCAGCTGGTGCGCTCTCCAAGTACCTTTCTTGATATGATGGAATGCACAGTAGCTCGCCCATCACGGACCATGAATAAGAATTTCGCATTTGGAAAAAGCTCCAAGACATACGATCCCATTTTCAATGTAAGTGGATCCTTGTTGCAAAGTCTTGGCGCTGGTTCACCATGTCGTGCTATCACTTCAAGGCAAAACGCAGCTATCGCACTGTCCATTACCTATTTAAAAAATCGGATGACAGTCCAATTAATTAAGTTTTTACGTTGTTCTTTATTTTTCACATATAAAAGTTAGATTCTAATGAGTCAAGTGTCCTTCAATAAGATTTTTACCTCTTTAGAAATTCCAGCTTCCACGAGACGTACGCTCTCTCGTTCAGATTTTAGCCAGTGGGATCTCATCTGTAGAATCCTCGGAATTACTCTAGTTTCCTGGCCGCATCTTAAATAGAAATTGACTAAGAATATATCTTTTCCTTGGAATATTAAGGATAATGTATTTTCAATGATCGTCCACGAGTCTGGAATATTGAATTTCATTGTTCCATCCGTAAACGGAGAAAAGATAGTGAGAAATACTGAAATAGAAGTCGATAGTCCATTGGAGCCGCACATGCAGCATCCGAAGTTCCTTGCTCTAACAGAGAAATGCATTCGCGATGCATTTAAAGTTTCGAGTTTCACGGTAAACCAAAGGAGAATCGAAATAGGCTTTTGAATTTGCAGATCAAATAAATCAACTGAAATCTTGGGTACCATTGTTAGTGCTTTTAAGTCGATTGTACTTCGAACCATTCATACAGGCTATCAAAAGTGCAATTGCAATATGGATCAGGTGCAGGAATGCGAGAGTGTGTACGTGAGCAATTCCGTGTTATCTATGACGTTTAAGGTTATCAGCAAGCTGACCCAATGACTAATTGAGGAAGACGATGATACCAACCTTACGTCGGGATGTGCATCCAACATGGCACGCATCAGAGTTGTTCCTGAGCGTGGTACACCGCCTATGAATATAAGCGGCATCGTTCTGTCGTAGGAATACTTCTTATGATCAAGGGACGAAACAACGTATTTCTGAAAATAGACAGATAACATGCAATTAATGTTAGATAACATTACTTCTATTATGTAAAGCTGTTTTCTAGCATTTGAGCACAATTTAGCGTGGATTTAAACCATTAAATGGTACAAAATTGTTTTCATGTTCCTACTTGCTTTTATTATGAGTGCAATAACCTTGAAATTCCTTTAGAAAAGAATAACGTACTGGTAATTGAAAAAAGTTGTACGGAAGCCATGAACCGTTGGCTGGATTATCTTGGATCTAAAGGGGATGAAACGTCACATCGATTAGCCAATTTTATTTTAGAAATTTTACTTGACCTTTCGAGGTCCGTACCCTTAATAGAATTGAGCAGTGTAGGAGGGTGCAGAAAAAAAGATTCTGAATTCTGATGGTGCCTGCCGGAGGAACAGATTTAAAGAGCCTGCCGCAAGATTCCGGAGTTTTGTAGACTTTTGGCTTGGCATTTACGCCAGTATATTCTACCAGGGATTTTCGAATTAAATCCCGACCATAAACATTGTCAGTCCTGTGGGAAAGTGGCGGTGGGGTAGTTAGAGAGGCACAGAAAGAAAGTCGAATAAAGTTTTAGAAAAGCAAGCACGGCCAGGCCGTAATCGCAAAACAAGGAAAACTTTATGGAATCCTATAAAGATTTCCGTTTTCATGTTGCGTTGTAGGTACGTTATTGGATTGTAAAGAATTCTTGTTTTATGGTCCGTTAAACGCACGATATTTCGATTTTAAAAGCGTGACCGCTTTCTTTTGTTTACTACTGCAAATACGGTCCAGTATAACGGTGGTTCAATTTGTTTTATTAATAACTTCATTTCGTTTCATATTACACGGCTCGGGAATTTTTGGACCTAAATAACTGCATCCATCAGGTTCTCGAATTCAAATTTAATGGCAATATAAATTTTTTCACATTCTCATGTCAAATGAATTTATCAGAGATGCTCTAATCGTTAAAAATACGAAGAAATCTCGGATATTAACGAGATTTCACAGATTTTTCCGATCTTTAAAATATTTCTTTAACAAAAGTGCTGAATACAGCTACTTTTCAGTGCTCAATAAATTTTCATTTTAAATGCGAGGCATTCCGTAAAGACCGAATTATTCATTTTCCAATGGTGACTAAAAATCCCACTATTCATTCAAAATTACGTAACATTGACGTATTGCAGTAAACTGTTTCAAAATCCATCAAACTGCACACTGCCGGAGGAACAAAGTGTCTCCGTACTAGGAACTTTGAAAGGATTGCAGGGAACATACAGAAAGCGTGACTCGTTCCGTGAAAAAATTTGTTTTTCTCACGTTTCCATTGTCTCGGGCATTTACATTGTTCTCGACGGTCAGTAATATTTCAAGTTGGTTTCCTTGCAGCCACACAAATAAGAATGCATCACGCGACAGGTCGATTCAAAGGATTGCCAACAGGCTCAGATGCAGAGTCATGTTCTAAGTTTCGGGGTGGCGTTATTTGCCAGAATGGCGGATGGAACATTGTTCGAGTGGTCTATAGTCACGGCAGAAAATGTGTAATTCGCATTTATTTCGTTGCGAAGAGAAATAATAGGGGTGAGTGTAAAAGAAAAATCCGGAAACGAGATGAATGGAGGGTGAGAATGAAAGTGAGAGAGAAGCTACCTGGCCACTTTTTGTCGAGATACCTAGTCTGAGAAAAAGGTAAGGAAAAAAAAAAAATCGAAAAAAGCGGAACAGTGCGATTTATATCGCAAAAAATAGGAAACAACGTGGGATTTTCCTTCCCCTCTGAAGTTTCGCGTCCTTCCGGTTTTCCGTGAAAAAAAGGTCGCACGCTGAATCCTCGTGAAAGAATAGGTACGAACTGGAGAAGACAGACGGGTGACATGAAAAGAAGCACAAGGAGTGCAAAAAATTGTAACAAAAGAAAAGGAAGAAAAACAAAAATTCAGTATGCGAAGAAAAAGTAGGTAGCAATGGCGCACTCAGTTTCTTTAGGACGCGTTTTTACGGAAGACATGGGTAACGCCAGCGTCGATGAGGCAAATATTAAACGACGTTTCACCGACCCACACGTCACGGCGTCTCTTTCACCTTTGCGTTCTCTTTTTATCTTTTATTTTGACTTGTTTGACGTCATCAGAAAAGGACGAAAGTCTTTGATGTCGCTTATTTGAAATTGCGATTTCAGATGTCACCTACTGCGTGCTAGCGTTTCGGGTACAGTCATGTGGCAGTTTTTTTAAGCATCTATACGTACCATACATCTCTTCTATGTAAAATACGCGTACACATTTGATATGCAAAGGATTCTATTAATACGAGAACTGTCAAAAAGCACATTGAACTCGTGGGCCGACTGTAGGTAGTTCAAAACTGGAAAGCCACGAAGGTACCACTTAAAGAGCAAACGTCACTAATTAAAGAGCAAACAAGACGAGATGAGATCAGTCAGAATCATTTGTGGGTACAGGACGGCTAATAAGTATAAGTAGCTATCTCGGTAGGTTGAGTATTTCAATAGTATGACCGTATAAGAGGTGCTACGAAAATTAATGTTTCCTATGGGAATACATACACTCCTGCATCGGCGTGATGGGATGTTTACATGAGTAGAGAGATATCTATTTGTCAACAGAAAAACGATTAAAGGCATAAGAGGAAGAATTCTTCTTGGGTTTCCACCGCTCTTCTTATTTTCCTTCCAGCCACTTCCCATAAGTATAATAATAGACGTTTCTTCGCATTCTTCTTTGTTCGACACGATTCTTGTTTGCAGGTTAGGTTAGGTTAGCTAAATAGATAAAATGATAGCGCCGCTCTCGCAACTCAAGTTTCCAAAGGGATTCTCCTTGAAACATAAGCCAACTTTTTCGACAGATTTCATCCCTTGGAACTTTCAGCCCTTGCACTACGACCCTTGTCGCCGACAGCATCCGTTTCTTTGCCAGCTTTTCATTCATTCAGGCGTCGGCACTGTCCACAAACTTAAGAACCGGCCTTGAGCATAGCCATTTTTTGAGTCATCTCAAACCTTGTTTTGTTTACGAGAAGCGTCAGAAGATAACGAATGATTAATTGCGATGGTGCGATAGGTTGTATCATTGGTCGCTCTACATTTATACCAGTGATCTCAAGGAGCCTTTGATTTCCTTCACGATATATTTTTCAACTCATTTCTCACTTTACGTCATATTGTCATAATTGAACGACCAACGTCGTATTACGTCGAAATTAGGTCCTGTGTGTTATGAAAATTGTTTAGTAATTTTTTAGACACTGTCACTGCTGTCTCATACTCGTCGGATAGGGAATATTCCCAGATTCTGATAACGTGAGATGACTAATCGACGCCAAATGTCGATATGTTAATTATATTCGGGCGTTTTTCATTTATCGAACATCCCTCTCTTCCGTCCTGGGCTTTCATAGGAAAATTCACCCCTCATCCTAATCAGAATAATATCCCGCGGGATCCTCCTTCTCTGTCTTCCAACCGTGATCCTCATTCACCCATCGGTGTATTAGCTGACGTTGACTTCGCTAATGAAGTCCCCGATAATTTCTACAAATTAGGGTGCATCAAACTATCTAAGGTAGGTTAATCGGGTAACAAGGTTCATTAATCCGTAATTAAACTTGGTAACTTTGAAATTCGATAGGTCCTCTTCTCTAAGAAAACCACTTGATTCCTATAACTGGTGGTGACGTCGTGTTACATCAATTCAGCTAATGATCCACTACGTATCCTGACGTGTGACAAAAAGAAAGGTTGAACGATACAGGAAAAAAGTAAGAAGATAAAAAAAACTTAAAATGTGCCTCAAGAAAGAGAGTCTAAGAAAGAAAAAGTTGCTTCATTTGCCAAAGTGGCTCTTTGCAAGCCTTTCATTGAGCCACCCCAGGAACGCGGCTGAGATAATATTGCAAAGAAGAGAAAAGAGTAGAAGCAGAAAAGGGAGACGTTCTCTGTGCTACAATAGAGTCCCAGGAGCATGAGACGCTAATACACCAAAGGGAGTGTGAAAGCCATTCAAATTTTCGTACCAGTCCCTTCCTCACGGTCATTGGCCTAATTCTTGACAGCTTGTTGAATTCATAGGGGGAATTCTGTGGATAAGACGCGACGACGTCCTCACCATCGATCACGCACCGTGAACCACAGAGTTACTTGGAGAAAGTAAGAGGGTCGCGAGTTTGACAAATTACCTAACAAGGAAGCACTGTAGTATACTGGTCCCATTCGCCGGCTATTTCGATGGGACAGGTCAGGGCCGGTGTGCGTGTTCGCCTACCATTAGTTACCAGGACCGATCGGCGTCCTAGGAGAGTAAGCAGTGGGCATTAGGTATGGCAGACACAGGAACGGCGATCGCGAGTGTGTGAGTCGCGTTTAGCAAGAGAAAAGCACGCCGACGTAGAATTTATCCCGACGTCACGGGATTAGGTGGATCGTGATAAATTAGTTGGGGAAACCACAGAAAAACATCCCCTCTGTCATTAAACTACGATTCGCTGGGCGTCGCCATATCCTGGGAGTTTTTTCCATCGCTGGGGCAGAAATCCCTATCAGTTGTCTTTAGCGTTGGGTACAAAGCAAGGTTATGGTCATCCGATTTATATAGGTTGGGATCATGGCGCATTTCTTCTTCCCATAAAGGAGAGGTAGAATGTGATAGATTATGTTAGATTCGTGTTGGAATCTTACCGTCTAACAATATACCGTGAACTCTTTGCGAACCTTAAGAAAGAATCCGGAGGGTCAAGCGGCAGTATAAATGTGCTTATATGACCCGAGAACGTATTAAATTGAGTTCAATCGATCGGAATAATCGGTTACACTCGAAACGCGGTGAGACGTAACGTAGCGCCTTCCTTAATCTTTTATTTCTTCCCTTATACGCTCACTGAGAGACTCAGCCAACAGAGGTTACGGACGTTGTGATAACAGTCGCTGCGCTTTCAATTACGTCAATTAAACCCATTCACACTAGTATCAGCTGAAAATTATAGGTTGAAAATCTAACGGTGGAGATGGTCAGATTGTTGAATTCCGCTTGAATTGTCAGCGCTGACGATGAGTCAGGAAGCAAAACATTATCCGGGTACTCAGTCAGTAGGTACATGTCTCTTACCCCGGTACCCATATTTCATTTCTCTTCGTCAGCTGGGAAGGTACCCCCTTTTTGTCGGAGGGATGAGAATTCATTGAGATGATTGTCTCTGGCAGTTAGGGTCAGCCCTTATCAAGCACTCTACCCCATACATGGGTGTAGAGATTATTAATAATATTATAACTTGACAGTGAAAGTCTATATAACGCTATCACAACAACTACATTATAATACAAGAAAAAGTTATTATTTACCTCCTTAGCTACCATCATGGAAGTGGGTCCATCTTTCGAGGGTCCGCATATAAGTCCCAGCTGATAGAGGCCGAAGACGAAGAGCAGGGCTAAGAAGCAGAGGATTGGTCCCCTGCGACCGCCACGACTAGACAGCAGTGACATGTCTGATCCCGTATCGTATGCGGCCTCCACCAAGTGTCTGTACCAGTAGAGGATCCTTTCAGTTTTAACTCATCCTG
>JARQTJ010000128.1:1109300-1116800 GCA_030142635.1 Trachelus troglodyta | reverse complement strand
CTACCCCTTTCCAAGTTCTGCCCGCCAACCTCCTGAACTCTACCCTGGTGCATTGTCTAGCTCGTTCTGGAGGAGAAGCTCGCAGATCGATGCTTATGATAGGTCGGTTCGTCCTTGCCCAGATGCATTGTTACTCCGACAACAGGATACGCGAGCACCCCTTTCTCGTCTATTAATTTCGAGCCCTGGCCTTTGGGATAGGTACGTATATCGCTCGAGATGTTTGAATACCAGACTGAGAATGTACAACGTGGTATGTATTCCTAGGTCGTTTGGGGTGTGTCGATTTTAGAAACGACCCTAGTTACAAGGAACGGCTGTCAGGGTTGGGTGAGTTATACGATACAAAAAGAACGGTATAGCGACCGTATGCAAAATACGTTCTAGGGACCATCTTCTTGCGACTTCCAGTGAAGAAGAGTCCCTTGCTTCGGATTTTAATTGTAGATCGACCATAGCTTCAAATACACAAGTATTATGCTGCTTCATCCTCGATTAAAAATATTTGTTCCATACCATATAGTACTATCACTGGTGTCTGACTTTGGATTAGCTGCTTATACTTCTGTGTTATAGCTAAAGATAGCTCTCACTAGCCGGTTTTTGTTCTCTCGAGTACTTACGATCTTATACCAAAGTTTAATGAAAAAACTTGGCACAACTAAAAACTTTTATCGATATTCTAATTAGTCGATTCCTTTCAGTGAATACCAATTCTTGGAAACGCTTTTATTAAGGTACATTATGACCTTGCCTATGATATTACAAGTTCAATTTGGATTATAATTCATATTATGATATTCGCAGGGGCACCGGATAACGTAGGGTCGTTACTAAAAAAAATTCTAAACAATTTCCTGGATATCTCTAAGAAATACAACTCAGGTATCAGATACCTCTGGAAAAATATCCTAGCAACAAATGTTATCACCACGAAGTGATCCCTGATATTTATGTAAAGAATTCAAAAGTCCAAAATACTTTGATGTTGGATTGACAAAGTTGCCGATAAAAGTTACGCTGGTTTTCGGGGTGTAAAAAGACCATTGAAACTCAAGAGTGAGTAATTAGGTACGTAACTACCAACCTCGTAAAATATTCAGCGTCCATGAGAAGTGTGCCGGTTTTTTCAGCCCTCACACTTGGCCCCGTGCAGCCACTCTAAGAAGCTAATCGAACCATAGAATGTACCAGGATCTACAAGGATTTACTTTTGATACGCCTGCTCGTCTCTAGGGTTTTTCAATTTTCTTTTATTCTCCTTTTTTCCTCTTACGCTCTCCGACCCTCCTCTATCTGTAACTCGAGCTAAAGCTCCACCACCTCTCTGGCCACGACCCACCCGACGGCTGGCCGTGCTGCGCAATTTAAAATTTAATTATACGCGGACAAAGGCGGCGAGAATGCAGAGAGTATAACAGGCAAGGAAAAACGAAAGATGCGCGCAATCAAGCCACGTCCGTCAGTCTGAATTTGTGGTCGGCGGATCTTCTGAACCATTGCATTCTAAGTATATGATACGTAATATGGTAATATCGTTTTAATTAATCATTTGACTGATTACAGATATAGCTATCTATTATTTCCGCAGTAAAATCATTACTTTTCTCCAGTTCAGACTTATAATCTGTGATTAAATGTATCTTTAATTTCTCTTTGCAGCTTATGTGCAATTCAATCGTATTCTTAACTTACTTAGGAAGACCTAATTACCTGGGACTTTTTTATGATATATCAGTAATTAGCACGAGTTAGTATCAGTTATTAGTTAGTATAGTTATTTTGTGGGTACATCTCCACACCTCTATCATGCTTAGCACATCCCTTGCCCTTTAAACGATATATTATAATCATTCAGCTAGAAACCGGGTCATAAAGCGCATTAAGCCTGATATGCGATCTAGGTTACATCTGCTGACAGAACTCTCCTGCAGTAATCCGAATTACGAGGTTTAATCTAGCATAGGTAGTATATGTATAGCTATAGACGCTAGGAGTGGATATCCGGTAGAACCGAACTGAATTTCGGCTGTCGAACTCCCCTCAGAATCCTGAAAAGCTCCAGCTTCTCTGTGATAGCATAATTAGCAACATCAAAGGAGGCTTTGATTATCTCTCGTAATTAACCACTGTGAATTAAGATAACAGATTTTGGCTGTTATCTTCGAGAAGAGAAAAAAAAGGGGGAGAGCGAGTAGAAAAAGAATTTAGTCGTTAAATTATACGACTGGACGTAACAAGGAGCATTTTAATCGCTTCAAATGTCATTCTTATTTCTGGCGACTTATTTTTCTTGGAAACTTACAGGATTATCGTCCGGTCATCATTTCCGGTGGCTCGTTACCCAGGAATTCAATTAAAGGGCCCGGTAACAGCTGGAGGTATAATCAAGGTGTCAGCCAATGCGACTGCGTGAAGTCAAATGAAACCTAGTCGTTGAGATATTCCAGTAAACGCGTAAAAAAAAGTAAAGGAGGGTCACGGTAATTGATTACAAGTGAATGAAAAATTGCATCGAAAAATGAAAAATCCGAGAGTAGCGCAGTGTACATAAATTTGTCTTACGCTTTCCCGCCGTCTCGTTAGCGACGTTTTGAATAATATTGTAAACGTTGATCCCAGGTGCACAACGGGTGTCTAGTTTAAAGCGTAATGTCGACTGAAGGTAATCCAAAAAAGAAGCTTCCTCATACAAAAGGTAACACCTTCATAAATCATCACCCTCGTTCATCGTCACGTTAGCAAAGTCGTATTAGCATTTTTTTAACGTTAGTCACGAGACTTCTAGAAGGTTTCCTTGCAATATATGTTATACGATGAAAAACTTTCACTGCCTCAAGTTTTACGTCGCTATCGCCGTTTTCACCCGAAACTTCCTGCGACCTCTCGTTACCGCGAGACCTCTCACCGGGGCATGAAACCCCTAAAGCAAGGGTAAAAAGGGGGTGGAGGCGTTAGCGGGAAAATGCAAAAATAAAATGGCATTACTTCTCGAGCACGCCATCAACGACCGTACTAACAATGTTCCTGGTGCGACAGCGAAATCGCACAACCCAGCCAAACTATAATTGGAACAAATGGAGAGGCAAGTCGGGTTCCTGGAACGTTGGGAATGTCGGAACCCGCCAGACAGAATGAAAAACTGAAACGAATGTCAACTTCAAGTTTATAAACCACCAGCGAAAACACAGGTGAACCCCTTTCGGTTGGCCCTTGTGGAACAAAAAGGTATTACTTTAATGTCTCTACTGCTACATCGCGGTATCCTGGCTAAGGGAAACCATGAAGAGTAGGTATAAACTGGGAATGTTGAAATTTATCAGGGTACGATTCATTTTCATTGTCCAACTCGAGCCGTACGTAATTCTCGAGGCTATGCTATCTGCCATAGATACCGACGTCATAATTTTATCGCGAGACCCACCAATGATTGTGAAGTAGTGTCCTTGTCAGGATTTAACGATCACGAGCTGTTTCCACTTCGTGTCGAGGATTTTTATTTCTAGTACCAAGTGTAATCCCAACATTTTCGAAGTCCACCATTTTAATTCCGACAATTTCTAGATTAATCCCAAGCGCTGCTGACGATCCATTTTAAATCCAACGTTCTGGTATTCTCAACTTTTTCTATAAACTCAGGTATTTCTATTTTGTTTCTTTATTTTTTTAACGTTAATTTTTCTCGCACCCTCAAGAGGAATTTTAAATGTTTTTTTATCTTTTCCTTTTTTCTGAGTCCAATAATGCATATATGTATACAGGTATGAGTGCAAGTATTCCGTAATATTTGAGGGAGCTTACGCTTTCCAGCTTCGTCAGACTAGCCGTACCAGACGGTAAAATAGACTTCTCAATGGTCAAAAACCTTTTCTCCAGTTCAAGACGAAGTTTTTTGTAGTAACTATTACTGACGAATTGTATTGACTTTTACCATGTTCCATAGGGTAGCTGGAATGTACTGACATTATTGTAATATATCAAAGAAAGACTGAAGTAACAAGGTGCCTTGATTCGAAGAAATATTTATAAATCATACCAAAGGGAAAGAAATTGGTTATCACATTTTTCCTTCATTCTTTTTCGTTTATGGAGCCTCTATTTTTAACGTTGAAATTCGGCGCCAGGGCGGAGTCCCGTTTCAATATTGCATTCATGTAAGAAATCCATATTTCGCAAACGTCTCTAACCACTCTGTTATGTCCCGATAAAGAAAATCGAAGAGTCCTAACTCCCCCAACAGAGAGAACGTGTATTCGATAAGAAATCCAAGAAACGTTCTACATATCACACGGTGTTCATTTTCCTTTTGCCTATAAAAGTCTATATGATAGAAGAAGTCGATGTTCCTTCTCAACTAAGCAATAGCAATCATTTTGCCTAATTTTTGTACAATACCTACTCGTAGTGAAATATGATAATTGTGAAGATTTTTCACAAAATTATATATACAATATATTTCCTTCAAAAGTCTTTTATGCTAGGTGGGAACAGTGTATTATTTCTGGAAAAGATAAAATAAAGGAAAAGAAAGACAACGACAAGGTAGGGTTCCTATCAAATTCCCGAACTCCGAGATTCCCGAACCGTCATATTCTCAAATATACAACAAAGTGCCGAACGGTCATCTTCCCGTAAGTTTATTTTGCCGAACGTTCAAGCGTTCGAATCATCATCTTTTCGAAATATAAATTTCCGAATGGTCATTTTACCGAACGTCATTTGCCCAAATGTTCATTCTCTCGAACGCTTATTTTCCCGAATAGTCGTTTGCTCGAATAATGCTGTCAGTGGCCACGAGATAGCAGCCGATCGGCACGCCGTCGGTACAACGAATTACAAGTATAAGCCGAGGTTCTCATACGTATATCGCATAAATAATCCAGAAAATTATTTTAAATAACAAAGATAATTTTTTGTGATTTTTATTAGTCTGATGTGTGAAATATGTATTACTACTTTTAATGACGAAAAACAGTATGGTGTGACAGACAGAACGTGAAAAGTTATGATCCTTATTTAAAATAATTTTACGGATTACTTATATGAGATATGCATGAGAACTCCGGCCTATACTTGTAACTACTTGCTGTATCGACGGCGTGCTGGTCTGCTGCCATCTCGTGGCCACCGACAGCATTATTCGAGTAAATGACTATTCGGAAAAATGAACGTTCGGGAATTTGTGTTTCGGTGAGATAACGATTCGAGCGCTTGAATGTTCGGGCAAATGAACGTTCACTAAAATGACCATTCGGAAATGTGTATTTCGGGAAGATGATGATACGAACACTAGAGCGTTCAGGCAAATAAACTTACGAAAAGATGACCGATGAGCACTTTGTTGTTACGAGAATATGACGGTTTCAGAATCTCGGAGTTCGGAAAATTGATAGGGACCCGATAAGGTATTGCGAAGAATAAATGTCGTAAGAAGAATAAAAGGAAGAATGATAAGAAAAATGTAAGAAGGAGAAATGAGTAGAAGACGGCCTTAACCTTTTCTTTTGAACTATCGAGCAAATGAAACTTTCCAACAACTGCTAACGCTTCTACCTAAAATGAACGAGAGTTTAATCACGTAAAGAGGGAAGAATCAGCCCCATAAGAGATGAGAGACAAAACAAAAAGGAGATACCTACTAATCAGTGATAGAATAGAAATGTAGAAGCTCTTAAAGATAAAATAAATTTTTCGACAGAAATTACAGGACAGGTGAAGAGGTTAGGTACACTTGTACCATATACAGTAATCTATTATATTTTCAAATACAGTAGGACTTCGATAATTCGATCTTCTATAAGTCAAAAACCTGTATAAAACTATGAATCTTCGAATATTCTAAAGTTGCATTAACAGCTTTCACGGATTAGTCATACAAGATGGATAACTCGAGATAACTAGATATCTGATTTGCCGAAATTTTTTAATGAAAAAAATTTTGACCAATCAAGAGTCTGATTATTCCAAGTTATCCGTTTTGTCCGACTAGGCCGTCAAAGCTCCAAGGCAACTTAATGCTTTACTTCTTTAACTTGAAAAACTCGATAGGTCGAAAGTACTATAACACGAAGCATATTTCGTTTCCCTTGCGATTCGAGTTGTCAAAGTTCCACTGTAATACAAATTCAATTTTAACTAAATCAGTTGTTTATAATATAAAATTTACATGAATAATATCGTTGCATGCTTTGTTGATGTTTACAATGCAATTTGGGTGTAAAATAGCAATTCAAAATAACAAATAATAGCAATTGAACGATGTGTTTTTATTTTATATGCAAACTATGCACTGTAAGCATTAATACAGCATAAAACAATGTTGTTCGCATAAACTTTATAGACACTAAGTCTTGATTTAGTTAGCATTAAATTTCTTAAGAATAAAGTTCATCCCCAAAGCGTTACAAACGAAACTTGACTACGGTTGTTTTCCTAATACAAGCACAGGTGCACTCAAAAACAAAATAGTTTAACATCTTTTTTATGCCAATCCTGTCTCGCTGTTCACGAAAACACACGCTGCAACAAAACATTTTAATTTAGCATAACAATTTTCTTTTTTCCCCAAATTTGTAGCTTATTTTTTTTCGACCTTTTTTTACATATACCAGTGTTTTTCCCAAGTAACTCGTTAGTATGAACTATATACCATCCAGTACTGGACGCGAGCTCCACCAGTTATAAAATGGAATAGCTAAGCCTGAAGAAAGAATTCGCTTATCGCTATGTTCAATGGCGTAAGTGGGAGAAATAGATTTTTGTCCTTTTTTGTAGTAACTATAGCAGCGTTATACCGGCTCGTTTTTCCAGTGTAAATTACGAAAAAGCGTGGAACAAGAATTGATAGTAGGCCTACTACGTTTTTATTACCATTTCGCACCACATAACTTTTTATCCAGTAACCAACAGGATTTTCATTTCACCATTCTTTTTACTTTCATCCCTTAGGGCTTCCTGCTGTGGTACATTTATAACGGGACCACTGCGTGACAATAAAACTCGAGCTTCTTACAAAAGATGGCATTGACACACTCCTATGATTGCAGCTTGCGATTACAGCTCGACTCACAATCTTTACTTCTCTCTTGGAATTGCAGCCATGTTATCTTCGTCCAACCATTAAACCTTCTGCATTCTCTATCTTGTAGTTGCGATTCCATCGCCAGCGAAATGCTTTCCCTTTGCTAACGAGAACATTTCCATTTGCTCTTTCAAAGAAACAATTTCTATGCCAGTTCTCAGCATCAAAAGCATTGTGTATGACCTTTAGGATAGAATAGATTTCACAAATTTCGTCGATATAATCGACGATAAGATTCTCATTTTCCATAATAATTATGGAGTTTTATCGAAAAAGGCGACAGGCGTTCGAAATCCGGTAAAAGTACTGTCCAAACTGGTAGAAAATACGAAGTACGAAATGTGGCAAACAAAAAATACGACTGGATTCGGCTCGTCCAGACGCATCTTTTATGTTCGAACCATTTTTTCGTACAAAAA
>JARQTJ010000128.1:1092544-1105752 GCA_030142635.1 Trachelus troglodyta | reverse complement strand
AGAGGGAGGGAGAGAGAGGGAGGGAGAGGGAGAGAGAGGGAGGGAGAGGGAGAGGGAGAGGGAGAGGGAGAGGGGGAGAGGGAGAGAGGGGGAGAGGGAGAGAGGGAGAGAGGGAGAGAGGGAGAGAGAGAGAGAGAGAGAGAGAGAGAGAGAGAGGAGCTATAAGAGGAGCTATAAAATCGAAATCCCTTAACC
Source organism: Trachelus troglodyta (assembly GCA_030142635.1). Classification (NCBI taxonomy): domain Eukaryota; kingdom Metazoa; phylum Arthropoda; class Insecta; order Hymenoptera; family Cephidae; genus Trachelus; species Trachelus troglodyta. The sequence goes on along the minus strand of JARQTJ010000128.1, from coordinate 1,105,557 downwards.
AATAAATAAATTGGGAGTCCTTACCAGAGTTGGCTGATACGTAAAGGCCGAGATTTGTATCCAAGAAACACTCAGAAGGCGCTGCACCAGAGCACAGAACTGCACCTCCGAAACAGACGCAGAAAATGGATAGGATTTTTTGGATATAGCGAGAGCCACGCGAGAACTACACCCGGGACAATTCTTCTGGACCGTACACAAAACACAGCTGGAAAAACTATCAACAGATAGCACGGGAGCGCGAGCCGGTCACATCTCGATCGGTGTCCTAAGACAAACTGCTTTGACAATAATCAAATTCGGGAACTAATTATTCTGATTGGTCCAGATCCGTATAGCTGATAACTCTCATCCTTTCCCTTGAGTCGTCCATTTAAACCAAATGGAGAGCAATCCTTAAGGAATCGGTACGTGACTCTTGGAAATCCTCCACGCCCGTTGCCCCAGAGCTGTGGGCGACAACCAGGCACCACATCCTTAACGCGCGTCAGGGGGTTCCTCCCCTGCGCTTAACCGTAACAAAACTATAGCTCCGCCCGCTCTACGGACCTTTGGCTCTCTCCAGCGGGGCGCCCGTATCTCATCCGGACTTCTGTCAGTCCGTGAAGATGTGTCCGTTGGGTGCGCTTTCCTCTGCCGGACAACTCGGTACGTCGCGACTATCTCTTCACGGCAGATTCGAGCACCTGGACCTCAACTGAACAATGACAAATCTTTCGAGAGCATTGACGTAACTGTACGAATCAAGCCGACAGCGCAGCTTCCAAAAAGGGTGGCGACTCGAAGGGAACCTGAATGCGCGAATTTTATCTGAATTGGTAGCTGTAGTCGCCTTGTGACCGTGAGTCGAAAAATCATTTCACAGTACGTATGAACATGTGATATGTGACATTAGAAACTAGAGGTTATGTATAGCATACTTATAATCTTTTAGGAATGTTTAGCCGTATTTGGACCCTAGATATGACAATTTTCCGCTGTAATATTCAATTGTCATAAATTTTCATGGGATAAAGTTTTAATTTCAGTTCTAGTTTCAGTTTCTAATTAAAATCACGGTGTCGGTTTAAATGACTCTTTTTCTATATTACATATAAATTATATACAATCATTATTATATGTAAATTATGAATAGCTAATTATACAGAGTTAGTCAGTAACTTAGTTGTCGTTTTTTGTAGAGATGGCCGTGTCGGCCACTTGAACTCAATTTCAGCTGATGCGTTTGTACTGACTACTCTGTATATAGTATATACTTTTTGTCATATGTAATTTTTTTCACTTGGGGCGTGATAGCTGCATTAGCATTTGTCCCGAGAAAGAGGACTAATTGGAGCAAATGAAATATAATTGATTAAGCAAAATATGGCGGTCAAATATAACGAATAGAATATATATTTAATTGAAGAAAGAATGTTTCAGCTAAATTAAACAGTACTAAGAACTCAATACGCAATTTAATCGAGACATAGAATAAAATTTAACTATAATTATCGAAATGTTAATTCAACTAACATTTTTCGTCTGAATAATTTACTTTAACTATACTGAAATTGATAAATTAAATGTATGAAATTTAGATAAAAAAATGTTACTCGATAAAATTAGTTTGATTGATTAGAATTACTTTTATATGTATACACCACACGTTTACATGTAGGTATTTATATGCATTGTGACGTTATACATTTCTGGAATGAGGCGTTGAACTGTGGCGTTTATTGGCCGAGACGTTAAACCATTTTTTGCAACATAGTAACGAACGCACATCTTCATTGGATTAAATAGGTTATCGTGGGTTAATTGTATCACAAGTAATAGATCTTATAGGATGTATACATGCCACAGAATGTATTTCTTTATTTGATATATAATTTAATTTATATGTAAACAAAAAACAAGTTTCCAAATGTATTTTAAAAAATCTGACATGAAAGGGTTAACTACGAAGGGGGCGCCTAGAGCAGCCCGTAGAGATCCAGCCTTCATTCCGACATTCACTGATTGTTGGTTCTTTTGGTCGGTTGCGCCTGAATTCTTTTTTCGTTCTGTCTCGTGAAATTATAATTCACGCGGTAAGCGTCTGTCTGTTAAAATAACGAAATGTTTGCCGTTTTAAAGGCTGTCGTGCTACTGCACGCTTAGCTCATCTGTTCCGCTTTTTTCCTTCCGGTTTCGGTCTAGGAGAAAATTGCGTATCGCCAGAAGGAACAGATTTTGTACCTCACCTCTAGAAATGCTTTACTCATCAACTGTATATTTGACTTTACCCTAACGTCTCGGTGATACTAGAGTTATACTACAAGGAAACCTTGGTAGGTGTCCGCCTCCAATTTTTTTAGTTTTTGCATATGCTGTAGTACTCGAAAAATTAAGCGATAGTGTGTTTTTTCTTATCGGCCCAAACTGAATTTTTGGGGGTGAAAACGACCCTCGAAAATTGGGGTACTAAACACCCATTTAATTACTTCAAATATAAAAGCGGTATCTTCCACAATGAAACCAATTGGAAAAATTTCCTCACAATGAGAGCTCAAAAATGTAATTTTCTCAAATTTGTCGAATAACTTTTAATTCCTTGGTAATTCACATTTTCCTAATGTAACGCGTACTTCTGATAATGCAAATTTATGTAATATAAGTTCCTTTATTCTACGGAAAAATAATGTTGGGGTGGTTCTCTCCCATACAAATTTTTTGACAAATTTCAGAAAATCACATTTTTGATCTCGCATTGTGAGGAAATTTTTCCAATCGGTTTCATTGTAAAAGATACCGCTTTTATATGTGAAACAATTAAATGGGTGTTTAGTACTCCAATCTTCGGGGGTGGCCAAAAAATCAGGTTGGGCCGATAAGAAAAAACACGTGTCGCTTAGTTTTTCGAGTAGTACAATATATGTTAAAACGAAAAAAAATGGAGGCGGACACCTCTCAAAGTTTCCTTGTAAGTTATTTTCCTATTTGTTTTCTCAAGATTGTTAATTTTACCTGAAACCACCAGATAAAAAACCAATTGTTATATTTGTTGTTAAAGAATTTCGTGGGTTCTTAATCTATTTCATTTAACACTTGAACGGTCCCTGCCACTATACCATCCCGTACTTCCTGTGCTAGCAGGCTGCACAACCTCTGTTACTTCTGGAAATTATTGCAGCTCATTTCGTAATGCAAATTTCAGTCTGGTGTACAGTCGATTGTCTGGTTTCCTAATTTGAAACAATTTTATATGACCATTAAAATAAATTAATTAAACAATTAGATAAAAGGATAAATTTTCGAAGGTCTACTAATTTGTAAAAGAAATAATTTTAAAGTAAACTAAGCCCTCTAATCACCTGATGTCGATGATCGACAAGAGTGATTGGTCCTTCTGATATGACTCCACTCTATTTTGGTTCACCTTATATGTCCGTACTTTTACAGAAAAGCTGTTTTGTAGGAAGTAATAACAGCAGATATTTATATCCATCACAAATATCTTCTAAAGGTCAATCATTTTCGTACATTGGGGGTGTTTTCGTTCGATCAATTAGAATCAGAGATATGATTTATTAAAGCTTTTTCCTGCTTTGGACAAAAAATTCGATCCATCATTACTTACGAATTATTAGTTCCGGGGACAAAATGAAAAATATGTACAGGAGCAATGGACAATAATATACCAACTGAAATTAGTCCATCCACTTAATATCTATGCTATAATTACGTTCCGGTGATGCAATATTCGTGAATAACCCTGTAGACGTGAAAAAAAACCGACATGAATGTCCTATGTATAAGAAAGTGATATATTGAAAGTAATGTATTCGAATGAAGTATTGACGTTTACTCCATCAGGCAGACCATAAGGAGCCGCTGTTAATAAGACTTAAGTACACAGTAGTACATATTCAGTACATAGTTCTAAACATCGCTATTGTTAGCTGCAAAGTAAAGTCAGACATTGTTTCTCTATGGCCATAATGGCCGTCAGAATCTACAGACGCTAGTAGATATATACGTTTTAGCAAATGGTCAGCCTTTCAGAGCCACAACGGGAATCCTGGCAGTATTTCACTGGAGCCACCCTCGTTTATTAACGAGCTGTCAGGGCCTAGGTATCTCCGGTTTGGTCGTTCTGGTGAAGTTTCACGAGAGAATGTACTCCTCGTAATTTTTCGTACGAATTTTACAGAGGGAGTACCAGACATTAAAAGCTTGAGGAAAAGTATAAATAAATTTTTCAAATTTTCATTACACATTTCTATACTGAGATATGTACTGTGACATTATTTCAAGTCACAAGATTATAAATTATTGACTTTCGTGTTTATCATGCGGGAGTATATTGTCTTCTCTTAAGATCGCGTTACATAATTTACCAGCTAAGAGCTCCACGGTCCCGATCATATAATTTAATAAAGTTAGGCTAATTCCTATGGTACGATACTTTAATACGACACGTCGAGGAACCGCTAAGCCGGGGAAAACCATCTACCGCTGCCTGCGGTTACGCCAGGGAACGTGGAGAAACGTCATCACCATCAGACACCTTCACCCCGCCGCGGGCGACCTCGAATAAAGTAGGGAGTCGACCGGACGAGAAAAACGTTATGGACGAATTACCGTCACGTCAGTCCCGGTACCGATGCCCAATTAACGGCATCCGTGCCGAAGAGGGAGCTTGGAAAGCTACCCTAGGTCGAGGAGTCATGATTCTCCACCATTCCGACGTTCCGTCTACACAGGACCGTACGAAGACATCTGCCCGACATCATCTGGACATCCAGAAAATACGGCAGCAGACCGAGCTAATCATCGATGTGTCGTGTGTAGACTCTAGTGGAACACAGACCATCAGATTTCGCAGAGCATCCTTCGCAGTATCGCAGCTAAACGATCATATGGAGGCTCCAGATAATATCTGATCTCGTAAAGATCATCCCGCGTTGGGTAGTAATCGAATAATTTCATATCGTTAAAGAAAAGCTAGTCCATTGGCACGTTCCGTATATTTCGCGCATAAGTCCCGGATTGGCAGAAGAATCGCGTAGGCGATTGGCCCAATGGGCCCTACTAGACCTACCGTGAGGAAAATTTGCCCCAACCGGTAGGAAGATAAGAACCCCTCGAGCGCCATTCGTTTCTCGTCAGCTCTCTTGGTCGATTTCTCCTACGTCGTTTTATCGCACGTTGTACCAAAATGTAACGTTAAGGTAAGCACTTTCGTCAAACGGACGAAATTTTTTCTATCTTGGCTTCCAATGCATTGTCACGTCTTGATCTATTCCGTTTTGTTCCTTCCGGGTTCCGCCTAGGAGATGTTTGCGTTTCGTCAACCAGGAAAAGATTCCGTGGCTTCCGCCAAGACTTTTTATATTCTCAAAATGTATTATTGAATTTAGCATTATGCGTCGGTGACCCTGGAAAACTGTTAAACGAATCCGTGATCCATGTGTCTCGTGAGTTCACGTATTGTCATTCCGTTAGTCAAAGTCCTGCAGTTTCTGTTTTCGCGTCCTCTCGTATTTTGTACTCCCTATTTTTCTTTTGCGATACCTAATCATTGAGATATGCTCCGGATAATTTGTGTCGCGGCAAACCACTATCACTATTAGATCTTATTAAATTTTTTACGTTATATGATTTTCTTGTCTGATTTCTTCCGTACGTACCGTTAGGTCAAATAGACAATAATTCCGTATAAGATCAATCGAATATAGGAGCAATATTTTATCTCTTATTAATATTGTTCATGTTTCCCGTAGAAGACCTTCGCTTGCGTGATTAATATACTCTATTTAATTTCACATTGTTTTCTCTATTTGTTAAATTTGCTTTGAAGTACAAAAATAAAGAGCCAGTTTTTTTTCTGTTACTAAATTTCATGAGTCTCAATCTGTTTTTCTCGATTTCCTTTCCTCAGCATTCTTCCTTATATTTACCATCTGCGTTGACCCTGTCCTTCTACCATACCTTTTCGTTCCGTTCCTGCTAGTCAGACTTCTTTTCCATTTGTCCGGGGAGTTCCTTTACGTATCGCGACGCAACGATGCGCCTGGCGCCCATAAAGCCCTTCGCGAAATCTGGGCTCTCGAATTGCGTACTTGGGAAATTCGGCGAAGACTATCGAGTTACTCGTAGACGAAAAATCGGTTGTGGTTACGTACAGCTGCAGTGCCGTATAAACACTGTATTAACTTCGAGTATCTTCCAACTTTCATTTCCTAACTTCTCTTTTCGTTTTCCTCTTTTATTTTTCGTCGCGGTACACAATGCAATGTACAATTTGTACTACAGGTCCAAGAAATTTTCTAGGTTAAGCACACATAAGCTAGTTCATGCCTGTTACAAGTTCCTTAAACCAGATATAAACTTTCCACATTATATTTCTTTCCTGCACGCAATTACTCGTAACTGGCGAACTAAATGGTTTTACTTGGGTCAAAGGAATTGCAAGTCTCTTGAACACAAGCACGTGTGCTCGCAAGCTTGTTGCCTACAAAGAGAATCAGTAACACGTGTCTGGAATACAATAAAGAGATTTTTATTGAAACGTAAGTGCCAAGTAAACTGAATCGCTGATAATTTTACGTTTATGCAAGCTAAACAGAAACTGGAGAACGAGGATGAGGACAGGGAAAAGAAGAAGCGAAGAAGAAAACGCGGTACGCAGAGTTGCGCAGCTCGTTGCATAATGTATGTATCAGAGAGTAAAGTTTATCTTATATTAGTGGAGGACAGGAAGCAGCTGGGATGTATAGAGGAAAGAGAGCGGAAACAAACGTTACAGTAAAATTCATGCATAGCAAAGCGTGCGTCTTGTCGGGTAATTTCCACATCTCTCCATTGCCTCTACCCCCTGTCTCCTCGGGGTCGATAAAACAATTTGAAGAGGCACCTTGCCCTCTTTCACAGGATGGAGGAGGTTGGCACATCTCTTGACTGAGGTAATTGAAAAGTCCTCAGTTGACAAGTAAAAAAAAAGCTGGTCCTTTATTCTCTCCCTTTTTTCAATTCACGAAGTAAACTCAATTTTTTTGTTCGTTCGCCTATCCAAAATTTTAGCTGTTCACTCGCCGATCTCGTAGGAAAATTTAATTTTAATTTAATCAGATTGAGATCAAGGATATTCGATTTATTCGTTATTGCTATATAACAGGGTGCGCTACGTGTTTGCATAATAATCGAAAGGTCTATGGGGAAATTCATGCGTGTCACATCCCTTTACCGAGAAATTAACGTAATGGCGAAAAGTGTCTGTTTAGTTAATGCTAACGCTAATGTCTACTGACCAACGACAATTTAGTTACACATGGCTAAGCTTCCGTGTCACGAGGGTGAACGCTTGTTCAGTCACTTGACCCATCAAATATTTACTGTTTGTAAAACAATTTCCCTGGAGGTTATTGCTGAAGAAGTACGCGTGCAACATTACAAAGTCATCTCGCTGTGAACTGCGATAAATTCCGAAGAGTTTAAGCTTGCTAGCCATTTTCTAGAATCTACCTTAGAGCTTTTGCAGTAGTATTGAATAGTATATATTTATCCTATGGCTATTATATAATACTAAATACTCACTTTTGTTTTATAAGATTTTCTTGGATTTACTACAAAAAAGTTTTACTTCATATTATACTATTTTTACTCAATCCTTATCGATTATAATATAATGAATTTTAGATACTTTTACTCTACGAACGCTTGAATTTAGATTATACAAGTTTTATGTAAAAATGTGTTAAAAATCGTATTCCGTTATAGAAGTGACGACGTTTTTATAATAATCGACATTCTTCCACTTCCTGATGTATGCATCGCTTGCACAAATATATATCAGAATATCGATTATTTCTCCATGGAAAACGACACGTCTTGTTATGTTTAATGTCGAACTTCGTCAACGCCGTTAAACTGGATCTCATCGGGTCTTTGACGCCCCAGACTCCAACAACTTGTTTTTCTGACGGAAGCGATACTTTTTAGGCTACGTCTAACTTATTCAGCAGCTCGCACGTTATCACTGCTTTTCTATCCAGGAATAAAAAGTAATGTGTAACGTGTGTTCTGAAAGAAGAAAAATGAGGAAAAGAAAGAGGTAAAGTAAATTAGACTTTGGTATAGAGGCGTAGATTCCGTAAATTTCAGGTGCTTTTGCCGCAAGATTTTGTTTAACGAATCAATTAGTTCTCAGAGAAATATTTTTAAAAAATAGGAAAAATTTATACATGGCGCTCAAGCACTAAATCTAAACTGTACGGCATTTTACGAGCGTAGCTCAAGTTTTCTGCTCTTTACTATTTAATGACACGACTCTCTTACGACATAATTATGTTTTCTTATGGGTTCAATTTATTACAGCTGAAAAAGATAGAAGTGAGAGTTACAACGAATGTCGGAACGAAGTTAGAATACTCCGGGCTGGTCTAGACGGCATCTCGGCAATCAAACTAGTAGACAGCTTCTCTCTTGGACCAGTCATTGTCGCGAAAGAAGAATTTGACACTCGTATTGCTACGCGCACATATCGAAACATGCCACTGGATTCCGTAATTCTAGAATATTAAAATAAACTTTCCCCCCACCTTTTTCCCCTGACGAGAAGAACGCGATAAAGCCAACATATAGTTGCTGGAGCCTTAGTGCGTAATCAGCGATACCTGAAAGGACGGCTTAAAAAGTCCAAAAACCGGAATCCGGTATATGATTTACACGCGATAATGACGTCACGTTTAGCCAATCGGTAGACCCGGGTTCGTACAATTGTCACAGTTCGCTGCCGTCGCTCCCAGGTTGCTTCTGAAGGTGATCTAGTCGTTCGCACGCTGTCAGGACGACTAGATGGTCCACCCTCGTGCCAAAGTAGCTCTATTGCGGCTGCCCTTCCCTTCTACACTTCCGTTCTTCGATGTGCCCTTCCCGGTACATTGGTACCGGCGCTAATGCAGGAGGTCGAGATAGTCCAGGCGATGCATCTTCATTGTGGCCAACTCCCTACTTAATGTGGGAGTCGTCGGGTGTCCGTGACTTTCCTCCACAATCCCTGACGTAGATTGGTGTGACCCTTCTCCTAGCGCAATGAAGATATCGGGATGTGTTGGCCGGATACGAGACGCACGCAATATTTATAACAGTAAACTTAGCCTAAGTTCGATAGATCTAATAATCGGGACCCTGGAGGTCCTGGCGGGTACTTCGCATTACGCGATAATACGGGACGATACTACGCGTCGTTTGATAACGACGACAGTAACTCATTCCAGATCTTGTGACATGAAATATAACATCGTAATACATATGATGCATAGAGAAGAGTAGCGCGCTCAATACATACGAAGGCTCCTTCCAGATTCGAAGTCTAGGATATAACTCACCTTGTATATAAACCAGTTTAAAAACTTTTTTTACTTGTAAAGCTCATCCCTTGCAGTAGTTATGGAGAAAATTTGGGCTTCAAGTTCACGCATAACAAAGCCACCCTAACAGTTTACATTTTTCCAGCTCGAATAGAGAATACAAAACTCACGACTTTCTGAAATTCTTTTTGCAGCTCTATCGGCGTTCCTTACTTTCCACAACAGAATCTTTCGGTATTGAAATTCATAAATGCACTACATGAAAGTGGAACAACAATAGTACTGAAGACAAGCGATTCTGGCGTGAACGATAAAACGTATCTCTCTCTGGGACATTTTTATCTTGAAAATATGACGGCGGGTGAGCCCACCCCCATTGTGTACGTTCTCGTGAAAACAGACAGTGTTATTCGATCGAAGAGGGAAAATATTATCGATTAATATCGAATAGATTTCTATGGAAATTGAATAAGTTTTATTTTCATACGTCTTAGCCAACGAAACGAAATTATTCCAATTGTCACGGTTTACTACGCTTTTTAATTTTAATTGTAAAAAAAAATTAAAGAATCCAAGTAATACACTTATTGCAACGAGAGAAATACTAATATTAAATTCATCGTACCGCAATTACCTTGCACATTTAAGCCAGCGAGCAGTACCTGCGGTCCCTTATAAAACCTCGCTAATGAATAATTCAGTGGACACCGCTAGTAAGTATATACGAGCGTAAACGGTGAATTTTTTTGTCGCGACGTCGCTCGTGCTTATTATTAGACTGCGAGAAACTGTCAAAGTTCACGGAACAAGTTCAGACTAGACGAAGTTTTCGATTGACTCACGTAGGCACAAGTATAGCAAGTAAACAGAGTGGTGGTAGTGCCAGTTGTAATAAATTGAAGAAGCAGAAAAGACAATGGAAAAATGATTTACACAGTAAACTGAAATCTAGTATTTACGTAAATTATGCAAGTACACAATGTGTGCTCGGTATTAACATACAAGAGAAATAGGTAAATAATAATAATAAATGACTTTAGTTCTCATTAAATATATGAAATTCCAATAATCATTGAAAATTTAATGATAACGTTACGTGATTTAATAAATATGGAATCTCCGATCTTTCAATTACTAACGATCGCAGCGCTTTTAAAGAAACAAGCTAACCTAACCTAGTAAGCTCATCACGTACTAGGTGGGACCTTGCGCCAACGTTGTGACATACAAACGCAATTACGTACTTTCAAGGAACCGCGACGTCATAGCAACGAGATATTACGTTTTCGATAACGCGGGGGACGGGCTAAATTAGATATACGCCGGACGTGGGATTTGTTGGACGTGGAGGGCGAAGGGTGGGTGAATCATATTCGTTGGACGTTCTTGAATTTGGTTGACTTCACTCAAAAAATTGATCGATCGACATTCACTGGGCCGCATTTAATTCCCGGAAAATTCGAATGGCTTCTCTGTCATGGAAGGGGTAACTGTGCTATACATATACATACATATGGTATGGGGTTGCATTTATCGATCTGTTGGAAAATTCTCCATTTGCCCATTTCCTGGCTGGGATTAGGATTTTCGTTGAGTGGCGTCCATTAGTGGTTCAACAGGTGCGATAAGAGAAATTGAGAGCGACTGATGAAGATTGTGGTAAAATTGGTGGAAAATCAGAGGAGCGTCTTCCAATTGGAGGGTTACTGAACGATGATCGATATTGGTGGATCGGTACGATACTCGAATGTCGAGAAGAGACGTGAAAATTTAATTAAACTCGGGAAGGATCAGTTGTGACAGGACAAATTCTAATTCACTCGAATGACGGATAGTCACCCAGGGAGCGAAGTAAACGGTAGAAAAAAGTCGAAAAAGAAGGAAAATCCAATAGGTAGTTCACGCTTGGCTGTAGAAAATTATTTCACAGAATTTTCTTCTCGAGGATTTTAATCGAGATTACAAGTGAGCTGGCAATGGAAGTGATTCAAGAATAAATCCTGGCAATGACATGCGACGATATCCTGGAGCAGTTTTAATCAGATCTTCAAGTAGAAACTGTTTTTTTTATAATATGTTATACTTTTTTATATAATTTTCAAATCTAATTCTAATTTATACGGACATACTTGACTCTGACATTGGATCATCGGTGCTTGACATAAATCGATCTCTCGTGCGATCAGTCGCGATAACTTTTTTCAATTCAATTTTTCAATCTTCACTTTTCAATCTTTAAACCTTCAGGACGACCTTTTTGAAACGTAGATATAAGGACATTGAATGACTGTCATAATTATATCTCTATATCTCATTTCCTTCCTACCTAAGTATATACTAAGGTTTTCACGAAGCGTTTATACCTCTGAGAGCGGCCCCGCTCGTTCCTTATAATTTAAAAGGTTTTTTCTCGTGGGAGGTCTTCACTCAGCCACCCATCCGCGTGCCGCGGCCACTTAATCCGATTTGCACTCATTAAAACTTATAATTATCCGTGCTGGGGCCCAAAAGCGGTGCACTCATAATTTCGAGCATCGTTGGTGAGTAAAATTATTTACGTAGATACTGTACGTACATATTGTAACGTAAGATACCACAGCCAAAGAAACTAAACAATAAAAAAATTAAAATAAGCAATAGCTCCAACAGATTCCGGCACAATTTCTAATAACATTCTTTAGATTTTAAAAGAACTTCACACGAAAAGGAAAGAGTCAATCGCGGCACCTGGAGATTCAAAAATTACCAGGAAAGCACGCGACAAATACAAGATACAAAATAGATAACACCAAGAAATCACATAAATGGCGAGAGCATAAAATATAACAATTATCACTAAAAGCATCCTTTAGTTGCCTAGCTTAACTCTTTTTAGCTTAACTCTTTTTGATACTAGGAATTTATTTCAGAATATCACTCGTGACTGCTAGTTGGCCGTGCTCAAATGGAGCTGCAATAACGGCCGGTGAAAACCCACGCGGTCGCCGCGAGGGACCGGCGTGTATCGCAAGAACAATAGACTTTGAATAATCAATTTGTCCAGAGGGGCGCTTAAGATTCAGCAGCGAAATTTCCCGGTACAAACTACAAGCAACAACTAGAAGATGCTAGGTACAACAAATTTGAAAGCATCGAACATCGCCCAAAAGCGCGGCACTACAAAATAGTTTCAATATAAGAGAAAGCTTAGGTTGGAGACAGATTCCAGCGTAGACTCTGCTTTAAGACCCCATGCGACAAAAATCGAACAACTAAGATTATCGAAATACTAACAAAGCGGAAAAGCCCAGCACTATCGTTCTTTTTGGCTAGCCCGATGCGGAAAGGCATTCACATCAGGACTCAAAAATCGGAGATACTCCTGCTGAGGCAGAAGGCCAAACGGTAATTATTCACTAACACCAAGAAATTATTTTGCCAATTTATATTGGGTAGTCAAGAGTCTCACCAAATATCGTAGCGGCAAAACAAGGACACGCAGTCCAAAAGAGCCAGAAGGGCTTCCCTCCGTCCTTCCTTCCTTTCTTCCTTTTAAATCCCCCAAAAAACACTTACGTGTAAAAAACTACGCCAAGTACAGGAGTGCTGTGTATTCCTTTAATAAAAAGTATTGATATCAGATTATTGAGGCCAAGTACATAAGTCACTACATGTTTTCCTATTATATGATCTAGC
>JARQTJ010000128.1:1081663-1092444 GCA_030142635.1 Trachelus troglodyta | reverse complement strand
AACACAGGTATAAGAGTTGACTCAAGTAAAGAGTCTCGGCGAGCCGTGCCCCGTACGGCGGGTTGCCTGTACTTGGCACGAGACTCGACCGAGTCTCTTGATCTCGGAAATTCTCTCTCCTGATCCCTTTGTTATCTTTTGCCTGTTCTTACTACTTTCCCTATACGACCACTCGCTAATAAGCTCCACACGTAAGTGAAGTCCCGTTGGAATTTCACTGAGCTCGAGACCTCTTGACGCCCACTATTTACATTATTTTGGCGCTGATGGAACCGTCACAAATCATCGAACTTCGAACGTATTAATCGTATTAATCGAACGTGCCACCGAAGCTGTCGGTGGCACGTTCGGGAGTCTTCGGGTGCTGCGGTTCGTTCGTAGGCCAGGGGGCGTGGGAACCCGCGGTTCTGGCGGCTCCCCCCCCCCCGCCCCCCTGTGACCGCGGTACTTCGACATGGGCCCGCCGTAGGTGGACTCGCAGCCTCGCGGCAGGACAAGGAGGACAAATCAGCGGCGAAAGCGGCGTTGATCGTAGGGCGTCCCAGCTAGACGGCCGGTGGACGAAACCTGGAGCCCCATCCCGGGTACTCTGGACCTTTCCTGGTTCCTTGGGTGCAGCGTTCATTAAGAAATTTGTATCCTTTGTCAAACAGGTTAAATTATAGGTTAGATTAGGTCAGGTTTGGTTATTCCGTAAGAAACGAACAAGACTCGCTTTTCATTAACCGATATAGCTACACGCCTGCGGCTACTTTTAGTCAGAAAATTATTGAAATTTCAATCGTTCATCGTGCATTTCCTTAGAAACGGAGGATCGACTAGAAAATTACCATTTGGCATCCGTGATGAATATCAAATCGATTCGATAACTTTGGTAAGATTCGAAACGTTCGACGTGACGGAAAAAGGATAGGAATCTGATAACGTTCCAACGTCTTACGTTAAGATACGTCATTTGTAAAGGGAATTTCTGTATATCTTAAAGTACAACCTATTTCTAAATTCTCTTTTACGCTTTTTCGTAACGTGAGAAAAATCGGGAAAATTCATGGCATTTGACATTGCATCATGCACATGGGACACGTTTTATCAATTTCAGGCGGGAAATTTGAAAATCTCATATACTTTTAAATTCTACTCAGGCTGATATACAATCTCAGGAAATGACGTCTTTTATCATTTTTTTTTAAAACGACTATACTTTTTTCGGTCTGACCGAATTTTCAAGGGATGTAATCATATTATTTCTGTTTCGCGAGTAGAAACAAAATTAAATGTAAATCAAAGGAAATGGAAACACGTGTCCACGTGCCAAAATCGTGTATTACAGTCTGAATAAATGGTTATAACAATAATCAACGCTACAGTCGCGTCCACTGAATTTTTCAAGAAATCGCAGTAACAGCAACGATATGAACTTCACAGTATTTTTTATCACTGCCAAATGTTTTTTCAAATATCAACAGTCGTATCAACTCTGCACTAATTAACACTAGACGTGCTGAATTCTATCGGACAACATACGAATAACAAACATTTCATAAAATAATAAAAGCAACACCTAAATATCGCGCAAGGACGTAATTCCGTAAGAAGTTAACTTCTACCAAGGGTGAATTTTGGGAGTTGGGTCTGAACATCCTGAAGGATTCAACGTTCCCATGATGCTAACCTGTGTCACTATTCAAGGTAGTTTAGGAGTTTCTAAGTGTCGAAACCATCCTTGCTGGCCAGGAATTTCCTGGCAAGTTTCCTATTACGTTAGACATCCTTCCTTCCATAATAACAATAATAACGTGGATAATCATACAAGTTAAGACCTTCACGTTTACGAAGTTATCTACTTTCTTGACAGTTCTCCTACAGTTTACGTGTAACTTAGCTGGCTTCATTAAGCGAATCAAATTGAAAGTACATTTTTCTTCGAGAAAATCAACTTGATCACAGTAAAGTTCAAGGAAATAACGCGCACAATGGAATATACATAAGATGGGCAAGAAACCGTCTAAGATTGCAAAATTGAAAGTCAGCCTTTTTGGTAATCAGCATTTGAGGGGTTACGCAACGGGTTCCACAGGTAAACATAAGAAATTCGCTGTAATGTTACATCTGCGATCCGTGAATGTCTAACGGGAATCATACGTAATTCATAACAATCATAAAACTATGTTTAATATATTGTACATACATATATGGTGAATTCGTATATATGTTTTTCAATAAGGTATGAGTGCTCCATTTGGAGATGGGCATATTGAATCTACATCTGATCCACATATGCCTATATTTTGATCTGTACATCGCGATTATACGTATGTAATCTATCGTATATACATATAATCTACTATGAACATTTTTATGAGAAGGAACGTTTAAACTTGTATTGAACACAAAATTATTAATTACTATATTTCAATGTTACAGTGGCGAACTCCATTACCTGAAGTAGTTTTTCGTTATAAAGTTTTAAGGAGATTTAAAAAATGCACGACTTATTCCCCACCCGTTCATTTCGTACTCTTGCACGGATAGAATTTTTTAGTAAAAATTACAGTGTAATCCTGGGACAAAGTAGAATCTCATACAATATTACTGTAGAAAAGAGAAACTTTAGATACTGCATCTAAAATACTTTTTACTATGCTGGATGGTAAAATTTTAAGATTTGGAAAATATAATAAAAATATAATATTTATAGTCAGCTGTATTTGGAAGAACTTCTAAGCAACCACTAAAATAAGTATGACAAGTCGCATATCTTATTCCATAAAACAGTATTTTATGTTCGTGCTGCAAAGTAACAGAGAAACTGCTGTACATCACACAAATTTTCCACTGGGTTTATATAAATTTGAATTAGCTGTAGAAGCTATCACTGGTACAGCCCACTACGTCATGATGTTCTGTTCGCTTTATGCTAATGGGGAGTTTTTATATTTTCCCAACGATCACAGGAGTTTTTAGCCTCAAGTAGTCAAATTTCACCATATCATAGTAAATAACAATATTTATTCGAAAATTCTGTGTTCGCATTTTATACGTAGAAAACTGACATTCATTTTTCTACTGCATGTTCATTCAAATCCTTTGCCTTTATAAGAGTTCTGTTGCATCGAGAAATTGTTATACAAGCAATTACTTGAATTTGACGTTGAGAAAGCATCACAGGGATGATTGTGAAACAATGGCTTTTGTAACTACAAACAAAACAACCCGCGCTTCATCTCACCTTCAGGCTGTTCGCAAACTTGCTAGGAACACATTCAGAGCTGTTTGTTCTCTCTTACATTAATACTCAAAACCATATACTTAATTATCTTTTTTTTAAGAGTTTAGGGTACACTAAGAGCAAGTTTACAAACAACTCAGATCAATTTGTATCACGCAATGAAGAATTTTATGTTGTAGTAAATTCATGTACTGACAGTGCAAACAAATATTGTTGACCAATAATGGCGATATAATTTCTACAGAGTAGTTATAACTTATTACTTAACAACTTTACTTAAAAATTCTAGAAATGTTGAATGGCTGAATAGAATTTGATAAAAATTGGTGGGAATGTTTAAGGCATCAATAAGTTATTTTTCAGAATTTTTCAAAATTCACAAAAAATTTTTTTAAAATGTTTTTGCAGATGAAACATCTTTTATTTCGTATTGTAAAATTTTAAGACTCTCTTTTAGCTAGATTTCCTAGCTAGATTCCTTACTATCAGATAAAATAGACGGTAGTAAAATAGATGGATGATGATTTTCCTGCTGTCAGATTAAAAAAATTCTCGTACGAAAATACCTCGATGGAATAGAAAATTGATAGATGCCGAAGATAAGAACAAACGTGCAGTCGAATAAATAATATAAATTCTATATGTATGCATGCGTGCATATGAGTCATTAAGAATTAGGGATTCTGCATAGTATATTTCCTATAGTTTAAAAATGTTTAACCAAAAAGCATCTTAGACACGAGAATTCCGCGGAAATATTTAATTGTAATACATAATGAAAAAGATTGTGTTCAATGAACATTTAACTGTCACTCGAGAAAGGGTATGGAAATTTTAAAATTGAAAGAATTAAAAATTTTGAAATTTCTTCATTTTGTCTATCGTGTGTAGCATATTTAGTCCATTGCTATGTGGTTATATAGAGATTAGATATGGGCATATCTGAATCGGATGCAGATTCAGGTGCCCATTCTCAAATATTGTATTCATAGGTCTTCCTCATTCAAAACAGCTCTTATTCTTTTTATTTAGGAGAAAAATCTTTTTGAGGAAACGAATTCCCATTTGTTATGTGACACGGTATTACAATTTGGCTTCCTTGTGGGAAAATATTTATAAATCTCAATTTCCGATTTGAGATCAGGCTATACCTAATTCATGATGGTGTTATAGAAGACAGCTGCGTGACGTGGATTTCGTATAGGAGTTTACCAATCATCTTGTCAGTAAGTTCATGCAATATCAAGAAAATATATAGTGCCAAATTATGAATATGAATGTTTAAACTGCTATATCTTTTAAAAGTAATGATATACTTTTCCCCAGATTTATTGAGAGGTCCGCGAGAGCCGACAGGCTCGAAAGTTGGAAAATTAAAATTTCAAGCTTGCCATGTACGAAGAGAGTCATAAATATGTAAATTTTTCTTGATCGATATAAGAGGGCGACCATTTTCTTCATGTGCGATGTACGTATGGCAGTGTATTAACCAATCTACGTATTTACAACCGTACTCTAATTTAGTTTCTACTAATCATGATTTTCGCTTAAAGAATTCATTGCTCCGTAATGGGAAATTATGTTCCTGCAGTGGCACCACTAGCGGCAAAATTGGGCGTTACTGTTTAAAATCTGCTTTTCGCAATTAACCGAACAGATTGTGCGTAAATGGCAATTGCAATAGCTGGCATCGAGGATTTTTCGTGGTTATATCGTGGACCAGCAAATAATTTTGGACTATCAAAAAGTTGGCCATTTCGTTGATCAACGACCTGTCGGTTTGTTCCACGTTGAAGTTCATGGTGTTAAATAAATTACCATATTCGCATGTATATTAATTTAACTTTAAAATTGCTAATTCCCACCTATCGTCAAAATCTCCAATTTTCATCAGGTAAAATCTTTAATGGACAGCGGTTAATTGAATTTTTGTCTATGAATCCATGGCAAGCTACATTCATTGTTTAAAAAATTTCACATTTTCCCTACGTTTCTGTAAGCTCGTTGAACGCGCTATCTCTCTCTTTTAATTTTCCAGAAATCTTTAACGAACCACCGTACAATTAATAAAATCTGCATTAGCAGCTGACTGCTACTCGAGCTAGAAGCTTCCAGCGTAACAACCCTCCGATCCTCGAGTGCTCATGCCAAAAGGTGCTGAGTGATAGATTGGCAGCCCCGTTTCACCGACCCTTCTCGACGAAGAAGAGAAAGTGGAAGCACCGCACGGAATAACGAAAAAGGAGAGTTAAAAATGGTCCTAAAGTGTTCTGCAAGCGATTAAAACTTTCCCGAATAGCTTCCATCATCAGCGCCCTGAACGCTAAGGGTGCTAATCTATATGAACCTAAAATCCGCTGTTAAACGAAACGTATCAAAATAACCTGGCTCTGCATCAACTCTTTCGCAGTATCCAATATCTAAATAAAACCAACAAGTGCATTTTAATTATCAAGAATAATAATTAATGTGTAAGTAGACGTCACGATTAGATTTCTCACGCCGAATAATTTCGTGAGAAATTGTGGGGCTATCGCCAAAATAAATATACTAATCGTTAATAAATAGCAGGGTAGCATAAGATTCGTGTATGTATGTTTATAGATATACATATATGCTTATTTTATATGGTGCATTGTACACGGCAAATAGTACCGATAGCAGCACATAAAATAAAAAGGAACATTTATACAACCGGACCAATTTCGCAAACGCAGCTTATCGGCAAATGATCGGCATGAACGATTCTGCTGCCAATATGCGAATAACTGGCACGGTCATCAATGTCATTTCTGAAGATACGTTCTCCTACCAATACCTAACAGTGTTTTTTTCAACTTTTACTTGTTTATAGCCACTGCACTGTATAAAAACATGAAAGATATCTTGTAGCACTGAATGTAATTTTCAGAATTGCTTCCCAGGCTATTAAAATAGGCAAAAATATATTTTTTTTTACAATACTATTGATTCGTACAGATGGGTAAGTAGAGACGTATGCTTATGCATGCATCCCGCCTCTGCAATAATTTGCTCTAACTCTTTGAAGCATATTGGTGCTGCTTAGGAGCAACACCTTATAAAACTGTTAAAAAAGACATTTAAATAAAAAGACCGATTTAAATAAAAATTTTTACCCAAATGTTTTAAGGTTCGCTACGTCCGGATCTGAAGTAAAAATCTTCAAATCCAAAATGGCTCATCCAAATACGCGGATTTTTCGTGGTCGTTGATCATGAATCTGAACATGAAATTGGCAAATTCAAAATGAGGAACTGTGCTCATTCGACATTTTAAATTTGCCATATTTAAGTTTAGTTTTATAATCAGTGGACTCAAAAGCTCCCGAGTACCGAGTTTAATAAAACTCGAATCCCTTTTTCTACTTCGGTCAAATATATTAGATCCGCTATATTAAATTTGAAAATTTCGACTTCAAATTCGTAATCAACGACTTCGATGAATAGCGGGTACCGAATTTCACAATAATTGAAATGAAGGAAGAATGTATACTTTAAAGAGTTAACAGCAATTCAATTAAGGAGTCACTGTAACTCAGTACAGTTATAGAAAGAACTTATAGGATCAACAGACATTTTCCAGGGCGTCCGAATGGATGGGAAAGCATGGGCTGGTTTCTATATCAGCCAGTAATAAGATTACCTAAGAAAAAGTATGAGATTCACTATTTTCCTATAGCTTACCTAGAATGGCATTTTTCCTCCAAAAGCGGTCCTGAAACACAAAGAAAATATTTTCTCGTAAGAGACATTTTATTCTGATACTGTACGTAGATATATATTTGAACTTATATAAAGTGATTCTAAAAATTGAAGTTTGATCTTTCAGGTAAATATAGGTAGAACTGTATAATTCACAATTGAATATTATAAATAATAACAATATTTCTTCGCTGAGATCTCGAAGACCCAAATAAGATTCAATAACTTGATATGCCACAGAATGAGGTATCTTCTTTACATGATGACGAGAGGATGGCTGAGAATCAATATTTTACGCAATAAAACATTTATGCAGCATCTGTATAAGCGAGTGAAATTTCTCTTCGAATACGACAGTAGATGAATCAATGTATAGCGTGTAGATAGAAACGAGGGAAGGATTAATTTCATGATGACGTAAGAGAAAATTGTGAAGGGTTGAAAGTATAGGAAAAAAGGGAGGGGAAAAAAGTAGTAGAAAAGATATTCCATTAAAATTCATGACAGAGGGATGAGATACAACGAGGTATAGCTGTTGCTTCTAGAAAAGTCTAGACTGAGGGAGGATTTGCGGGATTGTGTATGTCAGGGGGTTATTAAGAGGGCACTGCGCGCTCGTGGGATGGCTTGAGGGTTGGAAAACTTAGTGGGTGGCGATGATACGTGAGCAGGGAGAATTTCCTGGTTTATCGGAGTCTAATGTCGACGCCTAGAGGAAGAAGTTTCGCATCCTTATCTAGATTGGAATCTGCACGACGTAGCCCTTTTTGAAATTACTTATAATACTGATATACGTACGTGGCGTATATTAAGACTATGTGAAAGCATACCTGGGCGCATATTACACATACTTACATATATATAATATGTAAAAGGTTGCCGATAAATGTAAGCGTGAATAGCAGATATGATCAGGGAATTTGATTTACGGGTATGAAAAGGAAGCGCTGAATGAAAAAGGGAGTGGTTAACCAAAAGATACATAAAGTGAGGGGAGGAGGGTTGAGTATCGCGTGGAATAAATCACGGTAAATGAATATTAATACGAGCTTACAAATCTGCCATAGCAATGCTGGTAACCCCACAGTGTAGGCACCCATATATAAAGCTAATGGGAGGGGAGGGGGGAAGTTATCACGTGTCACGAGATGATTTTAAAAAAACGTCCAAAGTCCCACCCACTCATGTGAATTATTTTCATACGAAATCATTTGTCATTTGGTTCACCTGACTGCGAGGGCGGTAAGGGTTATTTTCTGTACATTATTATACAATTAGCGTGATAAGGGTTACGACCTAGATTTCACGTGGTTAAGAATATATAAAGAGGATATGGCATTGCGCATGAAAATTTTTTGGTTTAATGTTCCACATCTCCTATTCAACTTCACCCGTTAATACGCTAGTTCAACCCTAACGCGCGTTAAACGCAGCACCGGACAGCGTAGCGCGTAGCGTAAAAGCATCGTTGCAACCTCGCGGTTGACCTATAAAGGGAAGGAGGAGAGAAAAAGAGAAGAAAATATAAGATAAAAAAAATAAAAGAATATAGAAAGCAAAGAAACATTCGTCCGAGTGGGATGGTCATATAATACGTGAACGGAATTTCTCTAAGCGGTGTGCTGGGAAAAAGGCATTTTCTGGCTAGGTACCTGCTAATGTAAGTTCGACAGGATATTCCTGAGCTAACAGCTGTAGGGATCGGAAACTTGGTTGCTGTAAAAGCTTAAAGACTATAAAACGCCTTTTAGTGTGCTGTAAGGAGAAGACACGTTTCAAAAAAGACTTAGGAAAAAATGATGAAATACTTTACTTTCCAAGTTACACTCACAGTTTTTTACGGTACTGAGACACTATTATTTTTTTATGTATCAATAATGAGTGGTATGACTTTTCTCTAAGTTTACTTTGTCGAACGACAAAGTCTTATTGGACTCTGTTTTGTTCCTAGTTTTTATATCTTGTAATTAATACTCTGGAATTCTCATGTAGCTTGGAAGAATCTTCATGGTGGTTAATAATATCGAGGTATAGATACGTTTTAGATAGGTATCTACATTAAATGGTTCCTGTGGCATAATTTTTTCATTTAGATTTGAGATTAAACGATATATTGATTACTTTAATTATATTGCTGCTCAAGTGAGTCCTAAGATATTATGGACTTTGGGTCTATTGAATATATTTATTAGGTTGGCCCGAAAATAATTGCGGTTTTGATGTCCTTAATTTCATAAAAAAATATAATTATATAAATTATTACTTTGTGTGTTGATTATTATAGATTATTTTAATGCCTTTTTCATGGCTTTACTTAATTAAGTTACTCGTGTTTATAAGCAATATTATTTTTGCTAAGTTCCAGGCTGTTGAAAAAAAAGATGGAGAAACAGAATTTTTGAAAGATTTTTTTCTATGAGTTCAAGCTTGATAAAAGTATAACGCAGACAGTTCGAAGTGTTGAGAAAGGGAAGCACTAACGAACGTACTGTCCAACATCGGTTAAAAAAATCCGTAACGGAAACTTTAGTCTTGAAAATTATGAAGGTCGCGGACGACACTGTTTGTTGGACGATGACCGATTGAAGGTTTTGGTAAAATCCAATCCAGGTAAGACATTTCAGGACCTTGCAAAAGAGTTAGGAGTAGGTAAAACACCGATCGAAATACATCTGAAAAAATAGGAGACAAATAAGGTCGACAAATGGATGCACCACGAATTGAAGATAACAGTAATTATTATTTTGAAGCTGATCTGATAGATACCAATAAGTTTTCTTGATACTTGATCATATTTAATCACCGTTGTAAAAAATTGCAAGAATAAAGATTTTTTTCCGTTCCTTATCTTTTATTAATGTTGCCATTCGTTAACGTACGACGATCAAGTGAAATTGTAGATTTTATTCATTTTCAGCTTTTGAAGAGTTTTCGTGTTATTATAAATATCCAATTAGTTAAATTGTATAGGATCGAAATGGATGCTCATTTTGATACAATGAGTATATAGCAGAATTCATATGTACTGTGATATATATGGCGTATGCATGTAGCGTATATATATTATATAGTATATTCTCTTTGATTTTCTCAGGTGGCGGGAATTTCAAAATATTTCATTTGCCAGGAGCGACATTCTAATCTGCTTATCTCACAATTGGATCTTTATCACGTTACAACACTTCACACAAGCCTTCCGGGTAGACAGGATAGGTTGTATCCATCTGCAAACTTTACCCCAAGCCACAGGGGACAAGGAATAATTGGATATGCGGGAAAATCAAAGGAAACCGCCGAATGCCATAAAGGACACTCATATTTGAAAAAAAATTAAAGCAAAAAATAAAAAGGATTAAATATAAAACTTTCTTAATAACTGTTAAACTCCTTCATTTTAGTATCGTAAATATCTGTAATGAACACGTCACATATATATTTTCTTTTAGTCTTCATGGAAAAAAGATATGACGTTAAACTGACAAAAGTTCGATATAGCAACGAATCGCAATAAAAGACATTTTATACTCAGGTGGTCATAATACATTTCGCCATATTCAACCCTTTATTTCCGAGCAGGCTTGAGTACAATTCCACGTATAAAAAAATTAATGTATTGCCAATACTTCTACTATATATGTACGCATCTCGTTTGCTGACAAGCGAAATATATTTCAGAGGGTATATTTTATACCATATTTATGTAACTTTAAATATAAAAGAGTCCCTTAGTTTTCACATTTTATGTTCGAATCAATATACAGGGTGTTCAAAAAATGGTGGTACAACCGAGAAACAGGTGATACCTTTGTAGAAAATAAGAAGATTTTTCA
>JARQTJ010000128.1:1046653-1062226 GCA_030142635.1 Trachelus troglodyta | reverse complement strand
CCTTGTAAAACTGTGAAATTCGGCCGGTTTTTCTCGCATAGGCACCTCCATTTCGCCCGGCACTAAAAGGGTTAAGGACCAAGCTCGAAGAATTAATGGTTAAATGCTTACGTTGAGGTTCGTAATCCAATAAATCAAAATATCAAATAAAATCATAATTTACCCTGTCCTTGAACAATATCGCGTAAATGTCGTAAATACATACGCGGTTATTTAGGATTATTACACCACACGGAAAAGCAATAATTATTGATTATTGAAGGCGGTTCTGTTCATTTGCTTTTTATTAATTCCCACAGGTATATACTGAAAGTTCATATGTTTTTATACCCAAGTTTCCATAACGCCACCTGCTCTTCGAGGTACCTGGAAGAAGCTAAAAAGCTTCTTCTCTAAGTAGATAGTTTTGAGAATTAACTTTATTCAGGCTCTCTACTCTCTCCTCCTTCTCTTTCTCTTTTATTTCTTCCTCTCTTCCTAAGTGATCTCTTCTCGATCCATTCAAAGTGACTCACAAGTTTACTTTTTCACCATTTTCTGTAACGTCGACTTGGGACAACTTGGTACTTTCGTCATTGCTGCCGCACGCGCCACTTTTTGTCCCCTTTTCAAAGGTCTCGAAAAAATCCAGACCTTTTGCGCGATAATCCTGCCACTGAGCCGAAACGAGCGGATTCGCGAACACCCACATACAAGACAGCCACGGCCGAGAAATCAGGATGCTCGTAAAGATTTACCCGAGGATTCACCCTCTCCTTCAACATCCTTTTGAAGGAGGCACATGCGGCGTCCTCTCATTAAATATGTTCGACATGATATTACAGATATATGTATATACATATATGAGTGGGATAAGATACATAAAGACCTTTCGGGACAAAGAGGTCTTGGAGATCACTCGAAAATCGTCTACGTCATTAAGGAAGCCCCTTCGATGTCTTTCTAGAATCCACGAGAAGAAATATAATGTTTCGTAGCATCCTTTCCTTCACTGTATATATATACATATATGTGGCAATAGAAGATAGATCTGGGTGGAATCACTAGAAGGGGACGTCTTCTTCTACGACGTGTAATGTGTTTTTTAGTTACAGAGTGCCTTCAATTTTTTATGCGAGAGCATGCGGCGAATAAAAAAAGCAGATTTTGAAAAAAAAAACAATGATCGCAAGTATCCTGTCAACAGAGATAGAGAGCTAGTTGGCACATGGGGTGAGTTAGCTAATGCTTTGTTGCTTCGGAGTTTGCTATTAGATGGCTCTGCCTTCTCTTATGATTTATGTATGCCAGGAGACGCGATACACCAGTGTCACATGCCAATAAGGAGCCGAAATACCCACGGCAAGTAGAAATTTGAATTCCAGCTCTCTTTCTACAATTGTCAAAAGAATAGCTACTCACTTTTGTAAACACAATATTGTTGAAACAACATTCATTAAATATACATTAGGACTGGTCGTTTGTGTATGTCGTTGTTTACTGTCTCTCACTAACTAATCCCGACACATATGAACAAAAAATCATAACGGTATTTGTACGAAAAACTATAAGAGCTGTTGACTTTTAAATCTTATAATTTGTAAGTACACTAGAGTTTAAAACAAAAAACAAAGCTTGAAAAAATGTTATCCATTCCAACAACAAAAAATTTGCCAACAAGCCCCGATCTTCCTATGGCGTGTAAAGTACCACATCATACGTTTCATACTGAAACTGAAATTCTTTTACATTTTAACGTTCATTAAAATTTCAATACAGAGCATTTACATACGGGGGTATACGGGGTTGTTCAGGTTAAATATATTTTCTGAAGTTAGCATGTTCATTTGATTTCTATGGTTGGTGCCTTCGTATGGAGCAACCCTGTATATAGGGATGTATACTCAGACGATGTCTCGGATCACAAGTAGAAGTGAAAATGCAAATGACCGTAACAGTAGCCACCTCTTCAGTATATATGTATATGTCGGAGAAGGCTGGGTGCTCAGCAGGCGTTATTGCCGATAGTATTATCATTGTTATTACTGTTATTGTATTGTTAAAATAGGTTGAGTTTGTATGTTAAGAGTTTGCATTTTGATAACACTGAGGTGGGGGTGTTGACAAACACCAAACGGAGCCGGGATCGTGGGATCAGGAGTGTGTTGAGAGGAATCGAGGAAGAGAGGCCCATCCTGTCAACGGTCCCGGATTCGTTCCGGCTTTAGTGTGCCACCAAAAATAAAGAAATGGACAACCACCCGGATCCACTGAACCTGACAGCCTCTGCTTCGACATATAATATACTAGTGAAAATGAAGTTGAGTCACGGTAGGTAAAAGCGAATGTGGTTTCCTAGGGTACCCGTGGGAATTTCATTGAAGCGAACGAAATATTTCACTGTAAAGTAATCAAAGGTTACCCGGGAAGCTGCGCCGAATGTAGCGCAGGGAATACAGCTACCCTTAAATGGTTCAGTAACTACGTTAGCGAGGCAGCAGACATAAAGCAAGTTGTGAGAATGAGGAAGAACTACTCACGATCCATGTATTAAACTAGCCAGTCGATGAGAGTGGAGAAGTGGCAAAATTTATGATTGATTCTAGTAATAAAACATAACGAAAAAATAAAAGAAATAAATAGCATGAAAGATAGGTGAAAACGAAAGTCGAAAGTGCATTGAACATTTCGGAATATATAGCCTGTCCACGAGTTGAACGAGTTGTTTTTGACAGATCGAAAACAATGAAGTCTCTAACGAACTGTACGTGGCTGCGTATACAATACCCATGTGTACGGTTTTCCACTGAAATATATTTTATTTTCCTATTTTAGCATATATTTGCGTAATTTTACAAAAAGGCACGTGTCATTTGCTAAGGATTCCATTGTTTTGCGAACTGTCAAAAAGGCACATTGAACTTGTGGACCGAGTATACGTTACAAAGAAAATATAGTCTGACGCGAAATTAAAAGGTCGTGACCCCAGCCGATATACATTTCCATGGTTTTTCCAGGTGCTAAACCCGCTTTTGTAGGGAACAATGGTAGAATGTCTATATATACAATGTATAGTTGCTGTGCATATAGTTTGTACACCCGACCTGCTCATACATTATGCATCCACTCGATGCCCACCGGCTGACTAGCTGACTGGCTGGCTGCCGTACACGATAGAGCTACATCATTGTTTACGAATCATTGAATCGCGTCAATGAGATTGCGAGAATAGGTACCGGCTGCGTTCCGATTGGGTAATACGTTTGAAAAAAAGGACAGAAAGTGTTCATAAACAGATCGACACAGACCTAAGGACATACGAGTACTGATAACGTAGCTACTTTTGAACGCGACTGTACGCGTTTTAACAATGTACGCAGTTTCCTCATAAAAAAAAATATTTTATCGAGGAAAAAACGTAAGCCGCGATATTCTTTCGAGCTTTCAGATTTCCAGCATTACGGATATTTACGATGCAACGATATCCAGAAGTTGCTCCATCTTATGAGATTCTGCCACATAGCTTCCTGCTAACGTTCCTCCTACTCCGAGTGCAATGCGGAGCCAATGCACTCGTAATGGCAAAGATGCACTTAGGTTATATCCTTATAGGTACGTGCACTTCCCACAGGAATACCAAACGAGTCCCGGTGTTCCGATGGTAAAGTAGAACGAAAGAGACGCCATTATTGTTGACGTAAACATATACAGTGTAAACGTGTTATCAGCTATTGGTTTACATTGACAAATTTTCGAGTCTCCTTGATAACTTTAAAAACAATGGAATGCAATGGTTCGCTAAGTACGTTCTTTGTGCATTGTTGCCAGATCGGTACGTTGAGTGCATTGTGCACTATGCACTCTGCTCTATGCATTAGTGCTCACGCGCTACGACAATTCGCAAAGTCGCGAAAAGCTCTGCTTCGTAGAACTGGGTACACAGGTAGTTGATAACTATACCACTAAGGTATACACATAGTTAAAAGGATGGTACTTGAGTTAAGTTAAGGGAGTATAAAGGTGCATGGGTGATAATCGTAAAATAGAGATTCACATAATCCTGGTTGCCGCGCGATGCGCTAGACTGCTGAATATGCTAAAGGCAATCTAATCACTGCGACTTGATCTTCGCGCGACATCTTTTTATTCTTGTACATCGGCGCATATTACTAGCTAGGGAGGATCCTGTAAATTCTTGTACGCTTTACATTGTACGCTCTTACGGGGTGCAGTCGTGAGAGAATATTCACGTAAACTTTAATGATAAGAGAATTATTGTTCAATGGGTAGTTATGTGACGAAGAGCTTTATTAATCAAGGATAGATTAATTAATTAAAATCCTCGTAAGCGGCTTAGAAAATTTGCCAGGAAACTATGAGATTAATCTATGATGAGGAATGTTATAATGCAAATTAATACTTGCTCTATTCATAATACTAAAGCTGAATTTTCAATGACGATATTTTCTTCCGCGAGTACATACAAAAGCCTAATGATTTAAGTCACTGAGTAGAAATAATTTTTATTTACACTTCAGATACGTTTTTGTGCAATGCGATGTGAAAAGCAATTATTTGACATAATCCATGATAATATACCGTATGGTAAATTAATGAAGATTTCTCATTCGACCGCAAGTAAGCAATACGAGGATCGAAGAATCTCAAGATACAAAAAGCAATAAAATGATTTACTGCATAGTCTGGACGAAGAATGGTCGAGTTACGCCCTGCTTAATCTGCATTTCTATTTTTTCGTAGATTTAACCGCGACAAGCACGATTCGGTACGATGACAGTGAGAATTAAACTTTCCTCGAGTTTTTACGGTTTACGACGATTAGAAAGGACTCTTCTTCCTAGGTGACTACGTAGTGCCATCCTGTGATTTACCTTGGCATTCAACAGTCATGGGATAGAAATAGCACAGGATCTGTTTTAATCGCACCCGTTAACGTTATTCATTGCTTCCTGGAATCAGACGGATCGTTATCGCAAAGTGCAGCTCGTTAAGGCGACGGACGAAGGAACGGCAGAGAGGGTTAAACGTTCAAAAATCATTTTCAACGTTATATATATGTGCATGAAGCAGTTACGCATTCAGATTTCACCCTAAAATAACGATAGTCCTTTCCAACGGAATTCTATAGGGAACAATAGAGGCAGATTAACGATTTACGAATTTTTTCTGCATACAGTGAGCTTTCATCGTGCGATTTTTATACAACGGCAGCTGGCAGATGTAAATGTAGAATACAGATAAGTGCAATGGATTATACGAATGATATATACTAAATGTAATCTAATACCTAAAGTAAGTGTAAAATTAAATTTTCCTTCCCTCGTATAGCGTTTAATTCTTCTCTTCTTATTACCCTTTTCTTTTTTAAACCACAGCCGTTTCGCTAATGCCTCGGCTATTTTACCCCGTAGGATTTTCGCATTTGTCGTTTTCACGGTGCCGAGTTGCAATTATTCCACCCCTACAGGCCAACATCACTAGCTCTACCGGGGTACCACCAATAGCGTCAAAGTACATGATAAATGGCACGGTGCTTTTTCGCCCTTTGGTAATGTGTGGGATAAGGGCAGACGGTGGGGAGGGGGGAGGGGGGTTGGTTAAAATCGTCCGGTGGAAAATCAGTAGAAAGATCGTCCAAGCTGAAAAACGTGACTCGCACTCGAGGTTTCGCGAGTTTGCAAGTGTGCGACCACGTAAAGGGGTATACCGGAGAGCCAACGGACGTTACCGGGTGTAAGTGAAGGAAGGGGTGGTACAAGTGGGAGAGGAATGAAAGCGAAAAAGGAACAAAAAAGCAAAAGAACTTTTCAGTTCATTGCCACGTACAAAGTTGGAGATAATTGTTTTCTACGTGGTATATGTACTTAAACGTTTACAGGATGGAAGAAGCACGTAAAACTTTAAATGCTACACAGAACGAGATAAAATAATGTTCGAGCAAAAATTTTGACGCGTGAGATAGATCAATATGAGATTTCGGTTTTTGAAGTATATCTTATGTACGGCAAATGAGAATATCTCACGCTTGATACGTACGTTTTGCGCCTGATCAATCGCAGATCAACAATAGATCTCGCATTGCAATAATATTCCACTTGATGCAGGAAAGATCAGCCTAACAATAAGATTTACGAATTGGGATACTCGAAGATTCTGTATACAAAGTATATCAGCCAAGATGCACGTTTGGGATGTGCGGTAATCGGAAATCTGTTTAAAAAATGATACAATTTCGAATGCAAATATGTCCCATATTATGTATTTTATTCGTACGAATTTTTTTGTCATCTCTATTATTTTTACTTGCTCTATAACTTTTACATTGAACTTTTTTCGATATCATTTGAAATGGCAAAGTTAATTTTTTTTTTAATTTGCGAACGAAATTCAACGAACAATAATATCATGCCCATTCGATGTACAATCAAAAAATATTCAATAGTCGTTACATCAGAATTTCGAAATTGTGCACCGTTTCACCGTAAATCATAAGCGTGCATCTTAGCCGATATACTCTGTATGTCAAATATTGGCTAATCTTATTTGCCGTGCATGAGATACACTTCCAAAACAGGAGCTCGTATCCCTATCCCACCCATCGAAATTTTTCCTCGAAAGGCAGCAAATTCTACCACATAGGTACATCCATACGGTATAGCCTTTTTGCTGTCTTAAAATAGATCCATATAATTTCCAACGGAGTTCTCCGGTGCGCGCGATACACGTATACGTATCCCATGAGACACTCCATGGCGAAATTTACCCTCGACCCTTAGAAATTGATCAGCACATCTTACACGGGTCATCCGAATAAATTGATTCATATTTAGGGATGATTAATGGGGGTTCTTGCGTATGCAAAGAGAAATGATACAAACGAAAAAGATACAGACCCCCGATTTATATAGGATAACTATAACATAATTAATTCCTGATCAAGAAATTTTTAACGACGTACCTAAAATGATGAATTGTTTTTTAAACGAAGCGATCTCAATAAAATTTCAAAAGATAGGCGCTATTATTCTGCATGGAGTGTCTTTTCTGAGGGTGCACCACTTCGAGGGGTTGACTCTTTACACTGCGTGCACCTTTGCCTGCTCGATGCATCGATTGCATTGGAGTACGTTGCCGGTTCTGTTTCCCTGAATGAGAAATGTCGACTGTATGCCGAGATCGATGTCAACGTCAGCACTCGTTTCTCGGGCGACATATATGTAGATACACGACCTGCATGGCCTATTGATCAATAGGTCGTATGTGCCAGGCTTGGTCGTGCAGTGAAGTGCAATCCGATTGATGGTGAATATAGAGGCAACTGAATGACGAATGACGAAGGACGAAGGGGTGAGCTACAGAGCATAAAATTCAAATATCATCGCTTTAAAGCACCCTTCGGTTTTTGGACCGTCCATGAAATATATGAAATATTAACGCCCTGTGCTATGGATCTGGTGTCCAGTTATTACATGCACGTTGCCACCCTCACGCACTTTCAGACCTGCTGTTTAATTTTTTTCCCCTTTAACAATCATTAAATCGAATAAGCTGAATCAGAGTTTGGGGGTTATGTATTCACAGACACACACAGACGTACACTAATTTACTTTCTTTCTACAGGTGCACTTTCTCTTATTCTATATTTTCCTGGGTTTTTCCGGGCCCAAAAATTTCCGTTAATCCTTTCGACTCCGCGCTCCGAAAAACAAAAATTCGACAACCGATACCGAGTATCATTCGAGTCTCACTCTACGCACAGTCTCAAGAGTTTCCCTAAAATTAGCTATTTCGCTATATAAAAGGCAGAAACGGAGCAGTCATTTTGATAAAAATAATATTCGTCT
The DNA here is from genome assembly GCA_030142635.1 of Trachelus troglodyta. Lineage (NCBI taxonomy): Eukaryota > Metazoa > Arthropoda > Insecta > Hymenoptera > Cephidae > Trachelus > Trachelus troglodyta. The sequence continues at coordinate 1,054,382 of JARQTJ010000128.1, read as the reverse complement.
AAAACTCTGATAAGTGATAAATATTAAGCTCATTCGTAATATATTTCATTGTTTACTGGTGCAAATGCAACTCCTCTAGAGTCTTAACCTTTGACCTGTATCGATTGCAGTTTATCTCTATTTTATTAGTAACTACTAAAGAAAAAACGACAAGCGTCGGTCTTTTACCTATACCCCTAGGTGGCAGGTCACTCGCGCACCTGTGTGAATATACACCAATGCCTCCTGACTCTTTTTCCATTATTTTCTCAAATCCTGCGGGAACTGACTCGTACAGTGCTAACTTATTTATCGCATACTCTATCATGGGAATAAGAAAAATTCATGGACCGAAAGATTTAATCCGATTTTATGTCACTCGAATATCTTGGTACCTTATACATGTAACACACAGTAAATACGTACTGCCGTACTATATAAAATTCATGTACCTTCCGTTATGACGACAATCTAGTGCAGCACATAGCAGAGCGAGATACAAAATCTGAATAAGAAGAGCTCTTCCGCATCCCTGTTAACGACGAGTGAAGTTACGAGCGAAGAGAGAGGAAAGAAAAAAGAAAATAAAAAAAAACAGAAAAATAAAAGACAGCAAAAAAGCATGCACGTACCTGACTTAACCGTGTATCTTGGATGGCTTTTTACGTAGCAGAGAGGAATAAAACAAAAATTCGAGGATACCGAGTCATCAACAAAAACGGTTTCACCCTCATTACAACCGCGATGTCAGCATCAAAGTTTTTCATTTGGCTAATAATGTGCGAAAGGGTGATGTGAGGCAGCCCGTGAAACGAGCAACGGGAGTTAATAAAATTCGCTAATTTCCCCTTGATTACACTTTTGGGACGACCTACGTCACGATTTGTCAAATGGCCGCTGGGAATTCAAGAGTGGGGACCAAAGCACGCGGTTTAAACTCTGCCTATATCAGCGCCGATGGACGATGCCGCCCGCGGGAAATATCAGATTGGAATTCGTGATACCGAAGATAGGGGCAAAATATTCTCTTACGGCTGATTAGTACCTAGTTGCAAATTAAAAATGAACATTTGAATTGAGAATTCTCAATAAAAAGTATCTATATAACAATTGTACGAACTATAGGTATACATATATGTCTATCTATGACCCTCCAACGTGTTCCTGATGCTCGAGCATCTTGATCAAGATGGCGATGACCACATGAAAATTATATTCACCTCGGAAATAGACGCTCCAGATTTCGCTACGTTATTACATAGGACAGTCCAATTAGATTTGCACAGTTATATCGGCACAGTGACGGCGTCCCGACGCTCGTGAATAACCGTGATGTAGTGCTTTCGCGATAACTGTTATACGCGCCATGCATAATGCTGCCATCGTGGCGATAGAATGCGGTCTCTTTACAGTTGAAATTTTATGACTTTACGACATTAATGATCCGTTTTCCTCTTTTCATGCGTCGTATGACTTCTGACCGTGTTATAAAATCACCGAGGAAAGATAACAAGAAATAGGCGCAAATAAGCGATAAGCGAAGAAAACCGGCAAATCACCGTGCAACAGTAGGCGCATGATAATTAATCAATAACGCAAATTTAACCCAATGAGCCAATCGATCAGTCATTTTGCACATGTCAATTAATTATACAATTTGTAATTGGATCTCTACCAACATCAAGGATTAATCGAGCCAACGAACGTAACGAGGCATTGCGGCTCGAACCTACACAACGCTACTATATATACATATAGTTGTACAGTATTTACATATCTAATAAATAAATATATCAAAAATTGAAACCCGCACGACTAGGTATTTCCATGCTGGCTAGCGGGTATTGAAAAAAGGAAATATCAATGATTAAAAGAAAATTAACAAAACTGCTAATTCTTCCTTAGAAACAATACAAATCGATCAGCCGATACATGTAATATCCATCAATAAGCCTTCGCATGGTGGGTAATACTAATTCGCCCCACGATTTCGACCCTCTACTAGTTAAAGTTATCATAAACTGATTAACCAAGTTAACTGTTAGGGACTTTCCATCGTGCATATAGACGCGCTCACTCGGAATGTCTATAGACAATTTTGATGCGTGTTGAGCTCTGGGCAAAACCTCTATATATCGTTGCAACGTATACATTGTAAGGTTAGTATACGGGAAGCCATTAACGTGCTCATACAAGTTACCATGGTTAGCCGAACAAGTAATTATGCGTGTCCGTTACCTTGAATGATGTTGAGAAAGGGAGAGAGGTGGAGAGAGTGAGAGAAAGAAGTATAGAGAAAGGTAGTTGACCATATACTACATATTGACATAAATGAAAAATGCATAAACGTTCGAATTTCACGAATGAACAAGACATTGGGTACCGGGTAAAATTATAAATGAAATACTTCAAAAAGAATAATCATACGCACATTAACTAATTATTATTTTCACTGATAAAAGTACAGGAAGGTACAGTCAGATGAAAATCCGTAAAGTGACGTATATACGATAAGCCACTTTAATCTAATAGAAGCTAAATATTATTATTATGCAAGACATCACGCGGCTATATCACTAGTCTTGCTTCCCGTCTTGATGTGGGTTTAACGGAATACGGGCCACCCGTTATATCTGTATAGAGCGAGGACTAGAGGTTCCCAATATAAACTAATTATCCAAGGTTACGTAGAGAAAACGTGCTGAAGATGCAGACGTGTGTTATTCGTGTTTTCATGCCCTTGAGGGGAATTGGAAAGTTTTCATTACCATGCGAGTCAAATATAAGCGAAAGTCGTTAATAATAAGCGACAGGATTTTTATTGAAATTCTGTCCCAAAGCAGAATCGAGCACATATTTTGCAGAGGTTACAAATTATTTTGACACCACATTCGCAATAATTAACCCAAATTTGAAAAAGTAACCCGACAAGAAAATATATATATGAATTTGAAAAACGTGAAAATTTTCATCTCGGATTACTCTTTCTCTCTATATCTGTATATACATATACAGCCTATTAGTATAGTTATGCAAATTACGAATAATGGCTACCTTCAACTTGGCAAATTGTATACACTGAGAACCTCTGGGCTATATTCCATCCATTACTCTCTTAGCTTACTTTTTTAGCATTACAGTCACACACGCTAGTAGGTACTCGCTGCAAGGCTTTGAGAAGAGTCGCGCAGCCATGAAAGCAAACGTTGGATAGCGTGGATATAGGTAAGACGTACAGACAGATACTGAAGGAAAGCACGTAAGTATCCCACGTGTAAATAACCTGTCTAAACGTAATTAATTATGAACGTGTCATTCACGCGGTGAGGCGACGTTTTCTCGAGGATTCAATTCCCTGGCAAGTGGCCTGCGGATGCAGTTTAGGGATTTTCTTTGCTAACCGGTGACACAATACTTAATTTAATAAGAGGAGTGGCGTCGTGCTCGGTCGCGGTAAGAAAATGAGGAAGAGCTTGCGCATGCGCGACCACGTGAATCTCACTGTTTGTTTAATCAGCTTTGGTCGCCTTGGTAAACGTTAAGCACACTCTAGTGCACAGAGAGTGCACCAGGTGATCGTACGGATAGTGAATTACTGCGTAAATTGCATCACTGCGTAAAGAAACTACTTAACGCCTGGGTGCTTATTCAAGCTCTATATGCTTACACTGACAATACACTGTATTTAGAGAGTAAACGCACAGTGCAATGTGTTAAGATTTCACTAAATGTGGGATCTTATATGTATCATGTACAATTATCAATCAGTGATCATGATCCGCGTACAAGACTGCAATCTCGTATACCTGAAACTATTATCCGGGCATGGACTGATACCAGAATTTCAATACCACCATTCGCTTATGCGCAGTACTGTATACTAGTCTATAACGGATAAAATATCTATGCTGGTACGAAGATGGTTAATCTTTATCCTGTACCAATTGAACCATGTTATCGATGCAATTTTAGGATCGACCCTTTAAAAGTACTCGTAAACACGATAAAACAATTACTCTGTTTCCGCACTGATCTGGAGTCACCAATTTGAGATTGGTTGGGTTAATTAAATGTTCAGTCGAAAATTACTTTCCGTGTGTGTAAACAATAGGGCTACATAGTACGATCTAAGGTAAACCCGAAGCCCAAAGCGTTTGACCTGGAACGTAGGTCGTTCCGGGTCAGTAAATATAGGAGAACAAACCAGCCGCGAGTCGAATACCAGAGAGATTCTCGACGAACAGGGGTTTATCGATCTTTTGGGAAGAGGACGAAAAAAATAGAAGAGTCTCGAGTTGGGAGGGTAGTATAGGGAGACACTCGAAAGGGTCTGCCGGATAATCGATCGGCAACGGTGTTTCCATGCGAGCGCGAGTTTGGTCGAGAATCCCGAGGATAAGGGACTCGGGTATGAGTATAGGTATAGGAATAGGATATAGGTATATACGGTATAACGTGAAGGAAAAGAGGACAGCGGGACGGCGACAATGACAACGAGGACCAGACTGAAGGAGACATGGGGTGGAAGGAAGACACTACAAGGAATAGCGCAAAAATAATTCGCGTGGAAAAACGTCGACGTTGACGGATGACGACGTTTCCCCCTTCCTCCCCCGCCCACGGGGACAAACCGAGATCTCGCTTTGTCTCCACGAAAAGACCGGTGTACCAGGATCCTGATGTCCTTGGACAATAATACCGGTGTCCTGGGATCCTCCTGCGTTTTCTATACGAAGTAGGTCTACATCCCATTTCGCGACGGAATCAATTGTTCTTACCCGTAACAAAGACATTTACTGGGTTACATTGGGAAGTGTCTAACTTAATGATAAGATACCGGGAGATGGTGATAATCACCCAACTGCTATATTGTACATTTATTGATTATTTGCGATTAGTGAAAAAAGTTGCGTCTTGTCAATACTCTACTGCAAATTCAAGTGTGTGTGGGAATAACAAAACACTTGTGTGTAAATAGGGATTGGCACAGAAAGGCTAGGGAAATAAGAAACTTCACACACAAAGAGTACCGTGCCTCTATAATAACATCCCCGTGGATAAGCAGGGCTGAAAACTGGCTACAAGCATGTAGTTTGGTCTATTTACAATCGTGACGTGATCAACAAAAAAAGTTGTTCCCAGCACCACGATCCAGATAATGCTGGCCATAAATTGACCATCCAATATCCATAAATAAATACTGTACGTGTAATTGAACTTTCTGTAAATCGATTTTTTCCGTTAAAGTGCTGTACGACACGACTACTTCCACCACGATTGAAATCCATATGTTTTTGCCCGTAATTCGGGGATTGGATCAAAGTTCTTTGAATATTAAGAAATAAGAGGCTTTGCCGTATTCGGTTATTAGATACAGGTTCTCATCCATAGATCCCGTCGGTTCCATCGTAGGAAATGGTCTCTGACGATCGGAGTGACGTCCATCAGATGAAGTTACGTATACCCTCTCAAGTTCGTAACATGTCGAGATAAAAGCATAAGTAACTTCCTGATGGATCCAACCATCTCAGGAGTAACTTATCCTGAAGTATATCCAAATGGTTTATAGTTCATCGAGGGTTTGTCGGACCGTTATGGTTTGTCGATAAAGTAGGGATGCCCTCGTAACAGTGTCATCGCTAATCTCTTGGATTATCTAGCTTGAGAAAGTTCACTGCCGAGTCAAGAAAAAACTCAAAAATGCTGAGCCTAATCCCAAGTCAAGACACTTAAGAATAAGTAATCTTAATATAGTATTGCCGAAGAAATTACGAGACTTGCTGGTTCACACAGGACGTCGGCAGACAAAAACATTTTGCGAGCTTAAACGAACAGAGTCAAAATCCATTAGTCCAGAGGCAAATGGACCCAAGTACCGCGGAACGAAATACAGTCACGTTTTTCGTGTTGCAGCATAATTCAGTCTCCCTCGACGTAAATCCGACTACTCCACGTAAATCTCTAAAATCAACGGGATAGCCATATCAGGTGTATGTATACATATATAAGATATATATATATATATACATGGGTATCATTTACATGGGATACCAATCGCAATACGATAATCTACATACAGAGAATGTTAATCAGCGCGTATAAACATAGGAATACTAAATATTTCGTATTGATAGAGTCACATTGAATCAGTAAAAAAAATCTAATTTATTAGAAATAAAATATACGTACATCAAGCACCCGCACGGAATAAGTATCGCGTTCGAAACTCTCGCGAGGGACTCGCGCAGTCAGGAACAGCACTAAGAACAATACGAAGACTTAAGGCCAGGTTCACACGGTCTCTGGCAGTTAGAAACGTATCGCGGCGCCATACCGAGACTGATCCACGGCTGCTCTCTATCTCGGTACCATCACGTTCTCCGACTCTCCCCACAGTCTCGCCTTCTCTAGAATGTCGCGCGATTTCGCTTTTACATTCCATGAGAATTTACTTGCACTCTCGTTAGAGTAGTCAACGTACATGTCGTGTGTAGCTGCGGGGATGCGTTGCGCACGTGACTGCTGTTTGACTTTGTAAAATCATACTGCTTACAAGGAAGGTTATCTTACTGTACCCCGACAACCTGGATCGAAAAAAATTCCGTTTTTTAGTTCACATCAAAGTATAAACCCTCACAAAAAATGAGCTGCCCACTTGCAAATTTAAGGGGTGAAATTAATTCCTCAAAATCGGTAGTTTTTTCGTTTTTCGCTGATGTCTTCGAAACCAAAATAGATACGGCAAAAGTTAGTTGAAAACTGTATAGAAATATTTTACATATTTTATTTTCTTAAAGAAACGTGTTTTTTTATACATTTTTCTTCATCTGATCATCGAAAAAGTTCTTATTTTACCTAAAAATTAAACAAGATTGATAAATTTGTCAAACGGAAAATGTTTACATACATATATAAATTTAGTATATCCAGGTATACTGTTCTACCCTTGTCTTAAAATACTCATAAATCATTTACTTCTAGTTCAGTTTTGTGCATTCATTTTAGTACAAGCAAACAAGTGTCAGATGATTTTTTCTATTCTATATAAACTTTATTTAATATACATGTCTTTATTTTATTTACTAGAAGCCTTTAATTTATGTATTATAGCTATTAAGATGTCTAGTACTCATGACAAGCAGGAGGAAAAAGCAGGCCATGCACTTATCAGTTTCTTCACTTTCGTTTTATGGAATGTATTCATTACAATGATAATACTCCTCAAAAAAGTGTTTGAGACACAAAGGTTTTTTGCACCACGAACATGTTATAACAGCTAAATTACCACAAATGTGAGATCGTGGTTCCGAATTATCTCCAAAACCAAACGTCACCGGATTAATGAATTCAGAGGGTGCTTTTTTTATGTAGCCACTTTTGTACCATGCATATTTAAACATATTAATAAGGTTTCGCCTTCTACAACTTCGATTCCCGTGTATTTGTTTATGCTTTCGATTAAAATTTCTTTAATGGTATCTGCTAATTTTTATTTCACTCTCATTCACTGGTGTTTCGGGCAAATTCATCATCATAAAATAAGTCGACAAAATATTTATGACATTCACTGGATTGATATGCATTTTTGAAAAAGTTCACAGTATTCACTACGTACTTAACACTTCACTCCTATAACCAAGGAACTTTAAGGGGTTGCATACAGTTAAAATTTCCAAAAAATCGATTTTTTTTAAATTTTATTTTCGTAATGTACATATATTTAAGTACACACACAGAAAATTTCTTGTCA
>JARQTJ010000128.1:980804-1046553 GCA_030142635.1 Trachelus troglodyta | reverse complement strand
ACATTAAAAGGTCTTCTTAAGAAAAATTCTTGAAAAATCGATTTTTCTGGGCCTCCTGACTGTATATAACCCCTTAATGGACGGGAACCGTGAATACTAACTTCAATTTGGCAACAGTCAGTTTACATAGAGCCTTATATTTTACTGATATGTCGATATTAAACTTCACAGATAGAATATCATGGAAAAGTAAAACGTATTTTAAGTAGTATATTTTAAGAAGTCCACCGCATAGTTTGATAATGATAAGAACATGCCGTCAGTTCAAATGTATAAAGTTTCTTACGTTTGGAAAAAAAACTCTTTGGTTTAATGAGTTCTTGAGACGGAAAAAACTAATGCAGATTGATACCATTGAATTTTGAGTCGAAACAATTACGTTTATTATGAAAAAATACAGAAAAATGTATAAAAAAACACGTTTTTTATGAAAATAAAATATATAAAATATTTCTATATAATTTTCAACTAACTTTTGCCGTATCTATTTTGGTTTCGAAGACATCAGCAAAAAACGAAAAAACCACCGATTTTGAGGAATTAATTTCACTCTTTAAATATGCAAGTGGGCAGCGCATTTTTTGTGAGGGTTTATACTTTGATGTGAACTACAAAACGTAATTTTTTTCGACCCTGGTTGTGGGGATACAGTAAGGTAACCTTCTGTTTTAATGAGAAAATCACGCGGGAGTTAGTATTGCTAATTGCTAGGGGGAGTTTGATTGATATTGCTCATGATAATTGTTCCGTGATAAATACTATATAATTTGTAGTCGAGTATAGAGCCAAGTCGTATAGTACGTTTCACGAATCTTTATGAAACGCGTTAAATTAGCGTTCACGTGAAGACTTGGGCATACATGACGATACTTGCTTTTACGCCTTTACCGCACGTCGGGTAGGTATAGCTACGTCGTAACTTCACTTGAAAGCCATAGGTATAAGTACGAGAGACTACGATCGCAAGTATATCCTGGGAAAGCCTCGTACGGATAATGAGGATGTTCGCTGGCTCTCTTGCGAGAGACGCCCTCTTTCCCCCGTTAACCACGGACGTCATAATCCGGCTCAGGAGTTAACTGCAAAATCCCAAGACAGGAGAACGCGGCACATAGCTGTTTCTCTGTGTTATTCATGTATGTATACAATATCATTATCCTTGTCTTTCTCACGTTAAAGTACAGACTGAGATCCCTTTCAAGACGTTCTCTCCCTGCAGTTCCCTCTCGCTGTCTTCTTGGGCCTGGCTCTCAGTGATCCCTAACGCCTATTGCGCACGGGATCTCAACCACAAAGGATAGCTGGAACAATGAATCGCGAAACTTGCGAATTGCCTTGTGTCTCACAAGTTGAGGCGCCGTTTGGCACAAGACGATATATATATATACACACACCCTACGCCCGACAATGATTTCTCATTAGCGTAAATGTCCTGGGGGGAGACGAATACACGCCTTTGAAAATTTCATAGGGAATGAAAATGAGAAGACGAAGTACTTTTATATCTTGGCAAATGAGAAGGAAGTTATATAAGGAACAAAATGCCGGGTGGAGAAAACGTACAATCGCTCGATTTAGGTTGAAGAATCGTTTCCATTTACGATCTTTGTATATAGGGCCAAACACCCTTCGGGTCCATATACGTCTGGTGGCGTTATTATTTTCAAAAAAAAAATGGTAAAAAAGTGTATAGATAAAATCAATGGTTATCGGAGTGCCCATTGTCGCTACAGAGAGGAAGCAACTTTGGAACGAACAGCCGAAAGAGATCGAAAATAGTTGGTCGTGCGAATGAACGTATGACGATACATATAGTATAGAAATATATTTCTACGTGGGTCAAGATGACACGCTTCCTGGAACAGAATTCAATAATTTACGTCGTCAAATGTATTCGTTTGATAGGATCCGGGAACGAGGCGAGGACGAGGGAGAGGACAGGGAAAGACAGGCTCATTTCCGGTAGGAATTTTCATCGATCCTTGGCCTAACCAAACCCGCTTTTACTCATTTTCCCTTACTGTCTTGACTTGCCCGTTTACTGTACTCTACGTGATGAAATGTCCAGGCGAGTCATTCGAAAAATTTGTCACGTCGAGAAAAAGCAGGATTATACTCTGCTTTCGGGTTGACGTCCGCATATGGACACGTGCTATGCCAAGGGACTCGGCAATTATACTCGAGCCGCAATTTCCAATTTGTCCTCTACTAAGGAAAGTTATACAAATTCCAGAGCAATTCGGGAATCGACATTGGCACGACGAGAAAAAAATCGTTAAGTTTTATTGTGATAACCTCGGGAAGAAACACTTCGCCGTGACGTCATGCCCGTAGTAATACAATTCGACGATAAGTTATCGCTGATAAATAACGTTACGATAAAAATACACGCGTTACATCCGACAGCGAAAAAAAACATTATTCATCTACGCTGTAGACACGTTTGATTTCACTTTTTTACGAAAAACTCTCGCAATCCGAAGAGATCATGTACCCCCATGGAATTTCACCTGACGCGAGCAACAGTTGATTTGGCCGAAACGTAAAAATTCATAAAGACGGTTTCGCTGACGTAGAGAAATGAAAATAATACTAAGGACGCGCAAGGGTGGGACTGAGATCCTCGTGGGATTTTGAAGAAGCCGCGATAATATTGCGACGTCGGAACGAGTCGAAGGGAAAGGGCCAAGGGGGGCAAGGGGATGGTAAAGGGAGAAAGAGTGAGAGGGGAGACGCGTATCAATAGGAGAAATAATCAACGCTCGGCAAATTCCTACACCCTAACCTTGAAAGAAGGTAAATGTCGAGCGTTACCCGAGAGAGAGGGAGGGGGGGAGGAGGGAGAGAGAGATTATATCACCGAGGTAAGAAAGCAACAGTTGAGCGAGCGAACGAACGAGAGCAGAAGGAGAAAGTTAAAGGAGTCCCCTTCTTTTTCTCTCTCGAAAGAAACGTAGCACCGAAAGAGATACGGGCATCGAGATAAATAAAGATGGGGGGCGGAGGGGGAGGTGGTGCGAAGTACGACACAGTAGCAGTAGATGCAACCCATTGGTGATGTAAATTTTATATATATGCACTTAACTAAAGTGCACTTTGGATTCGCATTAGTATTCTTGCATTCTGTCATATTCCCATCGTCGATTCTACTCGCTGTGTACTACAAAATAGCTATAGTTCGGAATTTCTCTCAATATGCCCGCACGTAGCTAATGCATAAACAGTAAACAGATGACGACGGTAACCAGAACAAGGGAACATCCATTGAAACAGCACAGTGAATTAATTAACATTGAACGTCGGTTGAATTACGAGCACGAAGGTCACTCGAGAGCAGTCAAATTTCCCGCCGAGAGTTCTCCGCGCGCAATTAATGCAATTGGGATGTTTGATTAACCGGAGCCAGGAAGTTTTACGGAATCTGAGTAGATAGGAAAGTGCTTAGTCAGTTAAAAGTACGGTCATAGCTGGATGGTAACAGGATTTCTCTGACCTGCAGTCCTTGGTGTAGTACAGTCAGTCGATTCCTAACTATGCTTAAACCGTGACGTATATTTCGGTAGGAGCTGACCCAGGTTGCCGGATCGAAGGTCGTTCCATCCTGCCGCGTGACGGCACCGACGTGCATCCAGGATCGCAGGTCAACCAGATCTGTATTAGCTTAACGTGAAATAGCAATAATTATACAGGATGGATTGGCTGATTGGCTCTGCAGTGCAAATGGAATTACGAGCTTTGACACAAGAACCTGAAACCAACATAGAGAATGCGTAGTCGTTGGTGTCCCAACTCGATCTATACGAGAGCTATGGTGGATGGGTACCAGCCGTCACTCATTGTTTCATTTGGCCGTTAACCATCGTTAGCGGTCGTTTGTCCGCATGTCGACACGACGCTTCACGGTGTGCCCCGAAACCACGATCCCGTCGTCGGGAGGAGCGATTAATAATTCCGATGTTGTGAGTTTCAGTGTTTTACCAGTTTTTTTTTCACGCGGCTCGTTTCGGCCGGTTCCTTTATTTACTTGTTTCTTTTGTGCAAGGAGCGCGCCTGCAATGAAACGAGTTAAAAATAGAACGTTATTGATAAGTCCGAACAAGCACGATAATTATTCACACGTATTTCTTGAATCTGAGGTCACTCGTAATGAACGACGGAATCTCCTTGGCAAAGACGGGAGCGACAATCATCTCACCGCAAAGAGCTTTGTAAACAAGCCTAAGATCAGGACCAAGGCTTCTAATCTTCCTTGTCGCGACACGCGATTACACCTTGTCATCGTCGGGACAACGAGAGGGTTTGATTATAGGGAAAGCAAGAATCGAAGTTGAATGAGACGGGATATTTTGAGGTTAGGAAAAAAGGACCATCTTATTAGTTGGGACTTATATTTTAGGTATAAGGGTAGGGGCTAACGTAAACAGTGATACGCGATTTTCCTTGATTTCGCCAATTTTTAAGATACGCGGACTGGGCATACCGACGATTCTTTGTGGACATAGCGCGGGGTCCTCGAAAAATGTTCATCCCGCGGGAGATATGAGAAATCGAGGTGTTTCAAGATGTGGAATATCTAGGAGAGAGTGCGAGACTACAGAAATCGGATGAAAGATCGTTAATTCCTACGTGGAATACGAAATGAGCTCAACACTGTTTGCCCAATGGAGATTCGCGCAGGATACGGAAACTATTGGCTGCGATCCAGGGTGCAAGGATATAGCTCCCGCAGTATGGTACAGCACCAAATGATGAAGTGTACACAAAAGCGGAATATCCGATAAAGTGTATAGAAAGTATAGGAGAGCTTCCCAACTTCTTGAAGACGTCGAGAAGAAGTAGGCGCGTTCCCATAACAGGGAAAGAAGCCGAGCCAGCGGTTTCCTGATATCTATTTATCCAGCATTCTGCTCATCCATCTGGATCACTTCCACAACCTTTCTCATGCTACTCTCAAGGAGGGAGGTTGAGTAGGAGTAGAAGGAGGAGGAGGAAGGAGAATTGAGATCCAATATCCACGCAAGCGGATGAAGAGCGTTTAAACGGTAGGTATTTATATATACATGCACATATATATATATATATATATTTTATATACTATAGAAGTTGTCTTCGTTCAGATATAAAGGTTCTGCCGTGGCTTGGAAATGCGAATGCGTTTGATATCTTCAAAGTCCCGGCGAAGGAGGACTCGAGAGAGCGTGAAACTCTTCGGCAAGAGATCCTCGTCTTTTTAATATTCGTGGGTATGAGTAGGAAGAGATTCGAGAAGATGACTTTGTCCTCGGATATCCGAAATAGGAAATTACTCGAGCGACGCAAACTTCCTGCGGAGACTTCGAGGTACTCATTGTACAGGTGGGGCATCTTGAAAATTAATAGAAATTCTTCGCAGCGAAAGACTTCTTAATCCTGATTTCGCGGAATTACTGTTACACTACATATATATACATATATGTATATATATAAGAATTGTGGTATATTGCTGTGTATATTACAGCAGTCGAGGACATTTTCTGCCTGAAAAACTACGCGACACATAAATACGTATACAGGGTGAGTCGTTTAATTTGGCACAAACGAATATCTCGGAACGGAAGCAGTTTACGAAAAAACTGTTCAAACAAATTTCAAAATTAAGCGTACACCCCGGTATTATTAATAAGTATAGCGATTTTGTAGATACGAAAATCGGAAGAGAAGAAAAAAATTAATTATTGTTTTTTTCTTGCGTAAATAACCTATTTATTGTTAATGTTGCTAAATAATATTATAATAACTATTCAAAATAGTGTCCTTCAACATCAATGCAAATGAGCTAGAAGAAAGCCTTGGGTAACTTTTTTCTTCTTTTGCTGAAAATACTGATCCTATTAAAAAAATGTTCCAAACAAAAGTTAATTGGATTTTTGTACAGCGTAACAATATGCATTAAAAAATATAGGTTCCCATTTAAAAAAGCCAAGCTGACCTTCGAAAGACCTTGAACCTTGAAAATCGCCGCGATTAAAAAATAACCGCACGGCACTTTCTTTCCCCCTCGAAACCAAACAAAATTTGTTTGAAAATTTTTTTCGTGAAATGCTTCCTTTCTGAGATATTCGCTTGTGCCAAGTTAAACGACTCATCCTTAATACCATGACTAGTAAGCATAATTGAGAGGGAAGAATGAGCAAGAGGGAAATTTTGCTGAAATCCAAGAAGCTTGTAAGCTCAGCTTTAAAATTATGGGGTGACGTGTATTTCGGTAACTAGAGTTTGCATGGTGTCATCCAAAAGCGAATGACAACGGAGCGGTTAGCTGTTCTGGTAGGAATGAGGTGGGAAGTGTAGGTATTACGTTACGGTTTATCGATTTTCGGGAGTCGGAAGAGGAAATACTACCACTCGCAATCCATACCAGTGGTTAATCTGTCCAATAAAAATTATTGGCGTATCGCTTTATCAATCGTTTTATTGATATTAGGATTGATGAACAAGTGTACTGATTAAAGATCCCAGCTGTAGTCGGAATGGAAACATAAAAAAATGTAAGTGATTAGGTGAAATGATATTATATATTACAGTCATATTATGCCAAAGAAGCGATCATATATAAATAAAATAAAAAATCTCTTTTTAATTCAGGTAGAGATAAATTACATAAATGTAGTAGATTACGTCTATATTACATTTTTCAATTGTATTATTAATTACGTACGAATGGCCATACATTAGCGTGGTGAACTACTCTAGGATCGTATTGTGCATTCTAATCAGGATTATTAGGATAGTCAAAGGCGAGATGCAGTACTTGTAGATATCAATAGAATAGCAACGCAAGGATTAGCAAAATATCTATATATCTATATAGTGCACCTATGTGCACGAAGTGACAATACCTCAGTGTGGGTGATCCTGATTGGATTGTAATTAGTGCCATCAATCCTAGCCAATTAAAGGCTTACGGTAATGAGAAATAGAGAGAAGGCCATTAACCCGCTCTAAGGACGAAGATATTAAAAGTCGAAAAAATTCAATCATTGTGCCGCATCGCAGTTTATCTTTTACCCAGAAGTATTTTTCCTTGATCGAATCCGATTATGTCATAAAATCGATAAGTAATAGAAATCATAACGAAAGCAATATGATTTACCCAAAATATCACAGAACATTTTCGGGAAAAGCTTCCTTAGGTAAAATTATATTTTTTAATCGAAACGCAATGCAGATGGATATTCATCGCGCTTAAAGACGTTTCGATTGATTTATAAATTTTTTATACAAAATCAGTAAAATCCATAGATTCAATGGATTCTGAAGTGAACGGTCGTATTCCAGCTGTAATACTCCATATATTTTATCTAGAGTTCGTAGAATTTAGCAGCTATAAAAATGTCTATAAATGCATAACACACTGGTCGTTCTAGAAAGGCATCGTTCTTCTTTCATAAGAGCCCAGCAATCGTTATTCTGAGACTTTTCAACCTTCCTGGAAACTTCGATTTGCCAGGGTATTGGCAGAGACTGGCAGAGACTGGCAGGGATCGAAACTATCGACAGGAATGCGATATCCAATAACCGGTATGCAATGGCAGGGCTCTACTGCAAAAGAGGGTTAAACTCCGTAAAGGCTGTTGGAATCGATTTCCGACAATGATGACTCACGGAACATACCAGAAAACCGGAAACCGATCACTAAGATCTTGGGATCCTAGGATATATATATGTATACAGAATATATATGGGAACAGAATATATATGTGAACAGGGTGGGACATTTATAGTGACCAGGTCAATTTTTTCGGAAACGAAACCGTATATAAAAAAATAGTTCAGACAGAAGTTGTAGGGTTTTAAGGGAGATGGAAGATCCCGTAATAGAATTCAGTCAATGATGGTCAACTTTCATTTTTTTCAATGGGATGATGCAATTTTTCTTATGCGTGTGAAGTTAGCAGATATCAACTTCCAGCAGATCAGAAATAAATGGGAGTTCTTTTCGCATGCAACTGAATTCCATAGTTCCTGATACATTTTAGTAATAGTTTTCGGGATTTTACCCAAAAGAACAAAAATTGAAAAAAATTATCTGCTAACTTTCCGTAGCAGATTATTTTTTTCAAATATCATCGGATTTTATTGATTTAGATGAAATTTAGAGTTCTACATAGTAGACATGAATAATTCTGCTCTTAGAATTGCACAAAAAAAATATATTCTTCAAAGTTATTTCGAATGTGTACAGAACAAGTTCTGGACCTGAAACCTATATTACACTACCACACGGAGAGAAGGATCTGGTACAAAGTACCGAGTATCAGGTAGAAAGTACCATAAAATTCTCGTACATGGAGACTATAGCGACATTCTGGCAAATATTATTCTAAAAGAAAAGAAATTTTACTAGATGATATAGTAATTTTTGTTATCACAGATGTTGCCATGACTTTTAATATTTTTTATATGAAAACTGATACTTTTTACTATAAAATATGGTAAGCGGTGTCGCTGTTGCCGTGAATTGACGCCTGCGTCTCTGCCATTTGTTTCGGCATATGAAAGGTGTTGTTATGTGCGACGTTACAGAAAAAATACTATTTTGGTTCGGTAAAAATTCTTATGGTACTTGTAAGACTTCCAATGTATCCGCTGTTAGCGCTGCTGCACCATGCTACCTTCGTAGATTTTACTTTCATAGCTTAGCAACTTCTACCAGATCCTTCTCTCCGTGTAGTGCTCTTTCATAAATACGAGAAGGGTTCTAGCCAGAGTGTCAAAAATCATTGGAAATAATTATTTATTTCTTCACGTTGTTATATTGTATCATGTGGTTGTTAAAAAATAAAATTGTTACTTGATAGTTACCAATTGCACATCGCTAAGATGAATATCACTTCCTTGTGTATAGTAATGTTCTGTGTACTCTGTCAAGGTCCCAAATATCAACTTTTATATTCTCACTGTCTGTTGTTTTGTGAAACAGATTTATTGAGCAACAGTTAAAAAATATTTTAACTTAGGAATGCCTCTTGTGCTGTTTTATAAACCTATAAAAAACTTATTAGTTAACTATACGTGATTATTAACAATTTAATTGTTATTTAATGTAGTCCTTTCATGAGGCGGGTATTAAGTGGGTATACAAATCTAAGATACGTTGAATATACAGTGATAAGGGATATATGTACAAAAATCAGGTGTTGTTACTGGCATTTAACACGGAATAAGTGATGTTAAAAGTCAAGCGTTTTAACTTAGTGTCGTATGGGAAAATGATCTAGTTCTATAATTTAGGAATCATAAGGAGCCCAGAACTCGTGCCTATACACGAGCAGATTACGTTCATGTGGCTGAATTGTCGATAACAATTTTTAACAAATATTCCAAATTTGTTAGAAGCTGAACTTTTCTCATATTTATGAAAGAGCGCTAGTACTGTGATTTAGGACCCAAAAGGAGCCCAGAACTTGTCCATGTGTACGGGAAGATGTAATGGGAGTCACTGTACCCGTTTTGTATATATTCGAAATAAGTTGATGAAAGTATTTCTTGTGCAGTTCTAAGAATAGAAATTATTCATGTTTACTATGCAGAACTCTACATCTTGTCGAAATCTATAAAATTCGATAGTAAAAATGATGTGCTACGGGAAATTAGTAGATCATTCTTCAATCTTGGTTTTCTTGGGTAAAATTGCGAGAACTATTAATAAAATGTATCAGGAACTATAAAACTCAGTTGCATGCGAAAACAACTCCTATTTATTTGTCATCTGCTGGAAGTTGATCTGCTAACATTAAGCGCACATTTTCCTTGCGAAAATCAAAAGAGCATTCAATCTTGTGTCTAAAAGTACAAGTACACTGATGACCCAAAATTGACAGGTGAGAAGATATTTCAAAAATAAGAAAAAATGTCCGTTATAGGTAACCTATGTGCTTACGTGGGGCAAAATGGTCCCGCGGCTCAAAGTGTAATTTGACTAGGACCATTAGCTGACTAGGGACGTTAAGGATGCTTGGCTCAAATTTCGTCGCGTTTCACGCTCCACGAGGACTCGAGTGGGGAACTGGACTGTGACGGGAATTCAAAAACTGTCTAAGTAGTTTGCTAGAATGTGATCGTAGAATGCCAGAACGCTGAATAGATATTTTAATTTTCACTTAAATACAATATTAAGAAAATCAATGTTAAAATTTTATAAAATATTGCTATAAAGTACGGAAGCGAAAACACTGTGATTAGTCGTGACGTCATAACCTTATATCCGTATACATATATGGAGTTATTTTAAAGCCAAATAGCCAATGAGGAATGTCCGTATTCGAGCTGACGAGTGCTTAACTTTTCATAATATAACCTATAATATCACATGAGTAGTGTTACTGTTTACCTATGCACGTTTGTTTTATGTTAATGGCAGAATGCATAGAAAATGATTCGGAAGTGGCAACGTCGCAGAATTTGCTAAAAGGTGATTTAAAAATGTGGTTAGTATACGTTTTAAATAATCCACCAACCCCTGTATTTTGTGTATATATAATGATTAAAAATTCTGCGGTTCGCAAGTTGGTAACAAATGGTGGGCGATGTAAAGTGTTATATTATCTAAATCTACTCACTAATCCGCGAGACAGCAGCACCGCATATGAGGTTTTGACGGCCATTTTGTCACGTGACTCAACAGAGCGTTTGAACTGATATTTGTGGAAAACAACTTTTAATATCATTTTCTTTTAAATATAAGCATATTATTTACCTAAGACATCAATATTCATAGTTTTTATAGCACCACAATTAAGAAAAACGAAAAAACAATTGGTCCAATTCTCCACTCCTTGTAGAATGGGGTGAAGCGGAGGTGAGAGAGAGGTCATAGTAGACAGTAGTCCCAGGTAATGTAGAGAACAGATATTTTTTAATTATTAAAATATCTTATTAGCTACACCTGTCAATTGTTGGCCATTAGTGTGCTTGTACTTTTGAACTCAAAACTGAATGTTCTTTTGATTTTTGGAAGAAAAATTGCATCATCCAATCGAGAAAATGAAAGTTGACCTTCGAATTAGCTTAAAGCCTGCATTCAGGAAGGAATTCAATAACGGAATCTTTCGTCTCACGGGTAAAAATTTGAAGGCGTACGAAAGGTTGACAACCGGTCAAAATCGAGTGTTATGAGTCTGTTGTACGCCTCCTATTTCACAAACGGGACTGTTGTACGCTTGTTGTACGACTTAAATGTGTCATCAATCGGTTGTACGCCTGTTGTAAGCCTTCAAATTTATACCCGGGTCTCCCTTGAAATCCTACAATGTCTGTCTGGAAGATCTTTATATATGGCTTCGTTTCCGAAAAAATCGACCTGATCAATATAAATGCCCCACTCTGTATATAGGGGGGGGGGGGGGAATAAACGCCGCCAGGTGGTAAACTCCTCAAGAAGAAGAAATGGCCTCAAGCTCCATTACGGGTTACTTAATCGACTCGTTGATCTGATAAATCCACAGGAATTCGAGATCTCGAGTCAAGAACAAAAAAATAATCTTTGTAAAAGTCACGCGGAATTTATTAGTTTCTGCGATGAAGCGGCTAAGGAAAAACCAACTTCATTCTTCGATCGTCGTATCGGTTACCTATAGAAGACATGTAATCGTAACTGTTAACTTGTCATAAGATGCTATAATTGTATATATTGCTACCTTGCTGGTAGCAATTCTTCCTTACTTGCACATAGGCAGTATAAATATACAGAAGCTTAGCCAGCAGCTAGTCCGTGACCCCCGAAAATGGCATCAAAGATTCTCGTGGTTGTTCCTGGCAATTGCACTTAGACTGCACAGCAAAGCTGTAGAGCGCGTGGAAAGTAAACTAAAGAGAAGAAACAAAAGCAAAGGATAAAGGGAACTACGAGAATTGAATGGAGAGAGTACTGACCGTGCTTTATAGACGAGCGTAAGCTGCTGGCCACCGTCCTTAGCTTCTCCAAGAGAAGCTGTGGTCGTGAGTATACCTAGATGAATGCAAGTAATAATAGTGCCTTAAAGTAGTAAAGAAATTAGCCGAGATTTGACTGTGGCACTGCAGCTAAGTTTCCTTATAGAAAGTAGCGAGGTAAATACAATTTACGAATGAATTTGTTTTTCTGTTCCTGAATTTCCTGTTCAAACAACATATCTATACCTTTCGACACCTGTTCGAAATTTCTAGGAGTGATGGAGCACATTGTAATTAGGTTAATTATACGTCGATATTCATGGTACGTCTTCAGTTCATCGCACCTATACCGACTGAATAATTTATTGACTTTGTTGAATCTATCAACCTCGTCCATTCGTTGCTCCTTGTACTACGTGGAATTAACTGTCTACGGGAATTTTCCCCCTTGCTTTGAACTAACCACTTTACCACATTAGAATGGTAAGTATCCACTTCAATTTAAACCGATAGTTTCCCTGGGTTTAACTTCTCCTCTAAGCAATACCAAACTGATCGTGGTTCTCCTTTAAGACTAACCATATAGTCCGTTGATAACCACAGATTGGCGAACTGAATATCATTCATTAAAGCCAGTGCGATAATGGATCCCACAATGCACTTCCAATAATTATACAATAATATGAATACAGACAGAAAATAAGAATAAGAATATTTCACAATTCCTAATCCCGGATCGATTCTTATCCCTTTAGCATGCACAGTCTCCTTTATATGCCATATTAGCCTATCTCTACCCCGTGTTCAATCTGGAACCCTATAATCCGGGAAACCCTCACGAGCGAGGGACGTGGCCACAGTATCGCGGCTGGTAATCGCATTGGAATACATATGCTAGTCGCATCGAGTGACGCAGATATTACGTCTAGAAAATAGCGCGAATAGAAATTATGCTCCAGTGACGTAATAGCCGCAAAAGTTAAGCTCGAACAATTCGAGCGTTCATATGCAATGAGTATGGATACAGAGTACACATTTATATCTGCAATTAAAGCATTGAACGAAAGGACTAAAAGTGGATGCTACAAAAAAAAAATAATAATAATTATCCAACGCTGAAAATCCAAAGATTCATTGCTGACGTCTCACACCGAAAGAGCAAGGTAAATAAGGAAATAAAGATAAAGATAAAAGAAGGGAGAACGTTGTGCGCACAGACGTCGCGGTTGCCGACTAAGAGAAAAGCTTGGCTTTAATCCGCAGAAAATTGCGGATTCCGTCGCGACGCTCTTCGCCGTGGTGAGATCGATGTCTTGCGTTCATGGACCTATCTACGTCTATATGGACGTGCGCCTATAAGTAATTACGTGTGTGCATTATATGCATACGCAGCAAAACCAAAATGAATTTATCGTGGCGATGCGAAAGAACGTTACGCCGTTGATACTATAGAAAAGGAAATTGCCGTTAATTGGAAAATTTACGCATGGTGCATTCTGGCCCACGTCGTCACGTATGCTCTGCCTATATATAGTAATTCCGTTAAACGATCTAACGTGGCTCGGAAGGCAATTCAAGTTAATATAGAATTCAAAACGACGTCGTCGTCGTCGGGCGAGATAACGCTGCTTCGAAATGCACTGGCACTTCGAAATTCGTAGTTAGCACGGGTTTTGCAGCGACTATGACGCGTGATATATACAGGACCTCTACGTCAGATTAAAATACATATATGGCTTCGAGGCAAGGAATGTGTACGTGACTTTTGATGGAACTCGGAGAGGATGGCAAGATTTCCGTCTATAAACCAAGTGATTGATGAGAAAAGTCCGTTTGAATAACTCCACCCCCATTTCCCTTCCAATTGGATATCCGGCTTGTTCCGCGAGATCGAAAGTTTTTCACAGAAATTTCCCCAGTGGAAACTAATATTAAATCGTTCAGATATCGATCATTACAGGGACAGGTCAAAGGTCACCGAAATTCTTAGTGATATGATAGCCACGCTAATAATATACAGAGAAAATTCAGTTTCACTATATTTTATCGGATAGCTTCGCTGGTTTCTTGACCCTTTGTCTTTCGCTATACTCGGTTTTAGATAAATTGCACTACGAGTACACTTCCTTGGAGAAACTATTGGAAAAGTCTTGCGTTCAACCGACCCACCCCTCTAACTAGATCAGCTGTTCCCGTATAGCGTCCACGTAAGTCGAAGACGAATCGACAAGGTTGTACGAAGTAGTCGAGTAAAAGTCTGAAGGAGTCGAAACTTTCCCGAACGGAAGTGGGCCATGAATTGCCGGTTTCTAGGATCTTTCTGGACCGATTGCCGGTTGCGTGATCAACGTCCATTCTCTTTAGATCTTCTCCATGCCAGGTGACTGCACCACCTACGGAACGCCTGATCGAGACGCGTGGGACTTGACTTCATTTTTTTTCAAGTCAAGTATCATAAAACGATTCGTACATAAGATCGTTTAGATAGATTTGATACTGTATCCAAGATGCTCGTTCGGGTGCCAGTATGTGTCAGTACACGATTTTTATGTATTCTCCCCTGCATATCTCAGCCGGGTCTTAGCCGGGCTAAGCTGGCTTCTCGGATTATCTCGCAAGAATTAATCTGTACACCTCCTGTTTGCACTGTTATTCAGGCTGACATCAGACAGGAAGGAAGTAGCTCACTCGACGGGTAAATACTACCGGTACAAAGGGATTTGGTACAAGTCTGTCTACGCATACATACATACGTCCAAACATACTAATATGTATCTCAATGTTAAATATATTCAAAGGAATGGTAGTCCAGAACGTACTATGGTACTTATATACAAATTCATAACGGGCTACACCATATGGTCAGTGTAAATACCTGCAATCCGGTATAACTAAGTTCCAGGAGTGCACGTGACAGATAATGAAATCAGATTTGAATATTCTCGCGAGGTATAGTGCATATTCTTCCTTTCACGGTGCATTATGCATGTACTCATCGCTCGTCCTTTGTAGACAAGGGCACAGCCCGGACCCGCTTATTAAACTGAAAATATTTTCCGTCCAAACAGAAATCGAATGAATTTGCATCGAGCACGATGCGCATTGCTGTGCATTTCGGCTGCTGCGGCACGGCGTGTTTGTTTCGTGCGCGGGCGAATTTGCATTTTCGTTTTCACTCGAAAATTTTTACGGAACGCCGATATGCCGACTGGTCGTCGTGAATGTTAAAAAAATAAAAAGGGGAGGAAAAAAAGCGAATAAAGTTCGGCAGAATTGCCGCGGTACGCACATCGATTTGCCAGGCTGTAGGTACCTGCATGTCGGACCCATAAATTAACGAGAAAAATCCCGTGCGCCGACATTCGCCCAGTTTGTTAGTCCGGCGGACATATCGAAGGAACATTCGCGTCAACGCGGACGAAGTTATTTCTCTCGTCTATCGGATTGGTGTCTTCGTTATTGGAGATTTTTGAAATGATCTGCCAGCTTGCTGTATACAAGTTACGTGTATCGTAAAAGAAAAATGACAAATTTGCAATCGATTGTAAAAAAAATCTTCTATCGTAATGATACCTCACGTGCGAAATATAGTAAAAAAAGAAAATCTGAACACTGCAAAAGTCAAAGTAGGTATATAAATATGCATACAGGTATTCTCAGGCAACGTTGCCGCTTCGTAAAGAAGGGGGTGTTTGCTATTCAAGCGGCATCAAAAAGAAGGAGACGCAGAAATATCACGGTAAAACTGAGGTTTTCTCAGATTCGTGAATAAATGGAAAGCCAGGTATTCGTCCGTGAACTCGAGAACGTTCTCCGAGGACTGGTCCTCAAACTTGTCTATATACCGAGAGTCCATCATGGACCAGATGAAGCAGCAACCGGAGCAGGAATTGTACAGATAAGAAAAATCTCGATGAGAACTGCGAAGGACAGGAAAACGTGTTTGTCCGTGATAAACAAGAAAATAAAAAAAAAATCATATATATATATATATACATATATATATATATATATATATATATATATATATATATTTAGTGCAATTCCCTATGTTGTATATCACGCGTTTTCCAAGGTATCAAATTCTAGTATTTTTCAACTGAAAGTGTCCATTGCTGAATCTGCGATCCGCCTTTTGTTCACTCTTTCTTTCTTTATTTCGCCGATAGTTCCAATCCCGTGGGATATATAATCCCGAAAGTGACTGGTCCGTAGTTACCGGAACGGAACTGCCAGTTCTCGAATTGGTTCTTTGAGTAGGTTCGTTACCTTTCTAAGATCAGCACAGTAGTCTTAACCCCTTCGCGAAGAGACTATTGGAATTCATGGGATCGCGTCGCTTAGTGATGCCATTTGGAAAGTGGACTTTTAAGGTAAGATCGTCGAGACCAATGAAAAAGTTTCCAGTTCGTTGTTATAGTGATTGAACGTCGTATCTTGAAATCGTGAAACGCGCACTGGCAGCCGTACACCTTACAATTTTCAGTATTTAATGACGAACGAATCGAGGAAATGGGCTTTCACATGGAATACGTTTCAACCGATATAACAATTCCGTTTCCCGCTGTGAAATTACGAAATCCCGACTAATTAATCAATCCCTACTTTCATATAATTGTGTGCAGGTGGGTTGTTTGTATCGCATGAAACGGATCATCGCATGATATACTGTATAATGTATAGGATGTAGGGATAAAATTAAAGAAAATGGTGACCGGGAGAGGAGAGGAGAGAAGAGGAGAGGAGAAGAGAATACTTCTTTACGTTTCTTAGTTGATATGCTTGCCAAAAGAGAATGACGGGTTTCGTAAAAGAGCAACGAAAAATTATGAACCCTAATAGCGTGATCGAGATAAAACGTAGCGAACAATGCATAACCGATTACTAAACAATAATTTTCTGAAAAGATTAAACGTTATCAGGAATGATTAAAAGTAAATTTTGAACAAGACGACTAAAAAGAATTATATTCGTTGGAAATTACATTGATCAAACTCATTGCTGTCACCTTCATTAAATCATAAGTTCAAATATATTTTATCGCGTTCCTTATCCGTTTTGCAAAATAGTCTCAACGGATATCAAGGGTAACCATGGGTAATAATGTCCATTTTTTTCCCTCAAAATATTGAAAATGGTAAAAAACGACATTACTCGTGAGTATCCCTAATATATACGAAACCATACTCAGAAAAGCAACATTACAAAATTTGTGTAAAAATGAAATCTTTCGAGTGACTTGCAGTGAAAAATTTCACAATATACGGGAATTTATGTGATACGAATTTTGGTAAGCCCATAAAGCAGAACAACGTCAATCATTTTCATAACCTATTAACTGCGTTACGTCGAATGAATGCCCTTTCAAAGATATTCAACAACGCTAAGCAAATTGGCATTTACGTATATGAGAACCCTGTACTATAGCCTATCCACTTGTTCAATGTCTTTTTTTGTCGACAGTTCGCAAACAATGCAATCCTTGGAAAATTGCACATGGGACTCCGCATACAATTTTTGTTATAAAAGTAATGCATGCGCATAGTTTTGGACTTTTTTAACAATTTTCACATAATATATCTGTGCCTACTTTTCATATCCAGCCGTTACAGTTAAAACAAATGAAATAAATACAATCCGGGAAACGAAATATTACGAAACCTCATGACTTACGCCCTTTAATATTACATCCTCTATGACGTCACATCACAGTACCGAAAATATTAATAAGCACGGACAAGCATACACCAATCATAAAGCGTGTTCCCAAAAAGAAAATTGTAAACAAGGAAATATTTTGCGAGAAAGACAAAAGTCACGTTAAACGGTAACAACGAGAGAAGGAGTAAAAGCGAGAAGCATAAGTAAAAAAATGTTCAAATCAAGAATGCTAATTAAAAATTGGCCAGTCGAGTCGACGATGGCTCGTTACGCACTCAACACGGACCTCCCGTATACCAATTCGCCCTTTAATTGCCTCTTCGCCACTTGTCCGGAATCTACGGAATTTCAATTAAAATTATCATCGATCCGAGCCTCGTATCCTGGCCTGTCCATCGGATATTGAAATTTCCAATGGACGCTCAATTTTCATGGAATAATGGCCACAGGGAGCGAGTGCGCAAGGGACACGCGGTACAGTTCACAATGGGCAAGAGAGTAGACTAGAAGAGAAAGAGAGAGAAGGAGACCAAGCGATACCCGTTTCGCATCCACCGAGTGTTTTTTTCCATCGTTTCACAAAAGGGTAACGTGATACTGTTGGCATCGAAAAAAAGAGTTATACATATTGAAATATATAAACTTTATGTATATTCCACGTGAAAAAGTGCATGCGCCACCAAGTTCGCGTGTACTCTAAATTCACGCGGCTGACACTTCATAAAATAGGAGGGAAAAAAGGGGAACCCAAAAAAAGGCAGTTTTTATTATAACGACAGAGACGAGAGAAGATATTTCCGTTATCGTGTAATCTGGTCACCCTCTATATATTTATCACTTGAATCTTGAGTCGGGGATAATTTCGTGATGTTTTCAAGACGAAAGGAAGAAGAAACCGAGCAAAATTCACGGCAAACCCGTATGTTCGCGATAACTCGATGTTGTGCGAATTTCAAGTCACGTAATTGGATTTTGTCTTGTTTCACGCTTCTGATTACGATAACGGGATGACTTTCTTATAGGCATGACAATGCGATGAAATTATTGACACATCACATATGCACGTGTATACGTGCTATATGCTCCATATTAATATCAGCGCTGCCGTAACAAGACTTACATTTGTTTAGTCCATGGGTTTGACGTTCCTATTAAACATTGACGCTCATTCAAATAAAACGATCGCATTTCATGTCGTTAACAGGAACATCGAGTGACGTGACTTCGTGCCTCGTAATTAACAGGTAGAATATATCAAATGGGAGAAAGAAAAAGAGACAGATATAGTCAATGCTTTGGAGTAATGGTATCTTGTAGCAAAAGTACATTCTCATATTCGCATAGAATTCACATATATCGGAAAAGATTGTTTCGGCTGCTAAAAAAAATATATTTCAAAGCATTTAAGGCCACAGCTTCAAAGCTGAAACCAAATTGCTTTTGAATAACCCGAAAGTTTAATTCAGTATGATATACATATAACAACACCTGTGTATATTACGTATTACTATTAACTTTATGCAAAATCGGTATACGGATTATAACTTACAATCAGTTTGCATCGCAGAGTTTGTTATTGTATAGTCAATTCTCTTTGTTTTGGATCTTGACCGTTGGGATGCAGAAATATAAAAGGGGGAAAGATCTTTTTTTATTCTTAAAACTTATAAAAGTTATAGATAATTTGGTTATTGTATTACGAAGACCGAAGACGTGCTTTTATTTTCTTTTTCACGTAATTGATTGACGTGGGGCATTTTTGTGATGTTTCGAGGAAATGGAATTGGGAGTGTTTCAGAGTGAGTTCTGTGAATAGTAGAAACCACGAACAACGTATGAATATCAGTAAGATTTATAGAGTTAATCGCGTCTTCTTCAATAATTGATCAAAGCACAAGTATTCTGCCTACAAAACATTGTTTTCTTGCGTAACAAACCCTCAAGAATGTGTAATTGTTAATAAGTCTATAGAAGAAAAATTCGTACATGTCGGAGAAGTCAAACATAGTTTTTTTTAAACTGTTCTTTCCAACCTCACAAGCATGACGGAAATGAAATTATACACGGACTATTCTGGTATAACCAAATTATACAGTCTCGATAAGGTCATCATTTTTCGTCAAGTTAAAAATTGATAAAAAAATGTTATCAAAGTGCAAAACGAATCTCTATATAATTGTTGAAACGCGTCGTAAAATTCCACGTGCAGCTGGTTACGCTTAATTGATTCTTCGTCTGGTCTAACTGCAAATTATTTGCACTGGAATTCTCCTTGACGCATCACCATGATAGAAATTTCATATCTGGATTATTATAGATCTAGCCTGCGATATATATTTAAGCGCAATTATTTTACGTTCTCAGATCTACCGCCATATATTTTGCCTTTGCTGCACTCTTCTGTCACGAAATGCAAGAGACACAAAATAATTCCGTTATGCACGTTGGCAACGTGGCCCGAATACAAAACAACGATTTTCAGCGAACACCATTGTAAATCAGTCGAGAAATTTTCTTGATCCAAGTTCCCACTACGTAAATTCCTAATTGACTATCTTGCGATAAATTATAATTCATGGCGTTGTCTGTGCGAGCGTGACTGCTATTATCGCGAGGTCCTTAAAATACATAAATTTGATTCCCAAAGCAGAACGAGCGTGAAATTTCTCATAGTCATTAAGTAGATTGCCAGATAGAATTCCCACGAGCGCGTTCAATTCCTAGAGATACTTGTATACCCGTAGGTTTCTTTTTCTTTTTATATTTTACGGACTTTAAATCCAAGTTCAATAGAAGCTTGATATGAGTGAAGCAGCATGCTACTATCACATGCGTGGTCATTGACGCATCAGGTGTCAGTCACCTCGAGGTACGCGTGTAGCGAATGGTTTTTATGATTTTTAGATGAATACATCAGACTTTATTAGGAAAATAAGTTGACAAGACGAATTGTGTAAAGTTGTTGTGATTGGGTTTTCTTAATTGCCAAAAACGTTAAGACGACAGGAAGTTCAATGTCTTTTAACCTAGAACTTACTTACGAGTTATTAATGTTCCACGGAATTCCTTTCTCTTTCACTGCGGATAACTTGTGTTGTCTCCGTTTCTGGTGATTTGGTAGTCACGAACACGAAATCACGGCCAGGCGATGCACGACACTGCGGCTTTATGAATTAAGCACGCCTCTACGCGTTCACCGTTCCAGCGCGATACAGGTGTACTGCACTACTCAGCAGATCAGCTGCTACTACTGCAGCGCGGCTCACTCTGGATGGTACCATTACGAACTATTAGCTTTATTGCGCAAGTCAATTTGAAGACCATATTAGAATGTGGATTTAGCGTTAAGTTTGCGAGCATTCTTATATTATGTGGTTGAAGCCATGTGTACTCATTTTCGAGTATTAGCTTTTACCTTGAAAATAAATTGTGCGAAATTGTAGTTTTATATATAGTACTGATGGTAAATTTTTTTATTTCTGTTGAGAAGCAATTTGGTGAGTGAGAGGAAACGAACCGACAAATCGTGCTTGAAGATTTAATGACTATTGTCTATCTTTTTGTAAAGTCCGACGATATTCGTGGATTTGTTCTACCGATAATTATATTCATTGTGACTGATATTATGCTAAGTATTGTATTACAAAGGTATACATAAAGTAATAATAGAAAAATTATTGTTGCAAGGTTTTTAGCCTTACTTTTTTGTAATTTTCTTAATTTAATTCATTTATTTGGTCATATTTTGATCAAGGAACGATTTATTATTTACTGCTTGCGTAGTTATGTATTAAGTTTATTAATTGTACTTATTAGCAGTCATCCTGACGGTCCTCATGAATTCCGACCCAGGAATATTATGCTTTCAGCATTGCAGTTCTCAGTCAGTGTTTTGTAAAAAAGTACCAGAAAAATGTCCTATTTGCCAAGAATTTGTATCTACTTTTATGTTGGAGCCATTTCGTTTGCCTTATCCATTTGTTAATGCTGCAAATAATCCAAATACTATTATTATTATGCCATCCCAAGGAGACTTTTTGAATAACTATAATGCGACTAATGATTTGCATATAGGTATAGTTAATTCCAATGGAACTATTTTTGAATATGATAAAAATGGACTTGTAATCGATGATAATTTCAAATGGCAATGCTGCTTAGCATTTAAAATAATTTCAGAATCATGGGAATCTCATTGGGATAATGCTATCGACATAATATCCAAGGATTCAAAATGGAGCGTTACAAACTACAATGAAAATTCTAATAACTGTTTTAGCTTTGTTATTGCATTTCTAAAAAAATTAGCCTATAAAGACTTTGAATTTACAAATAAGGAGGATATCTGTAGAATGCTAATACTACCAAAGATTCAGGATGCACTGAGATACATTTCTTTTTACAGGAAATTAAAAGAGAGTGATTATTATATTCCATAATAATTAATGATAATAAGTGCTAAAATATGTCAATCAGCAAATTTAAACGTTATTTATTCAGTACAAGATATACTACATTATACTATAAACCAATTAGGCATATAGCTAGTAATATTTTTCACGATAAGTATGATGTAATTGTGGTTGGTGGTGGACATGCTGGCACAGAAGCATGTGCAGCTGCAGCAAGAATGGGTGCAAAAACTCTTCTTGTAACGCATAAAAAAAGTACAATAGGTATGTATCATATCCATATGATTATCCTAATATTTGAATAAATGTTAATGATACTTGTTTTTTATATTAGGAGAAATGTCATGTAATCCATCTTTTGGTGGAATTGGCAAAGGTCATTTAATGAGAGAGGTGGATGCATTGGATGGTGTTTGCTGTCGAATTTGTGATATATCTGGAATTCACTACAAAATTCTTAATAAACGAAAAGGGCCAGCAGTTTGGGGTTTAAGGGCCCAAATAGATCGATCACTCTACAAAAAAAATCTGCAAGCAGAACTCTTCTTAATGCCTGGACTAGAAATATGTGAGTCGGCTGTAGAAGATTTAATCCTAGAAGGAGATTCATCTAAATGTTCTGGAATTATTCTCAGTAGGTATAGATCAAATTTTATTTATAAAATTGTTATTAATACTGCTTACTATTTCCCAGAGGATGGTATGAAGATATTCAGTGATACAGTTGTGATTACTACGGGTACTTTCCTAAAAGGACAAATAAATATTGGATTAGAAACACGACCAGCTGGTCGAATCGGTGATGAACCTAGCATTGGCTTAGCAAATACTTTGGAAAGATTAGGTTTCCGCATGGGCAGATTAAAAACTGGTATCAAAAGTTTTATAACTTTTCATTTATAATTTTGCTTTCAAATTTTGTAACTTAAATGTTTTCATATAGGTACACCACCCCGACTGGAGAAATCTACAATTGACTTCACAAAATGTCAAATTCAGTTGCCGGATGATCCTCCGGAGCCATTTTCTTTTTTGAATGATCGCGTTTGGATACCTGCGGATCAACAATTACCTTGTTACCTAACAAAAACCAATGAAGGTGTTGCCAAAATCATAAAGGACAATTTACATTGTAATCGACACGTTACCGAAGAGGTGACAGGTCCAAGATATTGTCCTAGTATTGAGAGTAAAATTCTACGCTTTGGCATAACGGAGCATTACATATGGTTAGAGCCGGAAGGTATAGATTCGCCATTGATATATCCGGGTGGAATGTCGTGTACATTGCCGGCAGATAAACAGGAGCAATTGGTCAAATGTATTCCAGGATTAGAAAATGCAAAACTAGGTATATATAATATATCATTATGTAACAGATTATATTTTATCACAATACAGAGAATCCAGTAAATACCTAAAACTGTTATATTCAAATTGCTTTTTATTTTACAGTAAAACCTGGATATGGAGTGGAATACGATTACATTGATCCAAGAGAATTGAATTATGAATTAGAGACGAAAAAAGTACCAGGCTTATTCTTGGCTGGTCAAATAAATGGTACAACTGGATACGAAGAAGCTGCAGCACAGGGAATTGTCGCAGGTGCAAATGCAGCTGCGCGGGTAAATATCGTATATTTTCATTCTTCAGCATTTTAGACACAGATTTTTGTGTGTATGTGATATATTTCTTTAATATATTTCTTACGTTTCCACAGGTTTTACGGAAGCCACCGCTTATTATAAATCGTACTGAGGGTTATATTGGAGTCTTAATCGATGATCTCACCAGTCAAGGAACAATCGAGCCGTATCGAATGTTCACAAGTCGAGCCGAATTTCGATTGAGTCTACGTCCGGACAATGCTGATCAAAGACTTACAGAAAAGGGCTACTTGACTGGCTGTGTTTCACAAACTCGTTACGACGTTATGCTACGGATGCAAACAAAAATGCAAGAGGCAATTCAAATTTTGAAATCAGTAAAAAAGCCAATAAACCATTGGCGGCGATTGCTTCGAAAGAAAATATGTAAGAATCCATTGGAAACTACAGCATTTGGCATTTTGAGCATGGTTAATGACGATATATCCTTTGAGAATATTATTAACATAATACCAGATCAACTGGTACAATTTTCAGGAGACTCAACTTTGGCTAAAAGACTTAAGGTATTGAGATAATGGATCTAGATATAAAATTCTTTATATTTCTTATATTCTAATGAGTATATATGATGTTAACATCCCATTCTAATTGTTATATTGAAAATTACTTATAGATAGAAGCTATGTATGCCAATGCAGTCAAAAGTCAACTGGAAGAGGTCCATGAAATAAGACGACATGAAAGCATCTTTATTCCAAAGGACATTAACTACGCTTCGTAAGTCGTTAATATTTTTTTCAATCTATTCTTTAAACGAATATTATATGGAGTTTTGATTGAATATTATTGGTCACAGCTGCAACAAATTACATAGTACTCAATATGACCGATAGGCTAATCCTAAGAATTAAGTGATTTCAAAGCCACTGAGACTTCTTAATATTGTTTTATCGCAAGATTTTATCAAACTTATAAATTAAGTTAAACTATCAATCTTAAGGACTTACTTTAACCTTAATAATTCCAAATTGTACAGGAGCTCACTGTGTCTCTCCTCTGAAGAAACGGAGAAGTTAGCAGCAGCACAACCACAAACTGTAAGCAACTAGGAACTACCTAAGTTACCTAAGCCAGACTACTTTTACCGAGCATTTCCATCATTGTCATATTAAAAAATATACCACTCATGCTTTGACAGATTGCTGCAGCAAGCAGAATTGCTGGTGTCACGCCGTCAGCCGTACTGCGACTCTTGAAATATGTAAAACACACTACCAACCACAAACTAGCCGAAACACAATAAAGAGTTTAATATGCAAAACATTATTCAAATTTTATTCGCATTGACCAAAGGAAAAAGAAGTTTCCCTTTATGCAGTAGGAAACAACAATGGAAGTTGATAAAGCAATTTATATCGATGACGTATCAAATAATACATATTATTACGGCAATCTCGAGACTTTATCAGTTAGTAAATAAGTCTCTAACATTTATGAAACCTTCCAAGAAAAGCCCTTGAAAAATCGATAAAGTGTATCGACCTCTATTGTGCACAATTATCAGCATTCACTGACGATTATCAATATTTATAAAACAGATGGAGAGCGATAGACGATCGTTGACTGGTAATCGAATCCAAGAATCATTATCAGAACTATTATGAAGAAATAATGATTTCTTAACATAAACAGAAGGTTACCGCTGCACGTAGCAATTGCAATCATTATAACATACATTATATAGCATACTATTAGGAAGTATAGTACTTTAAAGGATATCAGAAAAAAATTGAAAAAGAAGTTAAGTAGAAAATAAATCCACGACTGAACGTACTAATCGATAATTTTGATAAAAGAAAAAAAATATATAAAATGGAAGAAAATTATGAAATCACATTATTGTCAATTTTATGTCAATTATTATTGTCAATCATCAATTTCAACCTTTAACTACTATTACAATTTTGATAATACATTAATACCACTATGAGTTCATATGGACTGGACTTGTTAAATATTTCGAAAACGCGCGCCCCTTCTCTTACTGCTGTTTGATAGGTACTGACGAGTTAGGAGAATAAGCGGAAGGGGCGAGGATGTGGCTTAAACGAAGCTTGAAATACGAAAAATTGTTTATGCTCGAATCCGTATGGCTTCATAGTAAACTTTAAGGGTAAAAGAGGAAATTTTATCATTGATTCGGCTTATAAACAGTATACTATGCTCCTGATTGATAGGGTGAATGTAAATACTCAACGACATTTTATCTCGTTCTTGGCACCGGAACCTTATTGAGGAAAGTGTCTGTCAGAATAAAACTATTGAAACTAATTTACGAAAGAGTATGAAAAGATCAAATAATACAATTTAGAGTTATTTTTACGACTATTGATATAG
The DNA here is from genome assembly GCA_030142635.1 of Trachelus troglodyta. Classification (NCBI taxonomy): domain Eukaryota; kingdom Metazoa; phylum Arthropoda; class Insecta; order Hymenoptera; family Cephidae; genus Trachelus; species Trachelus troglodyta. The sequence continues at coordinate 1,020,557 of JARQTJ010000128.1, read as the reverse complement.
TCACTGTCGTTAACAACGCGTGAGTGGGTATTAATAATATTAATAATGATCCTACTAATCGCTCTCTTTTATTCCATTACTGCAATAGAAATACTGTTAAGATACATTATAGGAATGGCGTACAATCGGCAATGGTTTCATTGATGTCTAAGGTGATGATTAAGACGCATCTAACGATTATCGGTTACTTCTAGGGAACAAAAGTCCACACAAGAGACCATTATATATATATATATAGACTATATAACACATGAGTTTATGGGTGACACTTTAATACTATTGTTTCATTCGCTACGATATCATATTTATTTAGCCTCGATTGCTCATCAATCCTCTACTGTAATATGCGCTCATACTCTCTATCGTTCTGTCAGGTTTTTAATACACATATCTTATTAATAAAGTAATACGACGGGATTAAAGATGGTTGTACGATATTTTACGGTGAATGAAATTCGTGTTAAAAAAATGTATCAAAATGCAACAGTTACTAACGCCAATTCGAAATCATTAACATTGTTCATTGATTTCTCTTCGGACGCAACAGAGAAATACTGCTCGCTACGTCTTCATGAAACATTATTTATTTTTTCTTCATTTTTCCCCGTCTATAGAGGAATATAACAAGCAAGTTCATCTTTTCAGAATATTATTTTTATTTTCTTTCATTCGATTGTTTCCTTAATATCGTAGTACGACAAAGCGGGAAGATTAGTTCCATAATTAAAGGACTCTTCCGTACCGTAAACCACAAGAAGCTGACCCCTCAAAATGGAACTGAAATTACGACGTGATTGTACTATATCTTTTTTTTGGAATTAACGCAAATTTCCTAATACTTCCAAGTATTTGTTACATCAACGCATGGGTCATAGTTTTTTCGTACATACTTCCGTTGGCGTTACGTTGACACTGAATTACGATATTATTAATTTAAGGGGTGCTGGGGGGGGGGGATAGACTAATTCACTGGCAAGCCATCGTACCTTATGCTTAAATTAATACATATGCAAAAACGAGCGCGTAATACAAATAAATTAATATAAACTTAAGGCGTTCAATCCCATAACTGTGTATCTCTACGTAACACATGATTCTTGCATACTCGTCCGTGCTTAGTAATATTATTGAATATACAAAGGGTGGTCAAAGTGATACGTAGCGTGACGGACCAATTCCATATGTTAACATGCGTGAATGGAACCATAAGTTATCACGTTTTTTTTTTTAATATTTTGTTCCGTTTTGACAATTGCGATCCGACACGACACGTATCGCACTTTTACGTACGTTTACAACGAACATTAAACTTACGTGTACTCTATCGAACGTCAATTGTGTATTATGAATAATACAGATAAATTTATTTACAAGAAGTTTTGGGACGATTATTATTAATGATAATATGTGTTATATGCATAGCGACGAGCAGTATCGAACACACGCTATTATAAAATGGTACATGACGTGTAATACAATAATAATAATGATAATAATAATAATAATAAATCGTTAAATTTAACTAATTACAGGATATTGCCAATATCAAGCTGCGATATTACTCATAGATACACGTAACATACATTCACGGCGCTGCCGAATCCAAGAGAAAGTAGCCAATGTAGTTATATTGTAAAAATCGTTCTTTTTTTAGATTTTGTTTCAGTATGGAATAACAAATCTATGTCTATATGTATTGGCTTGGTAACGTGTATTCGACAGGGCCAGTTTATCACATCGTACACGTTGCACACACAAAAAAATAACATGAAAAAAGGGGGAAAAAAGGAACTAAACGATTTTTTGGGACGACCCGTACGTAACGTGCCGTATATCTAATACAATTATTTTCTTCTTGTATTTTCGTCTCATCATTCGGTGTCCCAAATATTGAAAGCCATTCTGAATAGATGCTCGCAATACAAATGCGTTGAGGAAGTTTTCGTTCCCCACAAGACATCAGCTGCATGTCGAATGCATCGAACGCAAGTTCAGTCTGTTGGATGCACCTAAAGAAACAAGAACTCTACGTGCACGCCAATTTCTAAATACCTAGTGCGATTCTTCAGCGAAAAAACGTACGTTCGTTGCGCGTAGTTTTTACGTGTAGTGCGTAACTCTTTCGTTTCTCGAAAAGCAGTTCGTCATGGTTACACGTTCAGGTCGTTTCCGCTTCAACATTCTTTTGCTTCTTCCGTCACGCTCTTTCTCTCGCTCCCTCCCACCTCTATCCCTCTCCCTCTCTCTCTATCACGCCATTCATAGAACACATACTCTTCTCACGAAAGAGTTCTGAATGCCCATTAAAACCGCAACTGCTATTGTTAGACGTTGTTTTGGTCAGATAAAAAAAAAGTGAGCGCGCAAAATTATCAGCTTGACGTTTACATGACAAGTCGTGAAATATTAATTAGCGCTTTTACAACACCGAGAATCGCAAAGTTTCTTGAATACAATTCGGTTCGTTGAACATCACGTTCGGAAGGCATTTCGAAAAGGCATTGATTTCCCATCTTGCGTATTGTCACGAGTCGTAATTCATATTATAACAACCTCGCTTCGCGCGAGGATTTACGCGAGCAGACTGATGAGGTCTACTTGACGTGCTTATGAAAGAAATATTAAGAAAAGAGGTAAAAAAAAGGTATGTAAAAAAAGAAAGAAAAAAAATTAAATAAAAACAAAAATGCCTCTCCTCCATTCAGTCGAAACTTTACGCGAGCGGGAATACGCACCTCGCGATTCTTTGGGATTGATTGGATATCGAAAATTCGCAATGATCATGCGATCGCCGATCTATCGATCGGTTTGGGCAGTGACTCGATAACCATTCTCGTTATACACTAGAGTTATTACGATTCTAGTATAGTCTTCGTAGCTACGTCCAGAGAGGAGTGTATATCTATAGATATAAGTATCAAAAATCTCATTCCCGATTTTTCATCATTTCATCTCGAGGTACGAAAGAAATATTTAGTCTTCGAATATCTCCTGTACTTATTCTACGCTCTAAGGGTCCAACTGCACCGCAGGATCCAGCATCCCAAGATCTTCCGTGCGGCAGATATCCTCCGTCATTATACTCGAAAATCCTTCGATGGAATCCCTCTCTCCACGTATCTCATTACGTTCTCCTCCAGACATCGAAGTCATTGGTCCATCTTGGTATCCTCGTTGTCAAAAATAACTTTCTAGCAAATAGTTTCCAACGGCGCCGTTTTTGTACTTGGATTCTGAGTGACGCTGTCGCCCATACTGGGCATCCCGTGGCTCGTAGTGCTCAGTGCGTTTCCTTGTCTGCCGGCGTTGCTCCTGGGATTCTTGCTGCACAGCCTCTTCACAGCAGATCTCACCTGTGGCTGGCAGCCAACGACGATGAAGATGAAGACACCCTGCGAGGCGTTCACGAGATCCGTAAAGTACCAGAGATACTGGGGACCACCCACTGCCCAAGAGACGACGTCGGTCACCCACGTGACGCCCATCACGATCACCAGCTTCATGCAGACTCGACCCAGGGCGGCTCTGAAAATATAAACGCAGAGAGGAAAATTAACTTCTTGCGCGTCGGTTGGCAGAAACGCTAATTGTTATAAATGAGCGGACGTAGCAGCCGCGCGTGTTCGCCACTCTCGTTCCTACGTACGTAAGTATAGGTACCCATTAGCTATTAGCGATTTTCAAGCTGCGGAGAAATGGCAAACTTCACCGCGTGGGATAATAAAACGTGCGAGCTTTTTCTCGTTTGGTACTTAACTGACGAACGGGCTGCTGCTTATTTACATCAGTCAAATGAAATCAACAGCAAAGTTCGCTATACTTCCGTTCGTCATACTTATCGAACGGTTCTTGCGATTGGCGAATGGAGACTGCAGCTGTGCACACTTTTTTTATAAGGATAAAGAAAAATACGTGTGATACGTCAGTTCAATTTTATTGATGGTAAATAATAAAATCGAGCGAAATTTTATTAATTTCCTTCCTCTTGTATATATTTTTTTTATGTCTATGACATATCGTCCTTTGGCATTTACAGATATACCGATGGTTACGATATCCAGGAGGTTGTAAAACTTTACTCGTAGATCGAGTTAAAATATGTAAACTATTGGCGACTGTATCGTGTGATAAATTTTGAGAATGTTTCATCCGGTAAGGATTTTACATCATGAACTGGCAGGTGTTAAACTTACCGGAAGATTTATCTACGAGGATGGGGTAGGCGATTATCGATTTATAGAGAGTATCGATGGCCAACTACTCACCTACTATCTACGTTCCCAACGAAAAATTCTCGAGATTGTTTGTTTCGCACAGTTTTTGCATACCGATATCGTGCGGTTATACTAGAATACACTTTTGTTGAAAAAAAATAAAACAAAATAAAACGAAAAAACTCTATATTTGTCGTAAAATATATATATATTGTGATACTCAGGTCGAAGTCTTGATATAAAAATAATACTGCTTGTTGCAGTCCAATAACTGAAAAGTTCGTGCGTATACTTCGTGCGACACGAACGATGACGTTTGCGCACAGCAATTAGAATCTAGTACTATCCCCTTGGAGAAATTCTGATTGGTTGGTTTTCTTATGGTTACCTCTAACGCCATTACGTTATTTTGTATGTGTTGGTCTTGAGATTCGTGAAGGATTCTGTTTGTCATTAAAAAACATATGAAGGAGGGAAACAATAAGAGTTTCAAAGGAACGAGACGACGCATCATAAAACTAAAAATAAAAAACAAGCTGAAGAAACCGTGAACAGAATTATTCGACGATAAGTCTTATAATAGTAACAACCGGTAGTAGCGGTTGCAAATAAGTGAACTGGCGGCGCCTTTACATAGTACTACATCCAGCGGCCGCGTTTTCGTCGCGACGTTAATCCGAACGTGGTCTGGCGACAATTTCGCCATTATAAATAGGATCATCAATATCAATCTGCCAAGGTAGTCGACGAAGAAAAGTTACGCGATACGTCGCCGTCGCGCAGAAAGACGATGTATGACTGTGTAGAATGCGCCTGCGCATGCGCATTGTCAAAAATTGCTCGGTCGAAAACGCCAGTTCCTCGAAACATACGAAGCACCGAATGACAATAATATTTCAATATTACGTATAGAAGATGTTTCGCTTTTTGATTATTTGGTCAAAAAAGAAGCAGATACTCCAAAACGACAAAAAACTATATCAATGCGTATAACGCGTTGAGCCTCCTTCCAGGTGAAATAACTGTAGAAAACTTTTCTACGATGTGGGGAGGATGGTGCGGTCATAAAAACTGCCTTAAGCTTAGCTAATGAAATGTATCCACTATAGGAGTCCCATTCAGAAGGATAGACCCAATATATATCTCAAGCTTTATATGCAATTGTAGGTTAGGTTAGGTTGGGTTATAGCCATAGCTAAAGCCCATGAGCAGATGCGTGAACGCGCGTGCGTATAGCGTGTGCGTCGACAAGGCATCGGCAGGGTCTGTGAATAAAGACACCTGGCTTATATTATTTATTCGAAGCTGAAGGTCAGGGTGGATTCTTAAAAAAGATACGGACACCCCTACGCGAGAAGAATCCGCGATCTGTTTATGCGCTCTGAGATGATCTCGCTATGTCGATATAACGGGGGCACATGCTATTCCCGATCTTCTCTCTCGCTCTCTCTCTCTCTCTCTCTCTCTCTCTCTCTCTCTCTCGCTCTCGCTCTCTCTCTTTCTCGTATCCTCAAGGCAGAGCCATGTGACTTCGCTGGAACGAGAAGTCGAGGAACTAAAAAAGCACCTGCTTTGCATTATTTATTTTCATCTCAAGGTGAGACCAATGGGCAGAAATATCAATTTCCCTTCTTCTTGTATATCTTGCTTCCTCGTCCCCCCTCACTCTTTCTCTATCATCCTCGTTCACCCTCACTTTCCGGAATATAGACTAGAAATACTTAGATCCTCGTACGACATCCACTGTGGAATTGCAGAGATAAATTTTTATTAGTCGCTGCGACTATCAATAGTCGGTTCGTCGTTATTACACGTAGTACGAGAAGTGAAAATTATAGCTGTGCAAACGTCAGAGACAGATAAACGTAGTGTACTGTATACTCGTTCTTGTCCGTACAACCGATGCAGTATAAGCTAACCTAATGCCGTTTGCCTGCTGTCGTGTAAACGAGCCCATCGTAAAGCTGTCCCGGTTATTTCGCGGTGAAGGCTTTTTTGCACCGGCGGGAAACACGAGACCGGAGCCTCTGACAGATTGACAAGATTCCAGTGTGTTTCCCGTGTTGGATTTCGTGGCTTGGAAAAACAGAACCTTCTATTCACTCAATGGTCATTCCACTCTCTTCCTCTCCTCTTCTCACCACCCTCTCTCCCTCTCTCTGTCTCTCTTCCCGTCTCTTCAACTGTCTGTATCTTCCTGCTGTTATTTCTTTGTTCTTTTCCAATATACCCATAGTATCTCTTTGTTAATGCTCACCTCTCAGTGTTGCTCTTGACAAATTCACCCTTCCATAATCCGCAGGTGAGTTCCCAGGCTGTGGCAGCGAAAAATACCAAATTAACAGCAAGCAAGATGCCGACGGGTACGAAGAAGTAAACCAGAATCTCCATGTCCCCTGTGAACAAAACATAAGAAAATGAATAACAGTGGTGGGATCAGTGACAACTGAGACCGCTTAGAGAATGTGAATAGTGTCTACGTTATGCTGTAAACTAAAACGTACAAAATTCGAGAAGCACCAATTCAAAAAGTAAATCGCCTTGGGGCGGATTCACAAAGTAAGCAAATACCGTGAAAACGCGATAAACGAATTCGACGTATGATTCGGCGATTCATCGTAAAGCAACGAATACTCTGAAATCTAGAAGGCGCGGGCGAAAATTTATTTATTTTTTAAGTAGCAGTTTTCGGAGAAAAACAAGAAAAGAGTGACTACAACGCGGTTACGCGTGCTCGTTAAAAGAGAAAAGGAAGAGAAAAAGAACGGAGCGTATGATTATTATCGACTTGAGAAATTACTGAGTCAAAGATTGGTCCGTATCCTGCGGCAGGATGTAACACAACCAACTCGAACAGTCTGGTTAAATTATGGTAAGCTCTAAATTTAGCGATTGCAAATAGGACTGTTTGGAGCTAGGCCGTTTCAATAATAAACTCAGGTTCTGTTGAATGGCGCAGCAGTTTATCCGATTTCCCCTTTACTATACGATATGGCCGCGACGGCTGTTATTCAAAAGCCACGTTGGAGGCCGATTCGCGAATCTCAAGTTCGCAGGAAGTTTGGTACTTGGCGGAAAATAAATTGGCGGTGTACTGTACGGTGATGGATAAGGGTGTACAGAGGAGGGGACAGAATAATTCAGTAGCTCGAATTCAATCGCAACTAACGCATTCCCCATAATTATGAATTTTACGCCAGGATACGCGCACGCCCTTTCACTGTGCACGATGTGAACGTAGCCTTAGTCCGATTCTCAAACCTCTCATAATCCGCTCACCTAGCTCTCGAAGTACTTACATTTCTATGTGCACTAACGTGTACTGGCTGCCTCCGCCTAAGCTATCATGTAAACGGAGTGTATTCCGGGAGTGCTGCGGTATGTCTGATAGCAATGTATATAGCTAACCCTGTGATCATGTTGGTACCACTTATCCTAGGGGGTTTTCGCGGTTAACTTGTGTAGATTGGCTAAGGGTCGTTTCCGGGTGCGTAAACCGCAAAAGCTCGTATCGGAGGTCTCAGCTTGATCGCTTGGCAGCACGGTATCTTTTTGACATGGAATATTTTGAAGATATGATAAAAATGCCGATTAACAGTGCCTCGCTAAAAGGGATGCAAGTCACGTGGTATAATGTGTCAAGTAACCCTCTATCCGTTTTTTAGTAAAGTAGCTTAGATCAGCAGAAAAAAAAGAATCTCAGTGAAGAGCGAATAGAGCCTTATCGTTATAGGATCCTCGGAGCAGTTAAGTAACCCTTGTACCAGTTATAGGGGACAGTGCAATCTGGCTGCAACACGTTTCCGCACACTAGCATCCCTTGGTTATCGGCAGAGGGTTCGGGCCCGCAAACAAACCCATAAATAAAGTCGAGCGACCAATCGTCTCGTTAAATCTAGCGTGACCCAGTTCGCGAGATGGAGAAATTATGCGTCGTGGTAAAGCATCGAAGGGCGATAGAAAGTACAGTAAATTGGATTGGAAAAACTTTGTCGAATAAGTAAGCCCAGTATGAATCAAAGCAAATATTCATATTCAATACAATAATACTTCGTACATCCTCGAAATGGAATGGATACGAATTATGAATAAAAAATTAAAAAATTAACAATGTTCTGAATATTTAATGCTAGCTACCACCATGGCGAAGATTAAGAAAAATTTCCATCAACAGTGCAACGGCAACTCGTCCGATTCTTATGCCGACAGCGCCGTCTATATTTGCTGGGTTTTGGCTGGTGGCCAACAATAGCTGTTTCCCCCTGGTTATATCTCACTCCATGGCAACCCATAACAAACATAAGTGAATTATATCTACGCGTGCCGCCGCTCAATACTTTATGCAACTGCCGTCAATTCGATTTGCCAATTTCACCCTTCTATTAATATTGTTCGAGTGCCTCCCTTCGGTAGGTATACGCAAAACATGCACTTACCACAGACGTACGTAAATGACTAGCGCAACACAGGGAACGCTGGGAATTATTATTTAATATGCTCCAAACGTCAGTTTCCAATTAAGGCGCACAGATTCCTCAGATTCAAGAGTTACTGCCTCATCGTCCGTCTTCGTGTTGTCTATTGCTTTGCTTTGCCGTAAATTGGTTTGCTCTTTTTTGCGTACACGCTTTGGTGCAACCACTTGGTGCAAGAATTTTTGGATCTGGATCAATCGTCGGGGGGGGGGGGGGAGAAAAAAGAGAGAGAATTTGGAGGAGATTCCACACTTTTTTTTGTGTCCGAGTTAGCGCCCGCCAGGAACGTTTTGCGACGACGAGTTTGTCAAACTTTGTCGTTTGGTGGGAAATAACGTCGCAACGCATATAGGAATAGAAGCAAAAAACTATTCTGGGACACTTGTCAATTCGATGCCCATTTAATCGACTGTGCCTAGCATCTTGATTCGACATAACTGACCCAAGATCGTCGTCGTCATCGTGCAGGTCATACAATAAAGAAACAATCGCAATCAACTCGTCGCAAGAATGTTATCGCGGAAGTGCATCTAGATGCACTTCACCTAACATGCAACGCAAGAGGCCTCCCGTTATAACTCTTCGCAGGTATTATAGTGCAGGTCATATATCTATAGCATAGACTATAGCTTAAAATGACGTGGAAGAAGATAAGGGAGGAAGAAAATTAGATTGGAATCTGTTAAATTGAGTGGAGGGTCAAGAGTTGTTAGTGAATGGTGCACTTAAGATTTTTCTTTATTTGCAAGGATGAATTATTGAACGGTATATACGCGGTGTTTAAAGTAAAAAAAATCTATAGAATTTAAGGTATACCGAACAAGAAACAATGCGCAGGATAATAATTCAAAATACTTAGGGGTGGTTTCTATTGATAACGCTTTACGTATACATAGGGAGTTTAATCCGAAATAGATTGCTAGTAAGTTTTTGGCAGGTCTCTTTGTGGATGTATAATAGGGCACTCTCTTCTATAGAACACCATAAATACCACCTATGATAAATGACTATAGTGATGGTGGTTGGTAGTTTTGCACTGTAGGGGTTGGTAGGTACGTAGGTACTGGCTGACTGGCGTCAGGTTTATCTCTATACCTTATCGTCTCGGCCTATCCTGTTCTGGGTTGTACCATGTATGGTGCTTCCCCCATCTGTTTCAGCAGAAGCATTGTATTACGACGAAACGACTGGCAATAGTCTGCCCGCTTTCCCATGGGAAGCCATTATTCTGATTTACCACCATAGAAATGAGTCTTGCACTTTGGCCAACTTGTACCGACTTCCATCTAACGCAACGGTGGAATCTTATAAAAATGAAAAAAAAAGTTTACCTAAAAGTACACGTATCCGCGAATGCCATGAAAACACGTCTACAGACATAACGTGGACCTAACTATATAAATTACATTAAGGTGTTCCGCAAGTACGAATGTTACTTACCATAGAACCAGCACTGTTTCTCGCCGAAACGTGGCCTCAAGAAATTATATTCAGCCTGTGGTGGCAAATAATCCAAGAGCGCTGCCAGGCCGGCGACAAGTAACGGACCACCCCACGCGTAGCAAGCGTAGACCCTCAATCTCAAAGTCATCGGTCCTTTCTCCAACATGGCCGATCTCAGATCGCTGCAACAACAAAAAGCAAAAAGTCACGGTTAATACCAAATCTGAATAGCAAGAGCCGAAGTTTGCATAATCGCGTTATAATTATATGACGTGCCAACGGCATTACCATAATGGCGCCTCGCCTAAGGTTTCCGGAAGCTCGTTAGGATTGAGCGGAAGCTAGGAAGAACTTTTGAAGAAAAGCTTTCGCGAGGCTAGCCGAAGGAAGCTCCGGTAGGAGCAGACTTTTTTTTTCGCATAATACGCAAAGCTTATCTGTAATTGTATTGTTCAATTCGAGTTTTCATCTTTCAAATTCCTTGCACGTATAACGATTACGTTTATAGTCTGAGGATTTGCGAAAGAATTTTTGCGAGATTTCGCTATCTCGTAATGGGATAGGCACGCCGAGAATGCTACGTATGCATCAATTGCAGAACCCGGAGATAATTATAATGACGTCGGCTTACCACTTGGGTGCGAATATTCCTCTAGGTACGTAAAGTACTCCAATTTAATTATGTATTTTGTGCGCTGTCGCATCGTGGCCTTTTTCGTTTAGTCATATTTTTCCTTCAGCTTCCTATTATTGCAATTTCATTTGATTTCTCTCTACCTCCCTTGTACCGGTATCGCTATCGATCGATTCAAATGAAACGTGACGAATGCGCGTGACACGAGTAAAAGAGACAATTGATAGAAGAGACGTCAACGGTTAACGTCCTTGACGAATGGCGGCCGTTTGTTAGTAGGAACGTCAGCAGATCTTGTCATCCACTTCGCAAGCCGTCCACTTCTATTATACGTCAACTGAGAAATGGCGAAGCGCACACGCAAAAAATGAAAAAAAAAATTTACCTAAAAGAACACACTCCAATAATTTCGAAGAGCCACGGGGATTTCGCACCCCGTAAAATTCGAACGATCCAAGTCGAACAATGACGGCGAGAGTTTGGTTTATGGTGAAATATATATCTGAGTGTCCGTATACTATACAATGAGAAAATAGAGGTTTACGATTTAGAGTTTACGAGTGCAGAGGATAGCGAATCGTCGAAATTTAACGACCCAACGCCGTTTCGTTATAATAATCGGTAGCGACGAACGATAAACCCATCATTGGCCATTAACACGATGACGATTGCAGGGGAACGATAATCTTCTTTATTACAACGAGTAACGGCGAGCAGTGCCACATCGTTATTTAATAATTTCTCTCGAATTTCAATGATTTATGCCTGGTGACATCCGGCAGCCGTTGTGACAGATCAATCGCGGTTAGGTTTAGGTTAGGTTGGGTTAGGGTTAGGTTGGCTCACACGTTCGTCACACCGAATCACATATATGGAAATAAATCGTTAATAGCGACATAATGCAACATCAATGACCCCGTCCCGTATCATAACCTCTTACCACAGAACGAAAGGCTCTGGGTACTTCCGCCTCGGCGTTAAATACTTCAAGAGAAGAATTAGCGAGCTCCGCCTAGCGATAGCTGCTTGTTTCTACGATGGCGTAATTGCCGTGGCAATTCCGCATTGCCAATTACGCGTAGCTACGGCCTCAACAAGAGAATCGTCTAGTATCGCAGCGTGCGGTAGCTATATGTATCGTGGAGTAAAGTACCTTATGGTACTTATACACAGAGACTAAGATGGTTTGCCAACTAATAGTACCCGAGGAGGCAAGATAAAATAGCACGGGAGTTTGACTCGTCCAATCCGCTCTGAAATCTTAAATTTCATGTAATTTACGGCACGAATGTTGTCGCGCGTAATAATTAAGCAGTCGGTACTCGCATGACGATCCTAACCTAACAATTGGTACCTTACGCGTTGCCTGCAAAAGGCAAACGTAAAGCAATTCCTGCCGGGTACTTAACGAATTCAGTATAAATTCTCTCTGTTGTTGTCTGTACTTGACAACTGTCTTTCGCGCTTAGCCTGGTATATAGCGCCGTCTGCTAGGACTCTAATCTAAATGAGTGTTCATTCAATAGATAATGACAAAATGTCGAGGAGCAAAGGGTGCCAAGTTACGTGTCATTATTGTTTCTGTCGCGTGCAGCACGGAAGGAATTGTCGAGCGCAGAGCGATTGGAACGTCCGTAATTCGCGAGTACGACATTCTTCAAAGCCTGGGAAGTGATCGTGGCCGTTCGCGGCTTTACAAAGCCTATAGTACCGAACGATTCCAAGAATCGAGAGATCGCTTGATAATATTACGTGGCAGCGAGCAAAGCCATACGGCGTCCTGTGGAAGTATAAGGTATACGTGAGTGCGAAAAAAAATAACTAACCCTTGCAAAGAACGTGCATTCTCTATACCAAAACAAGTGAATACCGACAAGAGGTATTATAATACAGTACGCTATACATATATAGTAAATTATATACGACTCCAGACGTGGTAGGCAAATTCCTTGCATCAAAGCCGCTCTCCAATTTGTTGGGGGATGTAAAGGGGAAAAAAAATACCAAGAAACTCATGGGGTGTTGAGAATACACGTGGTCTGTCTGGACGACAGAAAACAGAAGATCACACCCTTGACAGGGGGTTGTTTACATTCGAGAGTGGAATATGTGAATGCTCGAACACGCACGGTAGCCCCAGACACTGTTTGAGCAGTGGTCCTCGAGACAGCTGCTTGCAGGAATTCGCTGCTGGGCACAGCCTGTACTTTTCTAGCTGCAGGACATTCCGGAGTTCAGGCAGATTGGAGAATTCGGCGGTAGGTATGACAGTCGGTTAGGGGATGCATGCGCGATCGGAAGAAGAGAATGGAACAAGGGTGTAAGGAGGGGGATGGTTAGTTGTCGAACGGTCGAGAGAGGGTAGTATCGGAGACTCTACCAATTGTTTGGTGGTTTACGAGTGGTTATCTGCAAATGAAGGCCGGCAAATACGGAACAGTAGACTGCACTCTACGGGGGTGCCCGAGAGGCTTCGGATAGGGTAGGTGACATGGTTGGATCAGGAGTCTGGAAATATCCCAGCCCTATATGTATAGAAATAGCACGCGTCACAGTTCCGTTCCTCGTTTAATTCGATTGACATGAGCAGCTCGAATTATTTTAGGAAGGATGGTAATTAGGCAAGTGTCTACGACGGAAGAATCTACTTTCCTGGAATTCGCCTGGAGCTTCCAGATCGAATTTGATTTCGTTCAACCGTAATAATGGTCAGTCTGAAATTTGTCAAGGGTGGGTGTAACGTCTGGACACGTGTAGAGTTCGGCTGCTGGGTATGTGTGTAATATGGGGGACGATACCACTTGTCTCCACTTTCTTTCTACCCATGAGGAATGTAATATTGCGAATCTGCACTTCCTCAAGATACCCTAAAGGACCAGGACGGGATAATGTGGCGCTGCACTTTACGAGTACCGATAAACACCATGCTAGCTCACGAGTCGTTATATACTCTTTTTTCTGACCGTCGTAACGCGATTTTTTGCACATTCGTAAATGTACGAGGTTCCTTGTAAATGGAGGGTACGTACCATAGAGTAATTGATAGACTGTATATATATATATATATATATATATATATATATATATATATATATACATACACATAATATAGGTGCCTTTTCAAAGTGATGAAATGACCGCAGATATCGAAGGGTGGGTATATTCGTCTTTTTTTTTTGAAAAGCCTATATATTTCTTCTCGGTAAATTATGTCTATGCACAATCTTCGTGTAATCTTACGTAATAATCTGAGTTTTAGAATGAAATCCTAGATAAGAGAGTGCCTCGGCGCCATCTTAACTACGTCAGATAGGACGAAGGGACGAGTGTACTGGACCAGAATGGAATAACTATTCGTCCCATTAAGCTCAATGCTGGATTATAACTTATAAGCTGGTGGGACACGTGTGTGGGACCATCATGGGGTTACCATGGGTTACCGTTTAAACTACAAAGCCTTTCGGATTTATTTGTAATGGGAATTATTCAATGCAGAATTAAGGAACGCCTCTGAACTTCATTAAGCATTCATTGCAGCCCTACTCTAATTTCAGAAAGCACAATAAGATTCTGGAACAATTTCCATGAAGGGTGACTGTAAACTCTTAAGGTTCTGTAAGAACATCGAATACAAATTAATATAAATTGGACATAAATAATTTATATAAAAATGTTTTCTCGTAGTACGTCGCTTGGATGTGCAAAAGAAAGTTAATACCTAATCTAAACGCTTGTATATTTGCGTATCACTGAATGACCCAAGTACAATAATTATAATAATTTTACAGCTCGTAGTTCAGAAAGTAATAGTAATACTGTTTTCTATAAGGATAGTACTGAGCAACTTCCTTAGTTGGATGCGTATAGTCATAGAATCGTATATGATTTAAATGAAAAGGCTTAATGTCCCAAATAGACACCTACGGTAGCCAGTGTTAAGACTCTGGGCACTGTAGTAAAATCCGAAGCCAGAAACCCTTTCCTGTCCTATCTTCTGTTTATCTTCTTGTAACAGAACAGAATGACGAGGGCGTCGCGTGGCATTCATCCATGTCTACCTAAGGCAATCCAGAACAGGACAGAGAGCGAGGGAGAGCGAAAGAGAGAGGAGAGACAGATAGTTAAAGCCCCGAAGTAGCACGTAGAACGGGACTGACACAAGTTAAAAATAACCTAAAGCAAAAATGTATAAAGCTACGAGACAGTAACGCTGGCGTTATCTCGAGTAGGAAGAAAGTCGAGGGATAAATCTAAATCGATGAAAAAATCAAGTTCAAGCAGTTTCCCAGAATTCACTGTTGAATGTGAAGTAGTGAATTCCCCAAGATGATTGCGTCCATCACCGGAAGTGCTATTAGCCAAGCGGAAGGTATTCCAAGAAAATGAAGAGAATCGGTAGCGTAGGCGGATTTGCACCTACACGCTATCAAACTGTAGAAGCAGGCAAGAACCTCGAGAACGACCTCGGCATTCGACTCCATAGATGCACCCGATCACGTAGAGTTTAAATGAAGGTACGTGGGCGTGTAGAGAAAGTGCAGCTTCTCCTGGCACACTCGAGCAAAGCTAACATAACCTAAGAAGCCGCACTCGAAAAGCCTACAACGGCCTCGTACACCCACGAGAGCGGAGCCTGGTGCAGCTGGACGTCCACTACGTACAAGAGAGATCGCCGTCTTGAAAAGCCTCAAGGAGATGGAGACACGCCTTGCTCGTGTCCCATGCGATTAACTCTTGCCAATAAATTCCCTTCGCTCACTTTTCTTCTACGAACTTGCACCCGATTAGCGAACCAGACCTAACCTATGAGCGCGACGTGTATATCGCGATTGAATTAACTCGTTCGCGTCGTGGTTTGTGCGATACGCCACTCACTAGCTCCCTCCTGCCCTGGAGGCCTGAAGTTCGCCAAGCGAAGAAGAAGGTCTTTGTTGTGGCTTTGGATAAGGTACAATATGGCGCATTGTCCTACCCAGCGTGCATCAGTACGTATTCGTGTGTTATTCATATCACAAGATGACGCTCGCGATTTCTCAATACTCGTTTCTCTTGTTCCTCTTCAGCTTCCTTGGTCCTACTGGACCCATCCCCGTTTTTTATATCGTGGTAAGATTAAAGTGGTATATATATGTATACGCCAAGTAATCCTGGGATTCTGCGGACTACTCTGGCTGATCGGAGATTATTATTATTATTCTTGTTGTTGTTGTTGTTGTTCTTAGCAGGGCCGGCGAGTTATGCATAGTGTATATATGCATGAGCTTTTGGAATTATTTGGATTTTCAATCCGCATGACACGGAGCTACACTTTGAGAGAAACGTTGGCTTTTAATTAAAGCCGGACCGTTTCCCCGTTCCGATATTCAAATCAGTAGACCACGCTTCTACTTGCTGGCTGGTTTGCTCCCGACGTGGCGACAGATGGCTGGCTTTTCGCGTCCTACGAGAAAAAGTCTCGCTCATGCTAATATCTACGAGCACACGCGTTACTAACCAGACTTCTAGTGGATATGCATTATACAGGGCAATGATAATGGACGTAAAGTCAAAACAAAGGATACGCGAAATATTGAATGAAATTCGCAGAGAATAGGACCAAGTGATTGAATAATGAAAAAGAGTAAGTAAAAAACTATATGTAATATTTCACGCAGTTACAATATTTTCTAATAAGGAAATCTCAAGGTCACTGTCAAATTCTTTTGTATAAATTCTCAAGTATCTCCAGGGTCATCGACATCGTCATCGACATTGTGCTTATGGTTGTCGACCGTGGCACTACTGCAGTCTTATAGCAACGCAGCACTGTACAGTATAGCCGCGTTACAGTATTGAAGTGCTGTAGTACAGTACAGTAACACTGTAGCACTGCAGCACCGTAAGCACTGTAGCACGGAAGAGTCATAACCCGTGTATAGGTACACCGTAATCGCGTAGCTACCTAGTACAGTACGGTATATAATATAGCGACAGAAGAGGTCAAGATAAGGTCGATGATCCGTCGCTAAATCTATATTTTGAATATTCACTATACTAAATAGCAGTGCACAGGTATGAATTTGGTCATCGGTCAAGTATTCGACTAAAGGATCGTACACCGAATGTTTTTTATTTTCCTAAGTCAACTGGTTCTACTGTTCCATCTTTTTATTCTTTTTATTTTCTTTCGTGCTTCTCTTTTTATTACGTCCATCTTGGTCTTGTATTTAGTCTCCCTCTCTCTTTCTCATTCTTGCTCGGAGGACGGCACGCCTGACAGGTATATTATTTCGCGAAGACGCTCGACCAGCAAAATGCTTGGCAAACAACTTGATGCGTAACATCGAAGGCGTCGAGTACATTTTTTTTTTCAATGAAAACGAACCCGATAGTTTTAACCCTAGCCGATCATTAAGTATTATCGATTCCCTGGATAAGAATAAACTATCGTACCGGATGTGGCCATCTAAGGTTTCGACTGGGTATTGACTTTCCCTTGATAGAATTCTATGTATATTTTCTCGATGGAAAGTTGGCGACAGGTATCCATATTGGAATGACCTATTTAAATATCAAATATTTCAAATATCAAATATTTAGTTTTGAGTTGAGGAACAAGGAAAGAGACGAGCAAAGAAAAATGTTTATTCGTGTAAGGTATAAATTTCGTCAAACAGGTAAATCACGTAAATTTCGTAAAAATATATTTTCTGAGACTTGTTTATCCCACGCGCGGCTTGTAAATGCGATGTTTCGTTTGGATGAACGCGGCAGACGGATACGCCATGGTAAATGCGCCAAGTGCATTCCCATAAACTGGTTTAGCGATGACTGGAGAGAGTACGTGGAGGATACGCTTGCTTTTCAGTTTGGTGAAAGTGACTTTGTATTACAATATGTATATCTACGACTGTGGGATTCCTCATTTTCGGTGAAAGCCACTTGGGAACAAGACAACGGAAAGGAAGGCGAATGCAAAGGGTTGAGAGAAAAATAAAAGTTAGAAAATATAGAGGACGACAAAAAATGAGGAAACGTCAACGACGTCGCGAGAGTCGCTACTGTGAGAGTCCTACAGTGACTTTCCATTGGCGAAATCCTATTTTTATGAAGCACGTTGCGCATACGTGGGATTCAGCTACGTGGGTTACCTATTACTATTTGCACGAGTTTGCACGTGCGAAGGTGTCGGCGTAGTAACATACTATAGGATTGAATATCCTGGAGATCCTGCCAGGACGACTTCTGAGACTCAGGATGACTTGCCAAACGAGTAGTTTATAGTATATCTAATCTGCTGGAGTAATGTACTTTGTCTGGCAGAAAAGAAAAAAAGAGAAAAATCCGGATTAAAAAAAATGTCGAGTACACATGTAAGGATATAGTAATTGTTCGATTTGTCAATGAATTATCAAAGGACTGTGAAGCAGAGTGATTTTTAAAAATGTTCAGTCACTCGATCGATATTTTTAACGGTGTTTCTCGCGAGAGCTGTCCGTTTTCATGTACGCGTTAGCGAAATCAGAAATCCATTAGCGAATGATCGTTCGCTGATTTGCCGCGAATTGGCATCCGCGTGGTGTAGCGAGGTTTTTGCAAATTGAAGTGCAGTGAATTTTCGAGAATCCCCGCGATCGCGGTTGACGATTGATTAACGACGTGAATTCATTGGATCGCGTTTTATTAATTGGCACGTCGAATATCGTTACCCACACGCTGCCACGTAACTACACATTGAGGATTGTGCAGAGTGAGCGTGAATTTTACGAGATTTTACGAGGTGACTAAAGTGACAGTGAAACAAAAAAGCCACGGTAGTTGAAAAAAATTTCAAAAGAAATCGAACGCGACTATTCTATTTATCTACGTCAACCAGTGGAAACGCCCGTAGTGTAACGTTGATGGAATTTATGAAAACGTCACATTCATTTCCACCCAGCAGAAGGAATTTGAATTTTTTTTTATAAAATACATTTCGTTCGCTGCATAAAATATATCCTAAAAAAACTCTAGTAGGCATGTGGGATACCAATCGAGTGGAAATCGATCGAATTGCAATGAAAGGCTTTCGCATACCAAACTTCGACGCTTTTATCTTTGTTCAAGCAAATTCCTGGTTCGGCCGGTCGTTGTTCCCGGGTGCATCCTCTATTCGTTGCTGCGCACTAAAAATACGTAAAGAAGGCAATTCCTCGCACGGCAGAAGAGCTGAAATATATTCGAGTCTTTGGGAAATTATCGGATGCCCCACAACTTAACGGTGAGGAGCTCTGGCGAATTCTTTTGGGCAGCTACTTCTTTTTCGAGTGCAGCTATTTTTTTTCCTTTATGCTGGGCCCAGAAATTCCTAGACAGCATTTTAGTGAGAAGCACCACTAAGCAGGTCTGACTTAAGAAATCTGATGATATTGACTCTAATCGTGGCGAGGCGAAGAAATGCGATGGATTCGTTGAAAGATTTAAAAAACGGGGAAAAAAGGTAGAAGAAACGATTAAGGGAGAAGGATGGAAAAAATATAAAAAGAAGACAAAACGTTGCTCGTTAAGCGAGTTAGCGTAGGTGCATTGTAAATGCTCTAAAACGACGGCATCCTGATTACAGATGGCTGCAATTAACTAATTGCTACAGTTTCCATTTCACTCGGATAGTGATATACTAGAAGTACAGTATGTACAAACTTATGCGGAAGTGATATGGTTTCAACCTAATGGATTAATTTTTCAAATTTATTACACGAGATAAAAAATAATTTGGGAAACGAAATTCCTTTCTCGACTCTTCAAAAATTTAATCCTTGAACGTGGCGAAGCATCGAAGGCAGAAGAGGGAATCTTGATGAACCCAGCAACACCGGAAATGCCGGTGAGGCCTAATTAACGTCAAGTCCAACAAAAAAAGGAAACGAGTAGGACAAGACTGCAACGCATAATACGCATTCCGGACGGTCAGTGACATCGCGAACGTGACAACGACATAAAAATTGCAGAGTCAACAAATTTTTACTGCTTCTCCACATTTTTTTTGTAAATATTAAAAACTCTATTTTCCTTCCCTCACTCATTTCGTCGCATCTCGATTAAGTCTTCTCTGTTATTCATTCGAGTTTCTCTCGATTCGCAAGTGTGTGACGCGCACTTCCGCCTAGCAGGCCAAGGACCTGTCCGAGTAACTGTCCACACGGTCGTCGAATCGACTTCCGGTATGCCATTCTTAGCGTTAAATTACATCGGCTTGTTCATGAGACACGTGGAGGATGTATATACACAGTGTACACACTTGTAACATGGACAGTGCCGTTGCAACTCCTTGTCTTTCCAACGAGCGACAATACAAATGTCTGCAAAAATTTCTTTTGAATTCTTTAAAACACCCCTTTTCCGCAAGGACCACTTAGGCCTTCTTACCGAAGGATTTATACCTGTACCTGAATAAAGAACACTGCCTGAAAACCCTGTATACCTGTAGAGCAGCTTATCCTCGTTTATACGATAAAAAGGATCTGGTTTAGTTCAATATCACCATACGATATTCCCAATAAAGAAACAGCATAAAAACCCTCACGAGACCATAAATAAAAAAAGCGTAAAGTACAGCGATACGGATCAATAGTTCAATTGGTTCAAAAAAATTGTGAAAAATCAATTGATATAAATGATCGTGTGTGGGGATCTGTAAAAAAAATGTATGTTAAATCCCTTTACGAATAACTGAAAGAAAAAGGATACGTTGATTGGTCCTACCCAATACCAACCCCATATGACAGTGAACCTAGACTATATGTAAATCCATGTCGAAGGGATGCCTTTTGCTCTGCTATTCAATTAATTCATCATATTTCCCGATTAAGTCACGAGGCCGGCAGTGCGCAACTCGCTACAAGATTATCTCCCATACGATAATGGATTGAAATAAAAAAATAAACTATACGCGCGCGCATCTCCTTTCTACCCCTCCTTCTCGGAAATTGAGAATAGAATATCGCGATCGAGGCCATTCGATTAAATTTGCAGGTACGGGGCTGTTTAATTAACATCGAATGGGGATACGACTCAAAAGGAAGGAGACACCGTTTATTATGGCGAACCCAACGCAAGCCCAATATATCGTAGTGATCAAGCCAGAACTGTTTGTTTATCCCACATCAAAAGGACCGCCGGTTAATCAGAACGTGCTTGGCTGCGCAGGCGTACGTGCATCTAAATTTACGTATCCCCTTGGAAAACGTAAAACGTGTAACGAGAATGTCGGACGTCCTTTCAAATGCGTATTGCGCGTCATCCTTATTCGACACAGTATAGTCTCTAAGACTCTATATATGTCTGTATGTGTTTATGTATATATACATGAGCAATAAGAAAACGAAAGTATCACGTTAGCCCGTTGTCTAAAAAAATTCGTCGATATCACCAAATTAGAGATGGTACATTATGGACCACCATAAACTGTCACGTAGTTTTACCCTAATTAACGAACTAAATGACCATCCTGTGAATGATTTTCCAGAATTCTATATATGGAAGAACTATGGAAGACGCCTGCAGCCGATAGTCGATAACGGAAAGAGACATAACGACGAGGGTCCTGACTAAACTTTAAAATTCTGGGACCTAAAACGTAGGATTTACGGCTAACCCCGATCATCTTAGATGCGCCCCGTCAGGATCTTTTTCTGAGGTTGATGCAGCGAGACGACGGATACGATTTTTGGGTGCAGTAACTACCGCCCGGAGGTTGAACAAGTTTTGAGATATGGATGGAAACTCGAGACGGTGGCTGATGGTTAAGGCGTAGCGACGTGCAAGCGTGTAGGAAATATGCGTATCAGAACGTTAGAAAATTTTACTACAATTTCAGCAAGGATTTCAGGAAATAGAAAAAAAGTGTAATATGCAAATGAACGAATATAAAAAAAAATTTAGTATTCTACGGACGTATATATACGTATTCGCATAATGGTGCAGCTGTTGGTCTGGTGCATTTGCATTAGGAACTGCATTCCTGAGGTGCATCGATGCAAGGAAAACGGTCCAGATTTCTCTGTATCGATTGACCACACGGTTCTTTGTCTTCAAAGTGATTGGAATCGATTGCTTTCACAGCGGAAGATATCAAGTATATTACTTAAAACGATGTCTAGATTTATTCCTCTTGTTTTCATGGAAATGAAAGAAAATGGCCGTCAGCAAAGTATATCGAGCGTATCTCCGATCTATGCAAATAGAGACTGTTTTCTTTTGACCTAGTGCACTTCCTGCCGCACCGTCCCTATCCCTTGGAGCATCAGACCCCTTGTAAGTCTATGTTAACACGAGATACGGAGTACCCGATATGGTTTCCGACGATTCATCATCGATGTCTCGAGCTGAATGCGACTCACACAATTTCAAACTTGTTTCGGGTGGATTTTCCTTGATGAGAAAAAAATATATAAAGATCAACGCACACAAGGAAATCGTTTTGGGAAAACTGTCGAGAAACTTGCCAATGTGATTGACGAGATTCGTTATAGCTAGGCGTCCCCTACAGCCAAGACTAATGCATCTGCTGATAGAGAAGAAATATTTCCCCTTGCGAATTCTTATCAGTGTCAAGAAAAAAAGGATGAGGATCAATTTGGATTTTCGTAGGTCTTATCAGCGGCTGACGTTTTATCCAAACATATCGAAAGTCATGCTAGGAGTGAAGCACTATAAATTCAGTATAGATCAAAATACAATTCCTTCGGTCGATTTTGATACATGATAGTATAAACAATCATCATGTGACTATTACATTGAGGGGTGAATAAATTTAATTACGTAATAATATATCTTCGCTGTATATCTGATACTTCGAAATAGTGTTCTAGAAACACGTGTCCGTTGCACGCAATGCATGGGACTGTATGCACGCACCAGAAATCGAGGTGCGTAACGTATTCAGAATGCATACAGAATCGGCTTTCGATTTGGATAAATTTTAGGGATGGGGTAGACATCGATGTGGATGCGGAAAACGAGCCTGATTACACCGGAGATTTTATTAATCCTTGCCAAATGAAAATGGCGTGCGTTGCTAGCGAATCGAATTTGTGTATAAAAAGTTAAAATAACTCCTGTCGCGTAACGTAAAGGTATATGTATAGTATATGATACATATGGAAACACGATATATAATTTATCGTAACGGTATCGATGTACATCTACACGGCTTGTAGGTGTATATGCGAAAAGCAAATTAAATGCGAAGCCAGACGCGAAATCAAAAAGTTCAAAACAAGCCTGGACCAGCGCCTTTGTTTTTCGCGATTCACTGAGCACCTCACGTGCGAAACCATGCGAAATTAATTAACGTGTCGCGAAACGCCGGATTCCTTCGCGCGAAATAATTATAAATATATAGGCAATACGCGTACGAATGTAATTTAGCACCGAGGAAGATTTTTTTCGTCGAGTGAACTTCATTGGAAAAAATGGAGGGCCGGTATCATTAGTACAGCCCTAACAAAAAATGTGTCAACCTAATGAATTTTTCATTCGTCAAACAAGATTACCCACACGTTTACACCGTTGAGTAAAATCTCGATACTCAAATCATAGGGGCTGTTCCCTTTTTTTCTTGGTTTTCCACGAATCAGATAACCCGTTTATAGCGAAGCGCCTTTTGACACGTCGCCAGACACAGTCTGGCGGCGCCCTTTTTTCCTCACCCTAAAGCCTTCCGGGGTAGAATCCGTATTACGCGGGAAACGGCCCGTGAGACGGCCACTTACCGACTGGCTACATCGAGGGTAGCAAAATAAAGAGGGGGTTGTAAAATGAAACCTCGAGTCCTTTGCTCCTGTAGGTTTACGGCCTTTTTCTCAAGGGTGAACAAAAAATAAATATCTCGTACACTCGTCAGGTCGCTGCTAACTAGGCGCACGGTCCCCCGTGCCTTCACGGGTCCACGACTTCTCGTTCCTTGGCAATGACGACGAGACAGAATCGTCTCCAGCCTACATGGTTCTTCTCGGTCCAGCGACAAACTACAGAGAGAATAAAGACGAGCGGAAGGAGACGCATCTAAAAATACGTCAATGCCGAGCAGCGCCGGTAAATAAAGCGTGAAGAAAAGGCTCACTCTAATTGCAGGAAGTGGAAAAACTGTGGTTACCCGATGAAACGTCGACTGCAACATCCCGAAGGCGTAAAACTGCACTGTGGACGTAATATGCAATTACACACACATATTATATACGACACCAATAATCCCTAATACACAGCCATGCATGAAAACTTACGAATTCAATAGAGTACGACAGGGTGACAGCGCGATGTAAAGATTTTGACTGGCTTTTAGGCAAATTGCTGGGACGGTACCATCTTCGAGGAAAGTTATCCCCAAAGAGAGTAAAAAGAGACAAGACGAATGCAACAACAGAATAAAGTGAAAGAGACCAGTGTCATTTCACCAATCCAATCCATTAGACTAGTCGACTTCCTTTTTTTACTCGGCTAATATTTGCCGCATAAATCTGCCAAGAGTCAGACGTAGCCGTCATCGGGCTGCTCGATCATCCATTAAAGGGCTGCCGTCCGTCCAGGTCTACAAGGCCAGGTAGAATGACGCAAGAAACTCGTCCAGCAGAAGAGGACTCCGGCATCGGGAGCACGAGGCGGGTACCTCGACAATGAGAATTTATGAGAGCCGGGCCAATCAAAGACGAAATTCACCCGAGACGGCTTAATAATCCCGCATGTTTGCTCGGCAGCCGGAGTGAGGGAGCCCATGGTAGGTACCATACCTACGCCTTTGAACTTCGTTGGCATCCAAGGGTCCCGAACGCAGCAGTACCAAGGGCGTTCCTTAATTCGAAATAAACGAGGAACCGGTGCTCCCTTCGGGATGAGTCGGTCGTCGCTGCCAATCCGATTCCACTCGTTGCACACGAGCGCGCCTTGTCAGAAGCCTCTTCGACCTTTCTTTTTAATACAAGACCGAGGACGATTTCTATTCTGCGTGAATGGTAAAGGGGAACCCGGACATAGGGGGGCACGGCAGCGTTCGTTTCTCTCTAGCGGAAGAAAAGTTGCTAGGATACGGACAGGCGACTGTCTCCCGTAGAAATATGAGACTACGACTGTGATACTAAAAATCGTAGGGATTCGAATGAAATGCTCTATATAAGACGGGTTAGTCGCGCTGAAGAGGAGACACCGAGAAGAAACAAAGCGTGAAGCTCCGGAGGGAGGCTGGAAAGAGCAATAAAGCAAGCGTCGCGGAATTCTCGGCGACGTTTCTGCAAACGCGGCGAAAACTTGGCCGAGGATACTTAATAAAACGGTAAGGATAGACGGAGACATTTATGACAGCGACTCCGGAACGAGTGACGCATATTTCTTTCTTTTTTTACAGTCAAATATCATTTTACGCAGAACATATTTTTATTGGTTGAATCGACCGTTTGAGAGACACTGCACCTTCGCAGTTCAAGGTACATTCCTCCATCCTAAGATGCCTTAGACTGCTAACGGGATAAGCACAATGGCTAAGCTCGTTAAATTATTCAAGCACCGTGTGTACGTGCAAATATCGTCTAGGAATTTTACTGATAGTTTCGGAATAAGGACGTCTTTCGATAATGAGTGTCACTGTTATATCAATGTCACAAATGCATTACGATTACAAAGACCATCCAAACGAATCATTAAACAACATAGGACATAGATAAGGTGAATTTTTTTTTAATTTGACCGTGACAATGATATTAATTTATTCGATTGAGAACCACTGAAGTATCATGTCCGCGCTTCTCTAATCTAATAGAGAATCACAATGGAGCGACGATTATGCTATTCGAGGGTTCCACTGTGAGCCATTCGCAACGAGCCACGTAACTCCAATTAATTCTGCTCTTCAATTACTACCCCATTTGCAATTTTACTTGTGAAAAATCTCAATACTCTACGTATCAGCCCCTCGTGCGCGGGGACACTTACTGTCAAAATTATATCAATAACTTGCTCGTAAACAGCTACGTGTCTTTAGATATCATAGAGCCAAGTCTTTACCTCGTAATAAAGAAGCACTTAAGCTAACCCACAGGACTCATATCGGACATACGGAATGCGGAATTTTCTAAATAAAGAAGAACCACCCAGCCATTTCGGTTGGGAATGCACGAGACTCGCATGCAAAGTGCATCGGCGTCTAGACCGTTCTCGACTTCTGCCGAGAAACTGCTGCCAATTAAGCGAGCGACCTCTGGCTGAGGTGATGACGTCCTTTTTTTTTCGAGGTTACATCCAACCGTTAGCGACGAAGGGATTCTATGGAAAAACTAAAAAGTCATAGGAATAAGTGGTACGCGATGGCGAATTACTAACGGGTCATTAGAAAGATGAGAATCCGAGTCTGACCATCTCGTAAGTTTTATGTTTTTCCATAGTACATAATGGATGTCTACAGACGTCGGCGCGTGTGAGCTAAAGATTCGATAGACTTTGATGCCCACGTTATTTCTTGTTGTCTCTCTCTCTCTTACTCACTCTCTTTTACATTGTTTCTCCTAATGGCAGCTTCTAAATAGAATCACGCAGCACGTTAATACGTGACCGGTATGCTGACACACGTGGCATATTAACGCGTGCGAAGACACAGCATTCTCGTTAACGCGTGTAACAATAAGACAGGATTACGTGGAGTGTAACGAAACCGCAAGAATCCACCAAGAAAGTCATGCACAAGAGGTTAAATAAGGTGTATCGAAGATCGTAGCGATAAGCGAGAAACACTGAAACTAATAAAAACGATAAATCAAAGTAAAGTCGTTCCGGGAGTCGAAAGTGGTTTTTGTTTGTATACAGTTCAGAATCAACAGGAATTCTTAGTAAATGTTTGTGATTTTCCGTAACATGACGAAAAAAGAGATCTTATGCTAAAATTGAAAAATAGAATAGATTTCAGTGCAAGACCATAGGACCACGTGACTTACCGGACACTTGACTGCGTTCCGTAAAGAAAAAAAAACACATTGAACTCGTGAACCGACGATAGCGAAGACGTGAATAGATACACGTTCCCATGTAAAAGTGAATGCATAAATGCAAAATGGTTTCCAATCAAAGCTCGATAGATCGTATCGATATGCATTCCCGTATTCGTGGGATAACCTGGATGCGATTACCGAGAAAGTCAGGCTGCAGGTGGTGCAGGTGCACAGTTGCAAAGAGACACCTAGCTGCAGACCGGGTCATCGACTCCTCCCGTCCGTCCTTCCTTTGCTCGCCGGCATTATCGTCATCGTCTTCCTCTTCTGGCTAAGTTACCGAGTCACTCAGAGTCAGTCACTCGAGATGTCCCATCCCTTCTCCTCCAGTCCGTCAGTAACCATACTGTCCTTCTTTATCTCCCGCTTCTTCTTCTTCTTCTTGGTCTTCTTGTACAGTTTGGCACAGCGCACGTGATGCAATCGCGACGATGTCGCGCTTGGCTACCCTCGCTGTCGATGTAAGAGTCGTGCGTGCTTTTGTCTACCATTGATTTTCGGACCTGACGTCACAGGCTGCATCTACGGTAACCATTCCAAACGTGGTAAGGACCTACGAGGTATAAGGGATGACAGGACATGAAGAGTGCAGTTGCGATGCACCGGCTAGTGCACCGAGCCAAGACTCCGCTCTTGCTGCTGCTGCTGCTACCGTCGTCTCAGCCACGCTCTGAATCTTAACTTGGCATGATTCACTCGAGTGCTACAACGCGGACATTTATAACGTGGTCATGCCCCCGTCGCATTATGCCCTCGCATAGCTCCGCTTCTGGCTTCTGGAGTCTAGAGGCTGCGAGAGCTACACAGGCTCTATACATTATATAGACGGGAACGGGTAGTTTCGAATGTTAGGCACTTAAGACCGATAGTCACGTTGCGTTAACGCAATTTACATGAATTAGTTAACAATAACGAGATCTGGCAGAGGTAGCGCAGATTTGAGTTGGATTCGCGAAAGTAGGTGAACCAAGTGTAGGTAGGGGCTGTGGATCGAGAAGGAAGAAGTGTCGAAGAAGGTCGAAAGTAGGTAGGGGTACGTTGGAGGAATAAGAAGTGGATGAATAAGAAATGGGCAAGGAAAACAGGGTAAAGTTGTCAGGTGGAAGAGGCATGAGTCGCGGGCTCGTTAAATTCTATAAATTTAATTATGTCTATCCAATAAGACTAACTCCATCTTGCTCTTAGTTAAATAACTTGAAAAACCCGTAAGAACGTGTAAGGATTATTTTTCTCGTTCAAGTTTCCCAGTTTAGATAAGGATCCCCCGGGTCTCCGGGAACTTCCCGACTAATCCAGACGTTCGCAGCAACATGACGACCCTACGTCCCAGTTATCCTTTTCTACGACTTCGGGAAGATTTCGGGTCGTCTTACGATAGACTCTAGGTCGAGTTTCTTGAGTGGCAAAGATAGTAAGCCTTAGTTCAAAGTTTGTTGATATTTGAGATTTTAGGCTTTCGCTGCCAATATTATCATTAATACTCATGGTTTCTTTGTACCGACGTTTCGCAAACGTTTCAGTCTGCATCATCAGAGCTAGGAGGCTCCGATACTGAAGCTCCCTGTTGTCAGGAAGTCTTAATATATCTATGATTGCTCATGCGGATCAGTGCTTTAGCCGATCATAAGTTGTTTAATCGATCAGCTGATGTTACGTTATCGTCCGTCATTGTGTGCCATCTTCTTGTGCAGTCGTAGTATTAATATTTTGCCTCGACTATTTGATAAATATCCAACGAGCGTTCCATTGCGTAAATTCAAAGTCTGACATTCCGGATATTTGGGACACGTTCGCCTTGGTATGTCAAACTAAAACTGACAATCAGCTGGTCTGTTGGCTACGCCAATATAATATCTAAGCTAAAGGTCTACCCAGTAGGTTGGGTAGGTATTTCGTACAGACGGAAAAGCCAATAGTCCATGGCCGAACCGTTATTTCCTGTCAACGATGCTGCGTCACGAAAGGCGCACAGGGAACGGTTCTCGGTAACCAGTTTGTCAGATAGCTGGTAGCCATTGCCGGTACCCCGGTTTCAGTAATGAGACCCAATTCGCATCATCCAACTGCTGTAGCACCGTAATCGTCCTGCTAATTACACCGTGAAAAATCGCCAGTTTAAATTAATTTTTTGTGGGATCACAAAGATGAATAACATTACGGAAGTACATACTAGATTTAGGATTCTGGTACCGCTAGAAAAAACACGCACACACGCTAAACCGAACACGAGGTCAGATCCATTGGCCTGATACCGTAGTGCATGTCGGTACATATCGTGGGAAAAGCAAGATTCTTACAATGCATTCGATTCATAATTTTTCCACGGAAAATCTAGTTGCAACGGTAACGCGCTAATTGCACGGTTGAAATACTTTTGAAAATTGCACGACTCGGGTACACGGGAATAATTAAATGGATAATCGCGAAGTTCTCGTGGTGGTAGGTATACGCCTATAACACAAGATGGCAGAAAATGTGAACCGTTACGGCAGCCATGTTGCATCGCATTAGCCAGTCGACCGAGTGATCTTGATTTGATCTGTACTCTCTTACTTGCTTTCCATCCTTCGTCCCATTTAATTCATGAGGTATATTCTGTATATCGTCTACGCATATAGTAGACACTAGTTACGGTATTTATACGATTTACAATGTTTATAGACACTATACTATTATGTCTTTTCCATGGGGGATTACAGGCTCTTCATTCTCTATTTCTTGTTTCATAGTTGGCGCGAGTGATCTTTCACTCTATATACTGTACAGATAGTGTCTTGATGGCTAATCCTGCATTCTGTGACATTGCATTACGGGACCGAGAAACAGCAACGTTGCGCGTTCGCGTTGAATGTGAGCTGAGAGTTACGGAGAAGAGGACGGTCAAGTTCGCCATCTTGTTACAAAGTCGTACCGATCCAGTTTTCAATGACGAGGAAGCAGGTCAAGTTTACATCGTGAACCGTTAATCAACATGATTGCCATTGGATCTCGATAATTTTTTAATTTGCTTCGTCCGAACAATAATCCAGTGTTCGATTCCTTCTGTGGCTTTGTTTTTTTCTGATTAATTTTATGCTTTGTCAAAGAGGTCGCGGACGCCTAAAGAAGATGAACTTGCGAGCATTTTCTTTTCTAGAAGGTCCAGGAACTTTCTCGTCGCACGGGTCACGCAGTATATATCGCCGTGGTTGTCTGTATATAGACGTCTATTAAAAGTTTCTAGGTATTACCTAACGTTTATCTAACTAAACGCAATATGTAAAAGTTGCGTAAACACGTCAAGGAGCGCTCGATCTTCCTTTTATAAATCAATCTCTCGAGACGCGCGCGGCTCCAGCGGCGCCTCGTGATTTCATCACGCGCGGGAATGAAAATTAAAAGCATTTCTCAATCGGACTTTTACTAAGATTTCGTTTAAGAAAACGCTGGAAACATGCCGAAGACAATATACCAAAGTCCGGTCGGTAGGTTTTCTTCGCGCAATTAGCTACTTACCGGAAACTCCACCAGATATTGAAGCACATGGTGTTGAGCCAGAAGAATGCCGCCAGGAAGAAAAAGTGCGCCATGATAGCTGAAACAAAAA
Source organism: Trachelus troglodyta (assembly GCA_030142635.1). Classification (NCBI taxonomy): domain Eukaryota; kingdom Metazoa; phylum Arthropoda; class Insecta; order Hymenoptera; family Cephidae; genus Trachelus; species Trachelus troglodyta. Next base: position 990,216 of record JARQTJ010000128.1, on the reverse strand, counting down.
GAAACGGAATTCCTCAATAATCGTTTCGACTTGAGGTGCGCGGAGACGCACTGGTATTATTTCGCAACGTGAGAAAATGTCCTTGGAAAGCGTAACAGCAAGAGAATCGTCTTGGATCGCGATACGTGTATATTATCCATGTCTCTTGCCTACGCTAACTGCACGGTGTCAAAAGATATATGCATACTGCATATGTATAATATACTCTTCGACAGGTACCTATACACATTGAATATATTTACATATATCATATAGATATATATAGAAACTGTCACGATTCATAGACAGAGTCAGTCCTCGGGAAATTTACGAATCGGGTTAATGAATTTCGTAGGCTCCAGGGAACGTTGCGCTAAGAAAGAATAACGCATTGGCAGTACTGGGTACACGAGCGGAAAGCTTTTCAGGGAAAGATTGAGCAAGGTCCTGTGCGCAAGGGATATGCCAGATTTTCCAGCTTAGCGAACCAGGAGGTTCGTGGATTATACATTTTTCAGAGCGCCGTTAAACCTTCCCTTCAGAAAATCCCCAGTGGATCGGCCATAACTTTGTGCAAGGAAAGATTTGCCCAGTGGACGTATCGGGGTACCTAACCAACACCATGGATTATCGTCCTTGTAGTCTGTATACCTATGGGAGTTCAGTAGCTATGATCGATCATGATCGATCGCGATATTCCCCATGATCGATACCCGGGCTAATAATTCATCGGCGCGGAGGAGTACGAACTCGCACGGCAGGAGGTCGTCGTTTTATCACGGTAAACATTTATCGCGCATTTCACTCGCGGAAATAATTAAATTTCCAAAACTAATTACGGCTCGTTGCAATTATAACTCCGGGCAAACATGGCGACATTCAACTCTGAGACCCCATACAGTGGCCAAACCGCCGTCTGCAGTGCTCCTTCGCGTTACGTCATCAGAACTCACAACAGCCGACCCACCCCTATATCATACTGATACAGTACAGCATCACCGTGGCAGATTATAGTAGATACGTTAGGTACATAGGCAAGCAAATTTACTATTTGCATCCGGCGCACCCTGTTTTCCATTTCCCGATAGTCCCGAATCAAAAGGGTCAGAAGGTCTCGGAAGGACCCTCGCGGAAAAGCCCTTATGAGAATTGGCCCTTCGTACAGCCACCTATACGCTCCTAGGGTTAATTTAAGTACGGACATGGCCCGGTGACTTTACGAATGGAGGGTGCGTAATCATTGTACCTATAGTCGGTGGTAGATATGGGCATTTCCCCTCGCACCCTTATACGAGAGAGTGTCGAGGGTGGGATTGCTAGTTAGGGAACTGATTTGCATGGGCTTAGAATTAGATTGCGTGTTTCGCGTTTGACCCGTGAACTACGTGGGTCATTACGCAGATGCAGGATGCCGTTAATTAATAACATTCATAATATACTGAGTGCTAATATTCTGTAAGGTAACATGTGCCAATTACACGTTACTCTGGTACACGTAGTGATGATTGTACTTTTTAACGAGTGAATATCGACTGGCACGAATTTACGTTAGGTACACTGGTTTTTTACATTTCAACTCCAGCAAGAGTGACAAGGCCTATTCAAGTCGAGTCTTTGAGAATCTGCGAATAAAAAACGTACTGAATGAATGTACCACGGCAATTGAAATATCAATGGAAACTATAGTCAGACGTCTCATGAAGTATTAAAGGAATTAATTGACAGTAGGGGCAAAAAATTAATTTTAGATCATAAAAATCGATATTCCTTCGTGAGACATTTAATTGATTGACATATTGACTTTGTGAACTGACGTAATTTTTTGAATAACATGTTAGATATATTTGGATTGAAACACATTGTACATTGATCGGAGTTTAATTCGAGCGTTCGGACATTTTGGCATGGCACGCCAGTGACCGAGATATTATTTTAGCCTTCTGTGTAAATAATGCTGTTTCACGGTTGGTAACATGTGGAGCGTATGGTTTGCGACTGGGCGAGTCGAAAGTCGAGTATTGGAAATAGACCTAAAGTAGGCTAGTAGAATCGGTACGTTAAACGTTGCGCATCTTATCGTTATCGTCCCAGTGTCAATTTTGACATGACAATTGTCTCAGTACCTGTACACTGTCGTGTATGGAAAATTAAAAATAATCGTTCAATTAATTGATTCATCTACTGAAAAATGAGGTTATCGTTACCAGCGATAATTGCGCGTACGCTTAAAGCGCAGCAGCCAATCTGTTTGTTAAACAAGTAAAAGTTATATATTTGACGTATAGACAAAGTATATTTTGTGTATATAACTTTTTTTGGTTTTTCGTATATTTCGTGAATACGAACAATATATATCACATATATATGACATATACGAAAAACCACAAAAAGTTATATAGTCAAAATATATTAGCCCGTATTCAGAATTCGCTTTTAGTGCTAATAGCGCACTTTTAAATTTATTCTTAGTGACTTTTAACTACAGGCGACTCTGTTAGTGACTTTAAGAACGAGTTGTGAATACGGACTATTTTGTCTATACGTCGAACATATAATTTTCCCGTGGGAGTGAAACAATCACAGCCTGATAATTACAGCAGCTAATACAGAAACTATTGATGAACAGCTCAGTCGCTAACACCGGTGTGAAGCGAGGTTGAAAACATACCTGGTGGGTAAAGTAAATGCAGCCAAGAAGAAGAGGTCGATGAATCAGAGAAGCCTGTGTAAATATAACCCGGGTAGTCTGCTGTGTGTCGTTCTCATGGAAATGGGACTCGGCGCATGTTAATTCACAAGGTGATTCGCGTCCGCAACGTTTCCGGACATTTATGACTATTGACATCAATTACGTAAACAGTTTCTTAATCCGGTTGACCTTCAGGGAACGTATTGCCAAAAGAATGTATCGACGTGTGAAAATAAATATTTAAAAATATATATAATCCAAAGTAAAGGATACGTGTACATTATTAGAATAGCAATCGCGTGGGTGGATGGACGTCTAGTGTTCCTAAAATTGCTGAAGAGTGACGTCGTTGTTTTCGCCAGTTCGAACGCGAATCGAAGCCGTACAACGTCGACCTTCGGATTAACGTCATCGCCGTGACGAATTGCGTGTCCGTCGAGGATGCCACTCTGTAATTAATTTTTTTCCTACACGATTCCTTTTTTTCTCCAAAGTGTCTTCGACCTCCTTTTTTTACTCCTCTCCGAACTGCACGATAATTCTTCCCACTCCTGCGTTCCCCCCTTCCCGGAACAATGCCCGGCATCGCTTTTCCGCGTCAAGAAAATTAACGGAGCTTCCACAAGGGATACGGGGGTTGTCCGAAAATATTAATTCGGCTCTACGCGGTCCCGGGGTCATTAATCAATTTTCTATGTATTCATCGCGCTGGATGCTGCCGACGCGCCTCGTTTGGCAAGTTTTCGTTTTTGTCTGCCTCACGTTTTTTTTCCCTAATAAAAAAAAGCGCAGCGCAACGTTACGATTTTAAACAGGAAACGTGGATGCGCGTTCGAAAGCAGGAAAATGAAAGAAAAGAAAATGAATGAAAATGATAGAAAGATTGCCGAGATCCACGTAAATTGTTTAGCGTAATGTCATGGCTTACAGTTACTTTACGCATCGTAGACGAAAGCGATGAATCAGCCCGTAGAGTCACGTACGTAGAAGTGGGTCTTGAAGTGGTTACTGACGAATTGAAAGAAGTAAAAAAAAACGAATTTTATTTTAAAATAGGTATTTCCCTGTACGTGATTTTACTGAAGAGAAGCAATACGGTCATGAAAAAAAGAAGATACCCTTTGAATACGGCGGATTTCTATGAATACAAAAAAATCATACGAAAAGTATATACAGTGACATCTAACTTGGAGTAAAGGGAAAAAGGGGAAAGCTTGCATAACGTAAAAAAGAGCGTCGCGACGGTCCATGGAAATTTTTGGCAAGACGCCAAAATCACAGATTTTCGTTTTGCCGAGAATTCGTAATAATATAACACCGATCGACCTCGTCTCTCGATGCATGTATTCACGTAATTCTTAGGTAAGTATTGATAAGCGGGTTATGTAAATATGAAATATAAAAACAAAAAGAAACGTTAGAACGACCAAAAGATCCAAAAAAATTCTCCGCTGTTTAAAGGGTGTATTTAAGAAATCTCAGTCTTCCATCAGGCGAAACCGGAAATGCCTGTGCCTTATGGCCAAACGAAAAGGCGGAAATGGACTACTCTCAGTACCAACCGGATGTTCGTGCACCTGCCTTTCTTACAGTCTTTACCCCGAAAAAAAGGTTAAAAAATATTTTTAAAAAAGTTGTAAAATGTTGAAAAAAAAGGCAGTAGACAAAAACCATCTCCAATTCAGCAAACTGCTTTTTCCAACATCCCCTTTTCTCGCCACAATCTCAGCGAACTTAATTCTATCTAACTATAAATATCGTTGCTATAAAGCTTCGCCGAAGTTTAAGACGCCTTCTCAATGATCAGCACGTATTTCAGGCGGAAGTCGCGGTACGTTTCAACGACAATTCTGTACAGGGCGAATACACATGGGAGTGCGAATGGCATTTCCCAGGAGCACAAGTCGCCCGACACGGCTTGCGTCGCATTTTGAATACAAACCTGATTCTGTCACAAGGTTGCCTACCCGGCTGCCACCCTTATACATACACAATATAGGTATACGTAGTTGTCGCCAGAGCGACTGACTGAGCATAACGCACATATTGCGACTGCAAACGCGTCCTGCCTCCCAAGAGCGGCGCGAGAGAGGAAAGGGGGAGAGACGGCCGATTACGTAATTTCCGTTCGGGCTTCATTAGATTTTTGAAATCGCTCCATTTCCCAAAACTCTCCGATCAGTTTCTGGTCTTGACCCAAGGTTGAAGCTTTGTTTTTCCAGGCTACCCCTCTTTTTGCTGAAACTCGAGAAAATCTACCCCCCAAATATAGTTGAGGGATGTTTCCGCTCTTGACGATGGAATAACCGTTCAAGAGAGTCCCGAGGGTCACGTTATATAATGGCCTCAGGGATTCGTTGACAGGCCGAGGGAAATTAGCGTTAGCGCCAGACCAGCGCGTAATCGACGTGTTTTAGAAAATTGCTAAATTTCCGAATAATTAGAATATTAATACGCAATTCCACAACCTAAAAGTTACCCTAATGAAAATAGTTATATTTTTATAAAAACGACAAATCTTCGCAGACCCTGCCCCCAGGGACGTAACATCCATTCACGGTGCAAAGGGACAAGAGAATCGCATAAATCAATGACAGAGCACGATAATTTAGTCACAATAACGCGAAACAATGGCCGACCAATGGTACCCGAAGCGTCATCGCACAAAGCCGCAACTGCAGAAGAGCCCGATGGCATAAAGGGCGCCATTGTGCCCGCAGAGCGGAAGCGCGTGTTTCGATGGTTGCCGAAGCGAAACAAAGCACGCCGAAATATGACGATCGAAGAGAGTAAAAGTAAGGGAAGTCGAAAGAGGAGCTGAGAGAAAATAAAATGAGAGCGGACATAATAAAAGAAAAAGAGAGAGAGAGAGAGAGAGAGAGAGAGAGAGAGAGAAAACCAATTAGAATGGCACTCAAAAATCACTGCCGGTAACAATAAAAATAACCCAACTCGCACAACGGCAACACTTCATCGTGAACAAGAGCGAGAAACAGAAAAGATGATAAAACAAAGAATCGATATTTTGACAGCACCCAAAGATACGATCCGAAACAATGTACATCTCGCACGATCGCACGAATAGCACGGGAATCCGCCGACCATAAGATCCTCTCATCTATCTAATTATCCGCTATTACCGGCAAGGTCAGAACGTTTAAACGACTTGGACTTATTCCTAGATATCGTGCGCACGAGGATAGCGGAAATTTTTGGCGATTCTCCAGAGTGCTCGGTTGATTGATTTTTTTTTGTTCATTCCCAATCCACTTCTTATTCAATTTGCAGAGCCATCGACCCCCTTTTGAATCCATTTCAATTATCGCGCGCTCGTTACTCCCCGTGAACACAAACATGGACGAAATGTGGGTTAGGAAGGTTTGCCATAAAATTGAGCAATTATTTGAGCAAACACGCTCCGCACTAGGTATCATATTCCGCTTAGTAACCAAGGTGAGACTGGCACGTAGGTAACGTGTGCACACACGATACTCAGAGTGTATTCAACTATGTAGGAACCTGGTTAGACACACGTGTATACAGTTATAGACAGTGTAAAGTGTGTTTGGAGTGCGAAGACAGTAGAGCGCAAGTAGGTCCGAGCAGGAGGTAGAAGAGGGTTGGGAATCGGTTGGGCAAGCAGCGGAAGAATTTTATTTCTGACGGTAGGTGCGCATCCAATTGGAAACCGTGGAAGGGTAAATAAACCGAGCAGCCCGGCAGGCACGAGTGGTAAAATTGAATTTTATCTCGATACACGGTAGGAATCGCCATTATGGAGTGGCGGGGATTTAATAAAAAATTCGAGTCAGGCCTAAAGCATGGAAAGGGGTTGACTCTGGATAGGCAGTCAATTTAAGGCCGGAGACGATAGGACGCGTCCCTGTGTTCCGAGTGGAATATTGAATTGAGTTTTCTTACTACCTAAATATATATATAGATCATTGTGAGATTTCTCGGATTCGTAAGTTTCGCCAAGAAATATTGAGTCTATCGTAATTTCTTGTCCTTGGAAGATTCTCCAGCTATTCTTAGATTCTTAGAAATTGTATAATTCCGACCTGCTTACTGTCACATGTGCATAGACATGCTTCTGATGTACTTAAGAATCTAGGGAACAAATGTTAGAGTAATGACCGTAAATTGTAGTGTGGGACCCTTTGACCCGAGAAAGTAGGAACGTAAAGCGTAGGATGATTATCCAAGCGTGTCTCGGGGCGAAGTAAAAAGAGAAAAATTACGGGAGGGTGAGCAGGAAGGTATTTTAGAAGAAATAGGAGGAAGTGAGGAATTCGAAGGTCACGCTATAAGAAATTATAAAACCCAACAGATGTACGTGAAACCCAAAGGTTCTTTGACAGCTGTGGAATCGGTACCAGCCAACAATATATATAAATATATATATATACACACACACACACACACACATATTCAACGAACCGGTCCATTCTCTGGTAACGTTAAATCTCGAAAAGGACTTTTCTGTAAGCATCTGCTAAAGGTGCTCATCATGTGGGTCTCAGATTCCCTGGTTCTTTCTTTGTGTTTTCTTTTTTCTGAATACACCACGTGTTAGTCCTCCTGATACATGCTTTCAAGGCAGAATATTCGCGTCCGTCATCTGTTAAGCGAGACTTCGGGATGTCGAGCACGTGCTTCGCTAAAGAATCAAACAATAGGGGCCACAAAATTTTTAAATTTTACAAAGCAAAAATCCTTGATAGAATTTTTAACTGAACGTCAGACGCATGCGACTCGTCTCGTTTAACTATACCGAAAGAATAACAAGTACCTATCTTGGCACGGGTAACCAACTGTTAAATATTTAATTTTTAAATATTAACGTAAATATAATATCACGGAAAATATCTATGCTCAAATGCGCATTCGCTCATATTGGCAGTGACATGCCAAAGTCTAGCACGAGAATTCACCAAGTGTATGGCAAATCCAAAATTTTCTCCGGCACCACGAAGCGTGCTAGTCGAAAGTTTCCAAAGTAAAAAAAAAGAAACGAACATCCTCAAGAAACATTAATTATCCAAGACGAAGTCGCTCAGCTAAGGTCGTACGCATTAAAATAATAAGGCAGTCACATTAAAATAATTAGGAATCCAAGCACAAGGCGTGGACTCAACGAAAAGTGCTGGAGGAAGAAACGAATAAAAATAAGAGTCACGGAACGAAGAGTGGCAATTGGAGTATCTGCCACATTTATCGCAGCATTCGCTTCGCCCTGTTCTCAATTTATCTAACAAGCTTGACTTCGACGTTTCTTGGATTTAAGTCACCCTAAACGAGTGTAAGCCACCATAGGAACCGGTACCTATTCCAATCCTTTTTATTTATATATAAAAGCATATCATTAACGTGCGGTAAAGATACATAGTATATATTTCCATATAAATAGGTATACAGTACACACTGCTAATAGGCATACACCTATGAAAAGGGATCACTTGACAAAGAAAGACCATGTAGGAATCACCGTAACAAATTGAGTCATTAGAATTTGTATTAAACCAATACAGGTTCTTACAAAAGTTACGTGTGCCTTACAACGTGTATACAGTTAACGTATCCAGCAATCGTACACATGCGATACCAGAGATATAGTAGGAATGCAGGGAATGTAAAGAATGAGGGAGTGAACAATACTGTAAATTTTTTAAAAACAAACACCACTAAAGCAGTCTCGTTGTACACAATAATTGAAAATAATATATGAGAAAAGAAATAACTTGTGCCAATACTAGTCATCGATGCAAAATGCGTGCGTTTGTTGAAACGTGAACGCAAGAGAATACGCATCTATAGTACAGTCGGTTTCTTCATGCTCTACTTAGCCAGACTCTAATGTAAGTCTACCTTCTCTACTATGAGTCTTTGTTACGCGGCCTAGTTATTCCGATTCTTCAGTGACCGTCGGAGGTCCGATAGTAACTTTATTACCGAGCTAAAAAACGCCATAAAATGTTCCCACGAGAGGCACAAGATCCGTGAAATCGATATAGGTATCGGCCCAGGAGTCAGGTTGGGTTAGGTTAGGTATAATTTTTCGAACGAAAAGGGAAAAAGGGTACTCGTACCTAAGCCTTCAATATTCCCTGGAGAACAATCTAGGGATCTTTATTTGCTTACGAAGGTATACAAATAGATACACGGCACATTGCCTGCGAATACGTGCTCCAAGTAACTGTAAACAAAAATAGATTTTTAGATAATCCACACTCGAGAGTGGACTTGGTCTGGGATCGGCTGGCAAAAATGCATTCCGTTCTTATCGGAGAGTGCGAAAATAAAGTCGCCACTTGAGCTAACCGAAATAACTTCATTCATTCTTGCTGGCCGTTTCCGTGCCAGGTATGTAAAGCGTTCGAGTACTCGAGTTGCTACTGCAGTACCGGCACCACTTGAGCGCTTAAATATCGTATAACGACTATTCTTTTTTTATTTTATTTCTTCTTGAAAACCTCCCACTCGATAGATATACGTCGTATTGGAATTCGTGAAGCGACACGAGAAATTTCTCGTACGTAGAGACGGATGGTCGTGTTCGAGGAATAAGAATCGTCATTTCTTTTTATGTGGGTCGTTGCGTGGATGCCGATAAATAGGAAAAAAAAGGACATGAATCCTCGCTTTTATGAATGGAGGCCCTTGATCTTGTGCGATTGAAAACGGCGCGAGAACGTCGTGAGAGCTCTACTCGGGGGGGGGGGGGGGGGCCGCCACACCATGGTT